>SJYT01003305.1:107281-137096 GCA_006410635.1 Cephalophus harveyi
GACGTACTCCTTTTCCTATTTGGAACCAGTCTGTTGTTCCATGTACAGTTCTAACGGTTGCTTCCTCACCTGCATACAGATTTCTCAAGAGGCAGGTTAGGTGGTCTGGTATTCCCATCTCTTTCAGAATTTTCCACAGTTTATTGTGATCCATGCAGTCAAAGGCTTTGGCATAGATTAAGCATTTTTTACACAAGTGGATTAACCTTCAGATAGTTCTTATGACTTTAAATAATGGATAATTGTGGCTTCTATATCTTAGTATTTTACATGCAATACCAACATTTTGAAGTGGTAAGGCAAGGATAATAGTTGTACATGTGTATTAAATGCAAACATTTTACCAAGTACCAAGGCTTCCCTGGTGGTTCAGAAGTTTAGGAACCCACCTGCAATGCCGGAGACCTGAGTTTGATCCCTGAGTTGGGAAGTTCTCCTGGAGATGTGTATAAGAGACAGGATATGATCCCCTTGAAATAAAATTAATAGAGTATACAAGCAAGATATTAAAATGAGTTTTTTTACTATATTCATCATGTTTTGAAAATGCTTAATGTGAAAACAATGAAAGTTTGAATTAAAACACTTAATATAATGTTTAGGCAGAAAGTGGGTATTTAAAAACATGTTATTTATTTATTTATGAGTGAGAGATGTTTAATCATGTAAAAAAATCCTTTTCAATCATGTATTGTTTTCCTATCTCTGGTAATTTTATGGAAGACACTGACCAATATACAGAGATTTCTATAGAAACTGATCTCTGTAGCCTCTGAGTTCTCTAAAAATTATCAGTCATATAAGTTGGTGGGTTTTTATGTGGTTGAAAAGTAGTTCCAAAAAACTTTAAATGATTGTTTGTTAGATTAGCTTAACCTTAGTTGATACTGTTCTATATCATATATGCAATTATAACTGTGTGTGTGTGTGTGTGTGTGTGTGTGTGTTAGTGCTTAGTTGCTCCATTACTCAACTCTCTGTGGCCCCACAGACTGTAGCCTCCCAGGCTCTTCTGTCCATGGAGTTTTCCAGGCAGGAATACTGGAGCAGGTTGCCATTTCCTACTCCAGGGGATCTTCCTGACCTAAGGATCTTACCTCTCTTGCATCTCCTACATTGGCAGGCATATTCTTTGCCATTATAGAATCTGCTTGTCAAGTGGGACTCAGGGAGCAACAGTTATAAAAATAGTAGTTATTTATTAATTGGGCTTCTCAGGTGGTTCTAGTGGTAAAGAACTCGCCTGCCAATGCAGGAGACCCAAGAGACACAGCTTCTATCCCTGGGTCAAGGAAGAGCTCCTGGAGGAGGGCATGGCAACCCACTTCAGTATTCTTGCCTGGAAAATATCTTTGACAGAGGAACTTGGTGGGCTACAGTCCAAAAGATATTATCTCATTTATGTAAATTATCAATATTATATTAATCTTAAGGACTTCCCTCAGACAGTAAAGCGTCTGCCTACAATGTGGGAGACCCGGGTTTGATCCCTGGGTGGGGAAGACCCTCTGGAGAAGGAAATGGCCACCCACTCCAATACTCTTGCTGGAAAATCCCTTGGACCGAGGAGCCTGGGGTCGCAAAGATTCGGACACGACTGAGTGGCTAAATTTTCACTTTTTCAAGATGCTCTTTTATTGAAATTACAAGCACAGTCATTGTCATCAACTTCACCATTGTCAGTTTTTATCTGAGTCCCACTTGCTCTGTGCTTCTGAAACCAAATCTAACAGGAAGATATATCCCTGCCTCTATGGGGTTAACAGCCAGAGTTCCAATAGACACACATGCATTCATGAAACTGCAAGGCACAGCACTGAAGGAAAAACAATCCAAAGGCTCAGGAAAAGGAATATTTTCTTTCTTTCAGGAAGAATGAAATGGAAACTAATAAAATGCAGTGGACTTTAGCATTATGATGATTCAAAGATAATTGTGTTTATAAGAATGATACTAAAATACTAAGTTCTCAAGTGTCTTTTGAATATTAAAAGACATTTTTTAAAGAAAATATAACTTCATTTTAGTATTTAGTGCATTTAAAATACTTTACAATGTTTTTTGAAAGTTTGCTATTCAAAATATTTGACTCAGGAGATATTCTATTTATTCTCTCATCATGGACAACATCCAAGTGTTTGGAGAAAAGATAGGGCAAAACATCAAAGATAATTGTGTTTATAAGAATGATACTAAAATACTAAGTTCTCAAGTGTCTTTTGAATATTAAAAGACATTTTTTAAAGAAAATATAACTTCATTTTAGTATTTAGTGCATTTAAAATACTTTACAATGTTTTTTGAAAGTTTGCTATTCAAAATATTTGACTCAGGAGATATTCTATTTATTCTCTCATCATGGACAACATCCAAGTGTTTGGACAAAAGATAGGGCAAAACAGAGAATAGGAGAAGCTTTTCAGTTTGGTTATATTTTATCAAGTTGTTTTTCTATGTTTTGGGATGATTTTTTTTTTTTTCCTTTTAGCCTCGTGAACCATATTTGTGGTAGAACTATGTAAAATCAAATTCATTAGAATACTTAGGCTGATCAATTTTCATTTTTTTCCCTTTACTTATTTGTTGACTTAATGAAACCATGGGCTTCCCTGGTGACTCAGGCAGTAAGGTGTCTGCCTGCAATGCGGGAGACCCCGGTTCGATTCCTGGGTCGGGAAGATCCCCTGGAGAAGGAAATGGCAATCCACTCCAGCACTCTTGCCTGGAAAATCACATGGACAGAGGAGCCTGATGGAGGCTACAGTCCATGGGGTCTCAAAGAGTCGGACACAACTGAGTGACTTCACTAATGAAACCATTGGATTTGATACATCCTTAATATTTCTCCCTCTGTTTTTGTATTATGCCTTTTATCCATCCCCCAAAATACAAACATTACGGTGAAAAAGAAATATAGTGTTCTATGGATACATTTTTTCTAATTCTTCTATGTTCTTCAGAGAAATTCAACAGACTTGACAATGTTCCCCTTCCTCTTTGAACAAAATGACAGGCTAATTAAAAGTACAGGATAAAGCAGGCATTCACTTCTAGGGTTGCTTCTTTCTATCCAGACAGGAAAGATGTGGTTTTCACAGTGCACTCTTCTCAGTAGCATTTGAATCATCTTCAGTGGTCTTTGTTTTGTACTTTTTGACAGCAATGCATTATACGGAGAGATAGATTCAGTTCTAATTCCTTACTCTTTTCCCCAAGTTTTATAACTAAATAACCTTTTTGAATAAAATATTGCAACCGTCCTGCATTTTGAGGATGAAAGCGCTGTTTTCTAAAAGGTCAATTCAATCTGGAAAATGTTTTCAGTTTAGACAATGCATTATAAACTGTAGAAATCCATGGCAATTTTCAGCACCACTAACAACGGGAAGTAAATTTCTGTCATTCACAGTAAGATGGCAATGTGGTGACATTTGAAGCCTGGACATGGGCTCTCACATTCATTGTAGGTGACTGACTGCTGTGCAGCAGGGACCTTTTTTCAACTGTTGGATGAATTTCAGATATAAATGAAAAAGATGATCTGAACGCTTTACAGAATGAGTGAGACCCCATCATCTGAGTGACAATATTCTTCTTTGACAGAAGGCAAGGATTAAGAATATGTCAAATTAATAAATCCCTAGGAAACCAATAATCTCACATTTTCAGAACAATTGTATCTTCTGGTAGTTATTATCTCTGAATTAGAGTGAGCCACTATCTTTGTTTCATTCTCCCGATATATGTCCTTGTCCATCAAAAACTATGACAGCTGCGTGACACAGTCAAGCAATAAATTTATGAAACATCTCTCTGAAGTGCATGCTTGTTTCATAATCCTGATTCTGTATCTTTATTTACTTCAAAATATATGGAACTGTCAGCCTGAGGGTCAGAAGATTACAGCACTTTCTTTGTTTCTTTGCTAGTGTTTTTATTTAACTTGAACAATAAGCTGCAGCACCAAGGGAGTGATGAAATAAAGGATATATAGAGTCACAATGGCATAAAAATGGTAAACACAGATACACTGCAAGAAAGATCATCATGTCATATCATAAAAAAAAAAAAAATGTTTACTTCAGTAACTCACACAGGTAACTCACACATCGACTTTATTAAAACTTCGAGAAAACCCACAGTGATAAGCCAGAGTGTTAATATAAACAGAAAAAGTTTCTTTTCTCTCTGAAATTTCTCATGGGATCATCTGACTTTTGACCTTAAGACATTGTGTACTCAGTTTGATTCCCTATTATAGTCAGTGATGGACTCAGTTAGCATTTTTAATCTATCTGAGCTTAAAAACAGCAAACTTCATAGGACACCACATTTTTTAAAAGGCTGGGATTCACCTGGAAAAGTTATAAATAATAAATAAGTTAGCAATTTTAAATTCAAGAAAAACACCTCATATAAATCAACAAAACACATATACAAGTGGTCATCACCAACATATTCTTACTATAGAGCTCTCTGACTTGAAACTGCTTACAGTTTTAGAGTTCTAAATATCCTTTAGCTTAATTCTATCAATTATTCTAGCATGTCTCTTTTTCATTTCTTTGTTATATATGCTGGTGTATGAATTGAATATGTTGAAATCAATTTTAATTACATATTTACTGATAGAATGGAAGCATATGAATCTACATTTCTATGAAAAATTTCTATTAATATTTCAGGAGGATATTAGAGAATATTTTTAGTTGATTATTATTTGATTTTTAAAATGCTACTGCAATTATCCATATTTTGCAAATGTGGATTACAGCTTTTAATATTTCATTTTAAATATAAATCTGTATATTATTTATATCAATCTTTCATTCATCTCTACAATTATTTTAGGATGTTGACTTTGAAAATTCACCCAGGATTTCTATACTAATACTAAATATACTTCAAACATCTCTAATAATTAGCATTTCTGTAGGACCAACAGAAGTTATTCAATTTCTTGGAGCATTGGTTTGTATAGAGCCTGATTCATAACCTTATAATCTGGTTTCTCCATTTATATTATGTTCCATGTCTTTGGGGAAGCTATGTTGGGCATTTGATATACTTAGAGGTGAGTATAATTTTCACTTACAAGCAGAGTACAAATTTGAAATGCCTTGAAGCTCTTTGTTCTCCATACTTAGAACTAAGCAAAGTGTTCAGTGAGTCTTCTGGGACTTTCAGGTCAAAGTTTCACTGATAATATTTTCTGAGAAAAATGCAGTTGGTTTAGGGACAGCTCTCTCTGCCTCTTTGCTCCTAATTAATCTTGACATTTTCTTCTTCTTTTTTTTTTCAGTAATTTGCTCCATTTTTACTAATCAGTTATATTCTTCCCCATAGCTTAGTCTTATCATTTTAAAATTTCTCATTTGCTAAGGTCTGAATGTTTGCATCACCACAAATTTATATTAACATTTAGCATTAATCTTCATCATATTAATGTAAGCAGTAAACCTAACACCTAATGTCATGGCACTGGGAGGTAGGCTTCTTGGAGGTGATTGGGTCATGAGGATGGAGCTCTCATGAATGAGAGTAGTGTCCTTATAGCACAGGCCTAAAATAGGTTCCTTGCCCCCTTCTGCTATGTGAAAACAGAAGGAAAAGTCTGTCACATGGAAGAGAGCCCTCATTTGACTGTGCTGGCCTCTTGATCTCTGACTTCCAGTCTCCAGAACTGTGAGAAATAAATGTCTGTTGTTGTTAAGTTAGTCAATCTGCAGTAGTTTGTAATAGCAGCCTTAATGAACCAAGATACAGTTGGGTAACTGACTATGCATTTAGAACTTAATAAGATGCAAGGAGAACTAATGACTCTGATTTCCATTCTACCATGTCCAACTTCTGTCAAAAAAGCTATGTTTTTTCCAGTAGTTATGTATGGATGTGAGAGTTGGACTATAAAGAAAGCTGATCATGGAAGAATTGATGTTTTTGAATTGTGGTGCTGTAGAAGACTCCTGAGAGTACGTTGGACTGCAAGGAGATCCAACCAGTCCATCCTAAAGGAAATCAGTTCTGAATATTCATTGGAAAGACTGATGCTGAAGCTGAAACTCCAATACTCTGGCCACCTGATGTGAAGAACGGACTCATTGGAAAAGACCCTGATGCTGGGGAAGATTGAAGGCAGGGGGAGAAGGGGATGACAGGGGATGAGAAGGTTGGATTGCATCACAGACTCGATGAATATGGGTTTGAACAAGCTCTGGGAGTTGGTGATGGACAGGGAAGCCTGGTGTGCTGTAGTCCATGGAGTCTCAGAGAGTCAGACATGATTGGTTGACTGAACTTACTATAAATGTCTTTGAAATACCCTACTTTACCTATCATAGTTACCATAAAATTGCTAATGTGAATCTAAAGCAAATCTTAGTATCCTCAGGCTTTTAGTTTAGATGATATGCAAAATAGTGAGGATATTTAATCCATATTTATAACACTGGAAATATAATAGTATATATCAATATGCATTCCACATAGATGATGTTTCTACTATACATATGGGGGTTTTTTATAGATAAATAATGTGTGCAAAATTCTTGCTACTTAAAAGAACAATGAAAGTAAAACCACTTTCTTCTTTATAGTGAATTGAAGTGAATATTCATTCACTTACATAAAATGGTACTTAAGATAACATTATTGTTTAGTGGTCATACAGGAACTTGTACCATAAGCTACATTGCTTTACCCTGGATCCATCTTGTTTTTCTTAATGCACCAAATCTAAACCTTTCTCTATGAAGTCATTTACAAAATAGAGACATTCTTAAAATTTTCCCATGCTGACAGAATCTCTGTTGGTGAATTTGGAGACAATGGTGAGCCAATAAAGATAACAGCCATGTTGGTGTTAAGAACTCTGCTAAATGTTGCCATCTGTCTTCTTCAGATGCAAAAATTCTCAGGACATAGGTATGCTAAGATATAATTTGGATGCTTTTAGAAAGGTCATTTGATGCCTTTAATTTCTTTTTGTGATGCAGTGTCAAAAGATAAGGATCAAAAGACAGGGGAGTTTGTAAAAAGTTCATTCCTCTCCATTCTATCAGGAAGAAAAAAAAAAAGATTTGCTTGTAATCCCTGAGCTTCCCTTGCGGCTCAGCTGGTAAAGAATCCGCCTGCAATGCAGGAGACCTGAGTTTGATCCCTAGGTTGGGAAGATCCCCTGAAGAAGAGAAAGGCTACCCACTCCAGTATTCTGGCCTGGAGAACTCCATGGACTTTTATAGTCCGTGGGGTCACAAAGAGTCGGACACAACTGAGTGACTTTCACTTTCTCAATCCCTATCAACTTTTGTCAAATTGCTGCTGCCATTAAATTATTGACAACTTTTAACATCTCTGACTTTTGCTCTTAGCTGAAATTCAGTTTTTTTTTTTTTAACTTTTTACATTATATGAATATTTTAAATTTCTACTTTCACCTTAAATATATATATATATATAAACAATAAAGATCATATCTCTTCTGTGTTAACTTTCCTTCTAAAGGTCAGTTTAACTCCAGGAGCATTAAAACTAATGTCTAGCATATAGTTGATTTACAGTAATATCCATTGGAATGAATGTATCACTATTCAAGTCTATAATTTCAAGATCCTCTAAGCTTTCTTATTTAAAACCCTCTTTTTTTCTAGTAATTAGCAGTGTCAAACATCTTTTCATGAATTCATCTTCTTTTTAGAGACATAACCCAGTAAACACAAATGACACTTTGATTATAAATCTTATTGGCCAAATCGTAGCAAGATTATAAACATATACATAATTGTTTTTTTTTTTTTTTTTCACAAACATTCAAATATTATTTTTCCCCTTTTGGGCCCACACTGTCATCTCACTCCTCTAGTGTTCTGTGGTATGAAACAGCTTGATCAGTTTTAAATTTTCTGTCCCACCTCCTACCCCAATTTTAGGGCTCAAACTATCCCTCTGCTAGTTATCACTTAACTGTCTGCTTTCCTTAGTTTTCAGTATTTTGTAGATTCCTTTAAATCATGTTATTTCTCATTGTTATAATTCTTAAAGGTTTGAAATCTTTTAAATCATTTTTCATTTACCCTGTGGCATTTTGCTAGGGAAAATAATTCATAATAATTGAATTATTAACCATATGGGAAACCATCAATTATTTATTCACTGGGCAGTTACTACAGGCAAACTACCATGATAGATGCTTATAGTACTCACAGTAAATATAATTGCTTCACACCAGAAACTCCCCATTTTAGCCACTAATACTTAGCAGAGCAATGTTTCCCCTGAGGAAATACTACACGTTGAGACAATCTCAGAGGTCAAGTGATTTCTATATA
The DNA here is from genome assembly GCA_006410635.1 of Cephalophus harveyi. Lineage (NCBI taxonomy): Eukaryota > Metazoa > Chordata > Mammalia > Artiodactyla > Bovidae > Cephalophus > Cephalophus harveyi. Next base: position 115,609 of record SJYT01003305.1, read on the forward strand.
GGCAATTTATATAGAGTGAATTTTGTATTTGCAAGCTTTAACACTTTAAAATACAGGAAAATCCTGCTATTTGAGGAAAGAATACTTTTTTTTTTGTTTTTTCTTCTTACTCTGTAGAGGCATCTTAGTCAAAAAAGTGAAAGGACTATCAAAACACTGGCACAAAAACTGACATAAACAGAAAAAAAATCAATTGAATGTGTATGTTTTTCTCTGTGTTTCTAGAGCCCTTGTCATAAGTGACTCTGAGTGATTACTATATTTACTTATTTATTTACTTAGCCTCTATAAAAAAAAAAAAGCAAGGAGTGAGGAACATAAAGATGGAGGCCAACCATGAATTGATTTCTTATGCCCTGCTGCTTCTTCATTGCCATGTGAGCAAATCTGATGCTACCTTTACCAAATGTGTGCTTGTTCATTCCTAAAAAAGAAAACTTTCTAGATGTTGCTGTCAAAGGAAAAGGGATATTGCAGAAATTTAAGGTCATCTTTCAAATTGAGTGATTTTGTAGTCCCAGTGGAAAACAAGTCTCACAGAGAGGCCATTTTAAACAACGGAATCAGAAAGACACACTTTCAATTGCATTTAAGAATGGCATTGCTTTGACCTTTAAGTGATTTCTTTAACCATTTAACACTTATGAACACATCAAATCGGTAGCTGATTGACAATATAAAGGGGATTAACTGTACTTTAGCCCCTTGGAGTCTGACTCACAGGAAGCTAATCAACCAAAAAAAAAAAAAAAAAGTAGGAGGGCATAAAAGCATAAATGCACTCAGACTGATAAAAACATCATAGAATCTCTATCAAGTTCTATGCTATGTCCCTGGAAACCAAGATAATGATAGCTATACATTTTATATAGGCAATCTTAAAACTTCATTAACAATTAAAGGAGCATCTCCCATAATTATTATAACACTTTACATTTGAAATTTTCTTAGTAGATACCACCTGAATTTGCCTGGTAGAATATGAAATGTTTTATGCCCTGTTTGCAACAAAATTTGCTTGATGTTTATACTTTTTCTGAAACTCTGAAACTGTAGAATATAATAACATTTCAATGTGACACGTTTTGCTGTATTAAATTAAGCATTTTTTACACAAGTGGATTAACCTTCAGATAGTTCTTATGACTTTAAATAATGGGTAATTGTGGCTTCTATATCTTAGTATTTTACATGCAATACCAACATTTTGAAGTGGTAAGGCAAGGATAATAGTTGTACATGTGTATTAAATGCAAACATTTTACCAAGTACCAAGGCTTCCCTGGTGGTTCAGAAGTTTAGGAACCCACCTGCAATGCCGGAGACCTGAGTTTGATCCCTGAGTTGGGAAGTTCTCCTGGAGAGGGAAATGGCAACCCATACAAGTATTCTTGCCCGGAGAATTACATGGACAGAGGAGCCTGGCAGGCTAGAATCGATGGAGTTGCAAAGAGTTGGACATGAATGAGCGACTTTCGCTTTCACTTCTTTCAAGGAAACTTTGAAAGATAAATTTGGCTGTTTTTTGTTTGTTTTGGACATTTAGTTAAATTTTCTAAAAAATACACACTTTCCAATGTGTCACACTTATGCCTACTCTACTCTAGTATTTGGTTGCAAATATCCAACAAGAGTCTGACCGTAAGGACAGTTAAACTGTATGAGTTTAATTTACCTCACCTAAATAAATAGCACACCAGAAGTAAGGTTCCACAAACACGGATCTCAACAAATCACTTCTCCAGGCATTTTTATCACTATGTCTTTCCTGATCTTTTTCTTTTTTATACATGACTTCTGTCATTTTGCATTTCAGTTGACTGCTTCATTCACCATTATAGCAATTATCAGAATTAATTTCATTCCATAGGCCTCACCTTACATTTTTGTTTTCACCCTATTTCTTCTGTGAATTGAAGCCATTAGTTCTCCAGGGTACTGTTGTCCTAACAATCTCATTGCTGAGCACTTAGTCATTTCAAGATTATCAAATTGTTTTAGAGGAAACTTGATAAAAAGCCTTGTATTGGGATCAAGTAAAATTCCAGTAAAGCAGATGAAATCAAGCTGTTAGTGAGTTGAAATGACATTTATCTGCTTGTATCTTTTCTATTCACATTATGCTTAAGAATTTCACAATTCCATGTTTTAATCAAGAAATAAATTCATTCCTTTCCATTTTAATGGTTAAAAGCTCTTGATTCCTGAATATGTTGAAAAGTAAAAGTCAGTGAAGAGTTGTGATTTCTAGCAGAATCCAGATATTAGTAAATCTTCTCCCCCAAAATCAAGAATAAAACTAGACAAAATTGTCTGAAACAACCTTTTTGAGGTTCTAGAGACTGACATCTGATAAACATCAAATTGTGAAATGTTTATGCATAAACAAATATTCAGATAAGAATAGCTGGCATCTACAGCCCTTTTGCCCAGTCAGCAGAGTGTTGACGACGAGGTTTTTGAGCATATTCAAAGCCTCAAAGCCCAACTCATTGGTTGATGACTAAGTCATGCAGAAACTGTGACAACCCGCAAGAAGCCAACCTTGATTTTTTAATTTTTAATTATATTTTTAAAATGACTTAAAATTCCAAGCAAAATTAGCAGCAGTTGTGCACCATAGGGGAGAAAAATTTTACAATTAAAATCTAAACAAATATAAAAGATGAAATAACAGCTGCTGCTGCTGCTGCTAAGTTGCTTTAGCCGTATTCGACTCTGTGTGACCCCATAGATGGAAAAAGCAATGACTCTATACATGGACATCACCAGATGGTCAATACTGAAATCAGATTGATTATATTCTTTGCAGCCAATGATGGAAAATCTTTATACAATCAACAAAAACAAGACCAGGAGCTGACTGTGACTCAGATCATGAATTCCTTATTGCCAAATTCAGACTTAAACTGAAGAAAGTAGGAAAAACTACTAGACCATTCACGTATGACCTATATCAAATCCCTTATACAGTAGAAGTGACAAATATATTCAAGGTACTAGATCTGATAGAGTGCCTGAAGAACTATGGACAGAGGTTCCTGACATTGTACAGGAGGCAGTGATCAAGACCATCACCAAGAAAAAAGAAATGAAAAAAAGACAAAATGGTTGTCTGAGGAAACCTTACAAATAGCTGAGAAAAGAAGAGAAGCTAAAGGTAAAGAAGAAAAAATAAGATATACCCATCTGAATGCAGAGTTCCAAAGAATAGCAAGGAGAGAGAAAGCCTTCCTCAGTGAACAATGTGAAGGAATATAAGAGCACAATAGAATGGGAAAGACTAGAGATCTCTTCAAGAAATTAGAGATACCAAGGGAACATTTCATGCAAAGATGGGCACAATAAAGGACAGAAATGGTATGGATCTAATAGAAGCAGAAGATATTAAGAAGAGGTGCAGTCCATGGGGTCGCAGAGTTGGACACAATTGAGCAACTGAACTAAACTGAATTGAACCACTCCATTGCTCCTTTTCACAAGCTCAGAAAATGTTGATCATGTCTGAAATGAAGAACTTGAAATTTTTCAAGTTACTGTCTATTGCATAAAATTTACATTTATCTTCTTCTGAATTTTGGCTCTTTTCTGTTTCAAAATGTTCATCATAACAGTTAGAAAACTTCAGTTTTCCAAAATTGTGACCCAGATATGTCCTTATGGGTCATTTTACATTATCTTTTGAGGTATTGAATGCTTTGAATTCAATGAAATAATAAGTCTCCAGTGTCTGAGTTAGGGATTTAACAGGAAAAAACAAATATCTGAGATTGAGGATTGACGCTTTTGAAAGGTGAGCCTGAGAGTCAGGAGCTCCTCCAGTTATCTGAGTCTTCCAGACCAGCAGAAACAGCCCTCCTTACCTTGAGAGGAGTAGCCACGCTTCTCCAAAGACATGGCTGCATGGGAGTTTTTTGTCCTCAGATTCTGTCTCCATTCCTTAGCCTGTAACCAGAGTAACGTGTTTGCAGAACCAGAGCTCTGAGAGAAATTAGCTTCTGTGTTGGAGTTCCAGGACCTTCCCTAAATTCCAATGAGTCTCCAGTTATTTCCTTACTCCTTAACTATATAATTAGGCTAGACTGGAAGAATATTCATATTGTTTCCCTGCCTTAAAGAACAAGACTGTGATCATAGGAAGGGCCAAGTGCTTGCCCTTGAAATTGAAAAATATTATCAAAATGTCCACTTACAATAAACAGCAAATGTTTGGAGAAATTATGGGGATTAATGCCACGCTTAATGATTTAAGGTGTGGTGCTAAGTATACTCCTGTCCATTTTCTGATTTTACATCTGCAAAATTAGTTGGATATTAGTGGAAGGTGATGAACTACAGTGAGCTGCATTAGGTGGAAACACCAACAATAGCTGTCCTATGTTTTAAGTATATTTACTGGTAAATAACATACTGAAATATAACTCTTAATCTGGTAAAATATTCTCTTCCATCCTTAACAGTGTGAGGATTAAAGAAAAAAAGTTTACCTTTCCAAAGCAGAAACAGCAGTATGCCTTAAATATTTGGCCCCAGAGCTATGTCATCTACTTCATCAGATAAAATCTAGTCAACTGAGACCTCGACTGTCTTGACATTCCTCCAATTATGAAGCTGTTCTATTACACTAATTGCAATATGCTAATTTAACCTAGTAAGCATGAAATGTCAAATAAGGACACAAGCCTTCCAGAGAACTTGAAACAAGCCGCTTGATTTGGTGATCTGCCGCTGGGGTGAAGGTTCTCTTCTGACAAATAGTCTGAGATATACTAGGACAATCCAGCTGAAGGAAATGAAAAGCCATTACACCTTGCACCTCCCAACATCAAAGAGGAGTCTCAACATTTGGGAGGATATAAAATACTTGAAGATATTGCCCCAAACCATTGATCAGTGGCTTAAAAGACTAGTCATTTCAAATTACAACAAATGAGAATTTTATAAAGTTCAGAATGCAACACCAACTCCTATCACAAAGGTCTCATAGTTCAGCTTATGATCTTCTAACATCCTAAGATGTTTAAAGTATCAATACTGAATAAATGTGCTACATACAGTTTCTTCCTCCAATTCTCAACAAAGGAGATATATTGTAGACCCATGTAGAGTTTCACAATAAGTTTGTGCTTTCTTTGGAACACTTTTTTTTTTTCCATTTGAAAAGTTACTCAACTAATTTCAACCTCTGCTCAGCCCATCTACTGAATTTTTCATTTCAGTAACTGTACATTTAAACTACAGAATTTCTGTATTTTTTATGTTTGTTTCACTTTCCCATTTTCTATGGAGAGGAACTGTTTCCTGATTCATCATTTATTCTTTAATTCCTTGAACGTAGTTTAATTTGGAACAGGGTATTTGTAAAGATGATTTGAAACTTTAGTTTGCTAAGTCCAACATCTGGACCTACCTAGAATCAATTCCTATTATCTGGTTTTTTGTTTTCCTTTAATGAATAGGGATGACATATTTCTGTTTCTTTTGGTATCTTTTGATATCTCATAAAAAATATAATAGTTATGGATTCTGAATTTCCTCTTTAGAGTTCTGTAGCTGTTATTTCCAGAGAAGGCAATGGCACCCCACTCCAGTACTCTTGCCTGGAAAATCCCATGAATGGAGGAGCCTGGTAAGCTGCAGTCCATGAGGTCGCTAAGAGTTGGACACGACTGAGCGACTTCACTTTCATTTTTCACTTTCATGCATTGGAGAAGGAAATGGCAACCCACTCCAGTGTTCTTGCCTGGAGAATCCCAGGGACAGGGGAGCTTGGTGGCCGTTGTAGGAAGAGGGTGTTTGCTATGACCAGTGCATTTTCTTGGCAAAACTCTTTTAGCCTTTGCCCTGCTTCATTTTGTACTCCAAGGCCAAACTTACCTATTACCCCAGGTATCTCTTGACTTATTCCTTTTGCATTCCAGTCCCTTATGATGAAATGGACATCTTTTATTTTTGGTGTTAGTTCTAGAAGGTCTTGTAGGTCTTCATAGAACTGTTCAATTTCAGCTTCTTTGGCATTAGTGGTTGGGGCATAGACTTGGATAACTGTGCTATTGTATGGTTTCACTTGGTAATCAACTGGAGTGAAGAGATCACAGGCAAGCATAGCATCATTGGCTGTGATGTTTGAGACCAGTCTTTAATAAGTGATTGCATGCATGCTCAGTCCATCAGTCATGTCCCACACTTTGCAACTCCATGGACTGTGGCTCACCAGGCTCCTCTGTCCATGGGATTCTCCAGGCAAGAATACCAGAGTAAGTTGCCATTTCCTCCTCCAGGGGATCTTCCCAACCCAGGGATCAAACCTCCATCTCCTGTGTCTCCTGCATTGGTAGGCAGATTCTTTACCACTGAACCACCTGGGAAGCCCCAACATGTGATTATATTTGTGTTATGATTCAGATGTTTTGGGACCATGTGTAAGCAGAGTGGTATTTGAATAAAATAAGAAAATGTTTTTTTAAAAAAAGAGACATGGATTACTAGCAACATCCCCCTATTACAGTAGACAAAATATAGTAGACAGGGCTTACAAGAGTACTATCTTGTGTGTATCTGGGACAATCTCATGGAAAGCTGCTTAAATTACGACTGAACAGCAATGAGTTGTTTTCCCCATTATGCTTAAAATGGCATGAATATTACTGAGATATTGCAAAGTTAGAAGGCTTTCTCTTCTCTTGTGAAACTAGCCTTGAGATAGAATGGGTTATGTCTTAACAATTTTCAAGGGAGGTTATGGACATGCTCATATATTCCCACCAAAGTCTGAATAAGTTTGGAGAAAGCAAAAATTTAAAAAGGAACAAGTATAAACCTGAAATAGCTATATCAAATTTACTATCATCAGGCAAAATAGAGGCTAGAGTCAGAAGTGAAAGTCTATTAAAAAGAAATAAAGACATACAGAGGTATTTCATATGAGTTTGTAATGTAAAATTCATGTTTGCTATATGTAGCAAGATGCCAACTATGGGAAAGCAAACATGGTGAGATACAGGAGAAGCTGCTATTAAAATCATGGTGTTGTGCTTATTTTCCAAATTTACTAATGTGAATACATTAGTTTTATCATCAACAAAATGCTTTGTAAAGACCTTGAATATGATTTTTTTTCTATAATTTTTTTAAACACCTGAGGAATTCAATATGGTTTATAGAGTTTGTCCCAGTTATTTGGTGCCCCATAAGATATCTGACATTTGAGGGCACAAATATGTTTAACTTTACACAATTTCAGACCATAAAAGTCATGTAAAATTTACTCAGCAAGGTCACAGAAGTTCCATTTGCAAGATGGATTTTTATAATGATATAATCATTAATGAATTATACTTCCATTTAACAAAGTTTTAATATGGAATTTCCTTTGCTTGCTTTGTTAGTAATTTTCTCATCTGAATTGCCTTGGGCATATCTGCCATAAAATTGTTCACCATAATATTTCTTTCTGTGTCAATCATATAATACATGCAAATCTCCCAACCATGAATAAGACAAACTTCATTTTCTTTAAAACACACACGCAGCTTTCAGAAAATATTTATGTTGAAAATCAAGATACCCTGAAAGAAAACTATGACTCATATTTAATGGACTAATAGTGTTCTGATTATAGATACATTATCATATAGTACTTTCTGCTATTTGTAGAAATGAAAATAGATGAACATGTTATCTCTCCCTTTCAATCATGCACTTGTTAATTTCAATTTAGCTCACACCTTTATGAAAGCATTTGTATAGTTCCATTTGCACAGATGACTAAAATAGATCATGGAAGATTGTAAAAAACCTGCTGATAACAAAAATGATAATGGGAGAATTGTTCATAATTGTCTCTTTTCTTAGTTCTCTCTAACACTTTAATTTAATTGCCAGCCTCAACCCAGTATTCAGTACTGCTCCACTGTTATTTTCCTTGTATTTCTTGTTAGTTCCCTCTTCTATTTCCTTTCATGGCTGTTTCAAACCTTTGCCATTCTCCTGGCTTTCCCTTTTTACTTGCAGCAGACGATACTGTTTTCTTTGTAAGATACTGCATTTTCTCAAAAACATATTTTCTGTTTCCTTATTTCCAACAAATCATTGGAAATAATAAAGTTCTTAATTTCCCTCCAGTTTCACAAAGATTTCCTTCTATTGTTTCTGACCCAGGAATCCTGCTACTTGGGCTCTATGTTCCACTCTCTCCTCCAACAACTCAGATTTTTCCCCATGAAGTAAAACTTTATCTTCTTGTGTTTAATTTATAGCCCTCTGCTTGATATTTACCATCAAATTAAATATATCTCAATTTTACAGAAAAACCTAACAAATGTATCACTCATTTTCAGATAAATTTTATCTACAGCCCAACTTCCTATTTTTAACTGATGCACTTTGTAAGTATGTGCTATATTTGCTATATATATCACTCACCTAGAGCCAGACATCCTGGAATGTGAAGTCAAATAGGCCTTAGGAAGCATCATTACAAACTAAGCTAGTGGAAGTGATGGAATTCCAGTTGAGTTACTTCAAATCCTAAAAGATGATGCCGTGAATGTGTTGCACTCAATATGCCAGCAAATTTGGAAAACTCAGCAGTGGCCACAGGACTGGAAAAGGTCAGTTTTCATTCCAATTCCAAAGAAAGGCAGTGCCAAAGAATGCTCAAACTACCACACAATTGCACTCATCTCACACACTAGTAAAGTAATGCTCAAAATTCTCCAAGCCAGGCTTCAGCAATACGTGAACTGTGAACTTCCAGATGTTCAAGCTGGTTTTAGAAAAGGCAGAGGAACCAGAGATCAAATTGCCAACGTCTGCTGGATCATCGAAAAAGCAAGAGAGTTCCAGAAAAACATCTACTAATGTTTTATTGACTATACCAAAGCCTTTGACTGTGTGGATCACAATAAACTGTGGAAAATTCTGAAAGAGATGGGAATATCAGACCACCTGACCTGCCTCTTTAGGAACCTGTATGCAGGTCAGGAAGCAACAGTTAGAACTGGACATGGAACAACAGACTGGTTCCAAATAGGAAAAGGAGTCCGTCAAGGCTGTAGATGTGTATAAGAGACAGGCATAGCATCATATGACAACCATTTAATGGGCTGTGTGAAATGAGTGGGTGGTCTAGGCTCAGCTCTGCCCAGGTACTGGTTCCCACACTCCTAGGCTCTGGAAAGGGTCAACTGCACACAAAGAGTCACACATACAGCCCCGACTGGATTGAGTTAGTCACCGAAGCCCCATTAGACCAGAGGTTGGAGTTCTGTCTAGTTAAAAAAAGTCATTCAATGAAGCTACAAATGCATGACATTTTAAGTGTACTGACCTAACTAAATTATACCAGTTGGCATAATTTTTCGGCTTAATAGTTTTTCCATTTCTTTGCCACAACATTGTGAAAGGAACTGGGCAGAGTCATGCTAATCCTGTGGAAAATGAGATGTTTGGATAGAGAAAAGGCAGGAAGGCTTCCTGTTGAAGGTTTACTAGCTGCAAAAAATTTAAAATATCCTCCATTCATGAGCAAGGCTTCATAGTACCCGGACACCATGAAAATTCACCAGAGAATTTGGGTGGAGCTCAGCCAACACTAATTATGATGTTTTCACTTCTCCTTCACCTCAACTGTTTCTTAAGAATGTCCATTTCCAATGATGCCAAGCCTTTCTTTAACAGTAGAGAGCGTTCTTTTTGTATTCAGTGCAAACCAATTAAACAAGCAGGAAGAGTAAAAACTTATGTCGTCATGCCAAGAATTTCTACTAACATTTTTTTTCTACATTTTTTTTGGTAGATATTTAATTCAGCTGGCATTTGTCACAGACCTACTGTGTCCTATTATAGAAACCATCTACCCTATGCTCTGGGTTCGATCTAAAGAAAGCCTAAGGTCAACACATAAATAGCATTCAAAATTCTTTACAACAGATGTCAGCAAACCTTTCGTGGAAAAGTCCAGATAGTAAATACTTTCAGCTTCAGGGGCCAAACACAATTTATTGTCTGCACAACTACTCACCTCTGCTTTGTAGCCTGAAGGCAGCTATGTACAATACACCGATGAGTGTGTACCAATAAAACTTTATTTAAAACCAAGCACCCAGACAGTGGATTGTAATACAAAGTTACCCAAATGTCAAACTGAGAGGGAAAGAAAAACAACCAACATTTACTATTTTACTGAAAACATAATCTGACTTCTTTCATTCATTGTTGTTCAGTTGCTAAGTTATGTCTGACTCTTTGTGATCCCATAGACTGTAGCACACCAGGCTCCTCTCTCCTCCACTGTCTCCTGGAGTTTGCTCAAATTCATGTCCATGAATTGATGCTTTTGAACTGTGGTGTTGGAGAAGGCTCTTGAGAGTCCCTTGGACTGCAAGGAGATCCAACCAGTGCATTCTGAAGGAGATCAACCCTGGGTGTTCATTGGAAGGACTGATGCTGAAGCTGAAACTCCAGTACTTTGGCCACCTGATGTGAAGAGTTGACTCACTGGAAAAGACCCTGATGCTGGGAAAGATTGAAGGAAGGAGGAGAGAGGGATGACAGAGGATGAGATAGTTGGATGGCGTCACTGACTCAATGGACATGAGTTTGAGTAAATTCTGCGAGTTGGTGATCGATAGGGAGGCCTGGCATCCTGTGGTTCATGGGGTCACAAAGAGTCAGACACAACTGAGCAACTGAACTGAACTGAACTGAATATTTGCTATATGTATTTCTTTATCTGTTATACTAAGGACATCATATTATTCTCATATTTAACCACACAGTCACTTCTTCATCCTTAATTAAGTATATTTTTGTGATTCATTAACACTGTAATCTCTACCTAAAACTCTCTCATTTCTCTTCTTAGCTTGTCTAAATTCTTGGTAACTCAAATACCCATCCAACAAATAATTTTTGGCACATGCTATGGGTAAGGTATTCTTCTAGTTTCTGTGACCTTTCCTCATTTTGTTGCTGCCCTTATGACAGTTATTACAAAAATCAGCAACACCTAGAAGATATGTGACAGTTAATAAATATCTGTAAATGAAGAGATAGAAATACAATGACAATACAAACTTTGGATATCAATGGAGAATTTCTTAGGGAAAATGACATTTAAATTGAGACCTGAATATTCAGAAGTGAAAGGAGTGGGAGGGAATTAAAATGTTTCAGAGGAAAAGTGTGTTTCAGTTCAGTTCAGTTCAGTCACTCAGTTGTGTTTGACTCTTTGTGACCCCATGAATCACAGCACGCCAGGCTTCCCTGTCCATCACCAACTCCTGGACTTTATCAAACTCATGTGCATCGAATTGGTAATGCCTTTCAGCCATCTTATCCTCTGTCGTCCTCTTTTCCTCCTGCCCCCAATCCCTCCGAGCATCAGGGTCTTTTCCAATGAGTCAACTCTTTGCATGAGGTGGCCAAAGTATTGGAGTTTCAGCTTCAACATCAGTTCTTCCAATGAACACCCAGGACCAATCTCTTTTAGGATGGACTGATTGGATCTTCTTGCCATCCAAGGGATTCACGAGTCTTCTCCAGAACCACAGTTAAAAAGTATCAATTCTTTGGCACTCAGCTTTCTTCACAGTCCAACTCTCACGTCCATACATGACCACTGGAAAAACCATAGCCTTGACTAGATGGACTTTTTTTGGCAAAGTAATATCTCTGCTTTTTAATATGCTATCTAGGTTGGTCATAAGGAAGCTTTAAAAAATATGTGCTAATTAACTTGGAAGAAGACCAATGACATCTGTGGGATTGGGGAGAGAGGGAGCAGAATGGATGGTGAGAGTAGATAAAACCAAAGACGATGTAGAAATGTATCAGATCTCACAAAAGCTGTGATTCATTTTATGTATACATTTACTTTAAACCTAAAAGCAATGAGAAGTCACTTTGAAGACCTGCTATTATTAATCCAAGTACCCACACTTGAAGAAAGCCAATGGAAAATATTGATAAGGAAAGAGCCAATAAAAGACACTGGAGCAGAAAAGTCTTGTGTTATTGTATTGTTCTAATTTTTATGAACTCTAACTCAGCTTTGTCAAAAGTGTGGATCCATGTACAATAGGACATTTTGGCTGTAGCTGCCACTCTATTCTACAAAGTGATAATCTGGATATTATTTGACTATCTAATACAACCTTTGCTAGGGAATCCAGATGTATTTTTCATTGAGCCAAGTCAAGTGGTAGAATTTGCTTATTTAATTATGGTTAGCAGTAAATAATATATCAACAGGGTTTATGGACTTAACCAATCCAGGAAACAAATACTTTGGTAATGATAATCAGTGGAGAATAGATAAAGTATAAAAAGGTGTCTGCCAAGTCTCAGCTAAGGCTGTAATATTGTGGCTGGATCTTTTTTTTTTCTTAACAAGAACTTGAAGTCAAAGGACCCATACTACATAGTCAAGGGTGTGGTTTTTCATGTTTTCATTGACAGGTATAAACTTCAGAATACTATCAAGCCAAAGATCAGTGTGGCCATTGCAGCCCATTTAGGGCCAGCTGACAACTGTCTTGCACTAGTGTGACAAAAGGTTTGACAAAGGCAAATAAGATCACTATTCTTACAAATTTTGGTCAGCCATTTGCTTGATGCTAGAAGCAAAGGAAAAGTGGGAGAGATCAAGTGGCTGTATTGTTGAATGAGTAGGGCTTTGGAGAAAGATTTTGTGGCATTGACAACCAAAAAAAAAAGTGGAAATACCAGATCAAATAATTTTACTCTTTAAGCAGGTTTTAAGGGCTAATGTATAAAGTCTACCATACCTTTGGGAACCAAGGAGAAATTAGTGGTGTGTATAATTAGGAGGTCCTTAGATATGGGTGATCATGGTTTTTGGAGGCATACCTAGCAATGAGAGATTTCCCCCATTTGCTATAGTTTAGGAATATAGTTTAGGAATCATTCTCTAGAGTATTATTTCCCATTTACCGAAAGTAGAACCTTCATGAAAGGTAAAAACTTCAACTAATATTAAACAGATTCCAACAAAATGTTGACTAGTCACCATCTTGGATACAATGAAGGATGCCATTTAAGTGATATTCTGAAACCACCAGCCAACTGAGTGGGTCTTTCTTAACAAGATTGTTGAATTAGTATTATCAAACTCAGTAAATTCATCAATGTCATAGAGCCTATCTATCATGAAATGGATCAGCAATAAGGTTAAAACAATGTGTCTGTCCTGAATCTTGGGAAAGCTGTCAAATCAATATATCATCTGTCTCACTTCCTGGTTAGCTTTTTCTCCAATTGTTTCAGAATCCCAGTCAGGTTTTGGAGCCTTCTTTAAATGAGGAATATAAACCCAAGAATCAATAACTTTAGGCTTTGCAGCACAAGGATTAATTATAAGTACCTGATATGGTCCTTTCCATCTAACTTGTAAAAAATCTTTTAAAAAACAAAATGATCTGGTTGTAGATTGTGATTTTTGTCTTCATCTCCCAGGACCACACTGTGGAAATAGTTCTATCTGGGTAGGATTTTTACATAAAGCTATGATTAGTGCTTTGCAATATTAAAGCATGTCATTTTTAATTAGTTGAAGGACAGAGAGAGCCAAATACATGTCAGCCAGCAATAATATCAAATGCTGATAGCTTGTGTTTCCCAAAGGGAACTTTCAGATCTAAAAAGACCAGGGGAAATGCTTATGCCAAGCCAATTTCAAGGTCTCTGTAAATTTTGCCAGTTGAGCCATAATAATGCCATTTGTTTCTTTCCATTACTCCAGAAGACTGAGGATGAAAAGCACAATACAAATGTTGTAAAATGTACCAAATCTCACAGATCTATCTCATAACATGGCCAGTAAAACAAGCTTCCCCACCATGATGCAGTTCCAAGGACACATCCAGGTGGGTATCATCTTTTCTAGGAATATTTTTACAGCAGCCAACTGGTAGCCCTTTGGCAAGGGAATTCTCCAATTGAAAGAGAAAATATGTAAACTGTAACAAAAGCACATTTATAGCTTTGGGAAGGCAGCTACTGGATAAAATCCATTTGACATACCTAAAAATTCCCTTTAGGCAAGTCAGAATGTTCAAGGGCAGTTTGGATAGTTTTCCCTGGGATGTATACAGGACAGACAGCACTAGTTAATGGTGCCTTCTTGGTTGCCTTAGAACTATTTCCCCACTAGTATATTTCATGAAAATTCCAAGTTTATCTGCCGCCCATTGGATCATCTGACAAGTCATTTCATCAAGACTCTTTTCAAGGACTCTGGCAAGGCAAATCTTCTATTTGGGCTATACTATAAATTAATTGAAGGTGAAAGTGAAGTCGCTCAGTCATGTCAGACTCTGTGACCCCATGGACTGTAGCCTACCAAGCTCCTCCATCCATGGAATTTTCCAGGCAAGAGTACTGGAGTGGGTTGCCATTTCCTTCTCCAGGGGATCTTCCCAACTCAAGGATTGAACCCAGGTCTCCCAAATTGCAGGCAGAGGCTTTATCATCTGTGCCACCAGGGGACCCCATAAATTACTTAGCAGGCTAAAAATACAACTGTTATCAGTCCAATACAGTATTTTTAATGTGATGCCTTAGATTGGCATCTTTCATCATTTTTAATGACTCCTCTTTAGAAAGGTATTCAAAATTTACCATAACTTTTCAGTCTTAGGTTGGATTATAAGGCAGTTGTCCTTGCAGCCTCATCAGCCAAATCATTTCCTTTGATTTCATCTAAATTTAATTTTTCATGCCCAAGCACCTTAACGATGACTAGGTTGGATAAAAGTTGGTTTGATCCCAACAATTTGTTTACCCAATTTCCATTCCTAATCTGGTTTTCTCCCAAGGTCAATAATTATCTTTGCTTCTAAAGTATGCCGAAGTCATGAACTGCTCCCAACGCATTGTGATTATCCATATGGAAATTCATAGTTTTGCTCTCTGCTGGGGTGCATGCTCAAGGTAAAGAATGGAGTTCTCTGCCTGTTGTGCTGGAGTAGAGGTAGGCAGTGAAGATGCTTCTATTACCACAAAGGAAGAGGTGATAGCATGACCAGCACAATTTTATCCTTCACCATTTTCCAAGTAAGAGCCACCATCAATAAGCCATGAAATTACAGCATTAGCAATAGGAATTTCTTATAAATAGCTCTAGTGATTAATAACTGATCAGTCAGAGCCAGTCAGTCATAAGGAGTTTTGTCAGTAGGTAAAGTGATGAGACATTACTTTGGCAATAAAGGTCCGTCTAGTCAAGGCCATGGTTTTTTCAGTAGTCATGTATGGATGTGAGAGTTGGACTACAAAGAAAGCTGAGCCCTGAAGAGTTGATGCTTTTGAACTGTGGTGTTGGAGAAGATTCTTGAGAGTCCCTTGGACTGCAAGGAGATCCAACCAGCCCATCCTAAAGGAGATCAGTCCTGGGTGTTCATTGGAAGGACTGATGTTGAAGCTGCAACTCCAATAATCTGGCCACCTCATGCAAAGAGCTGACTCATTTGAAAAGACCCTGATAATGGGAAAGATTGACTCATTGGAAAAGATTCTGATGCTGGGAGGGATTGGGGGCAGGAGGAGAAGGGGACGACCGAGGATGAGATGGCTGGATGGCATCACGGACTCAATGGAAGTGAGTCTGAGTGACCTCCGGGAGATGGTGATGAACAGGGAGGCCTGGCGTGCTGCGATTCATGGGGTCGCAAAGAGTTGGAGACGATTGAGCGACTGAACTGAACTGAACTGAATGGGAAAGATTGAAGGTGGGAGGAGAAGGGGATGACAGAGGATGAGATGATTGGATGGCATTACTCAATGGACATGAGTTTGAGTAAACTCCAGGAGTTGGTGATGGACAGGGAGGCCTGGTATGCTGCAGTCCATGGGGTCACAGAGAGTCAGGCAAGACTGAGGGACTGAAGTGAACTGAAAGAGATGAAACTTGCAAGGTTGAGGTTATTGCAGTGGAAAACAGTAATATGAGGGAAACTTAGTAACGCTATTTCACATGAGGCAAGTTGGGTTACTGAAAGGTGTTGAGTATAATGAGAATTGAGCAAGGATTCTACTCTATGGGAAAAAGATGATGAATGGAGAGCTCATAACCATTTCCTCAGTTGATTTTGTAAGGGTTGATGCTACTTAAATGGTCCTCCTACATCGAAAATATATCTGGCTAAAGATCTAATTGTTTACTGTAATATTAATAGGTAAGGTGTTAGTGTTGTTCTCCATGACTTGGAATAAGCACTTGGCATTCCCCTCTTTTTGCACACACAGAGGAAAAGGGCTGGTGCACAGCTCTTAATTTTGGAGACTTCTAAAGAGCCACATTGTGGCCACTGAAATGGAAAATCATCTTTGGGGCTATTGGTTGGTCAAGACAGAAATTTATAAGGTGAGGGGTGAAGGAACACAGTTTTTAATCATAAGACCAGTTCAGGTCTCTGAGGGAGAATAATCCTGTCAGCGGAACTTAGAAGAGTACAGTCATGATAAAAGACGCATATACAGAAGTCAGGGTATTCCTCCATGGGGAATCCACTTCAGTAACTTAATCTCAAACCCTGGTACCTGTGAAATAACCACTTGCCAGGGGAAGCACCCGCCTGATCCCAAAGGCTGTGACCATAACCTCAAATGAAAGAAGGGAGACTGGAGCCTCAGAGGACTCACACTCAAAGGGAACGACAGTTCCAGGGAACGGTGAGCACGACAGCCCCTGTAAACAGCACACTAATTCCAGCAGACATCCAAAGTGGCGAGATTGCTGTAGGTCCCACCTCTACACCATGCGTGTCAATCTAAATAAACCTAGGAGGCAAACATCAAACAAAAGTCTTTTATTTGAGGATAATGAATTGCAATTTGAGGCACACAGTTTTGGGTAACAACTGGAATAGTGTTCCACTAGGGTATAAAAACTAGGTCTTTTAAAGGCAAAGGAAGGAATTTTGCATTGCAAAGAATCTTAACTGGCATTGGATGCAGAAGCTAGTCTTGGCTAAACACAACAGGAGTGCTAAAGGGAGATAGAAGACCATTTTTTTTGCGACAAGCTGTAGGTGTTCTTGCAGAATCCTTGGAATGTTTGAGATCTGGCTCTTTTCAAAAGTTTGTGGTTCCATCCGGGGAGGATGTGTGGATTGTCCACTTTATTAATCTCTTCCCAGCTCCATTTTAAAACCCCTTGACATAAATTGAGGCAGGAGGCAGATGGGAACACCCCCCTCAAGGGTAAAGCAATTGGAAATTCATTTTCTATTGACTGAAACTCCAAGCCAATAGCAGGGCAATTAAGTGAGGAGGCTGAGCCCTGGCCAGACCATGTATTTCTAGTTCTAGAAGTCAGGAGATCGCCCTCAGCACATATGCACAGAAAGGTCCCTTGGAGGCCAAAAGGGAGTTATGCCAAGGGGTATTCTACCCTGACCCCTTTTTGCTAAAATACATCTTGGCTAAGAGATGTGTGCACACACATGAGAGGATCCTGAGATATACCAAATATGGACTATGAACCAGGCAAATCAAAAGACTGGCCAAAGAAAACCAGGAATATCCCATAAAAATAATTCAAATTGCCACTAGGGCATGACTCAAGGATGCTCCCTCTAAGGCTGCCCCTGGGTCTATCCATGTGTACTATATGTTTTTTCCTCCTAATAAGTACTCTACTTGGTTTGCTACTTTCCATCTTTATGGGCATTCTTTATTGCAAAGCTGAAGGGTCGGGGCCCTTGTCACTGATCACTAGTCTAGCTGCTAGGAACTGGTGTTTTCATGACCCAGCTCAGTCTCTGGGTGGAAACCCAAGCCCTGCTTCAAGCCCTTGCAGGCAGAGGCCACTTAAGATCAAAATGACTCCATTTTATTTCAAATTTCAAAGCTATTTAAAAGGAACAAATAACAGCTGTCTGTAATTCCTTGTTGGGCCTGAAAGGAGGGACAAGTGAAGTAAGTTCACTTGCTCAGTCATGTCTGACTCTGCAACCCCACAGACTGCAGCACGCCAGGCCTCCCTGTCCAACACCAACCACTGGAGCTTACTGAAACTCATGTCCATTGAGTTAGTGATGAAATCCAATCATCTCATCCTCTGACGTCCCCTTCTCCTCCCATCTTCAATCTTTCCCAGCATCAGGGTCTTTTCCAATAAGTCAGTTCTTTGCATCAGGTGACCTAGTGAAGTAAGTTTGAGGACAGATAAATAGTTATCTCACTATTGAACATCTTAGTTTGTGTGACAGATGTAGTCTAGATGTTGAAAAATAAGTTGAATTACAGACCTATAGCTCTGAAAAATGCCTGAGCTACTGCTATAAATTTGGAAATTGTAGGCTTATTCTACGGGAGAAAGAAGTTTTCAGCAATAATGAGATCAAGAGTTTGGCAAGAAGTGTCATGCATAACATGGAAAGAGATATTCTTCCAGTTTTTCAGACCCTCTTTTGATAATGAAAGAATAAGCCACTTTAGAGGCTGCATGCGATTTCTTCATTTTATACAGATTGAACTCTAGAGTTGATTGTTTTTATTGAGTCACGCAGAAAGATAATACTGGGCTAAAGTTTTCAGAACCTTTTGTGTTTATCTTTACTGATAATCCCTATAATAATGTCTTATCTAACTT
The DNA here is from genome assembly GCA_006410635.1 of Cephalophus harveyi. Lineage (NCBI taxonomy): Eukaryota > Metazoa > Chordata > Mammalia > Artiodactyla > Bovidae > Cephalophus > Cephalophus harveyi. The sequence continues at coordinate 134,228 of SJYT01003305.1, forward strand.
CTACATATCATAAATCAAGTGTTTTTGGGCATATTGCCTTTTTATTATCAGACATAAAGATATCAAACAACTAAGAGATCAGTGGGTTAGGTGGATCAGAAACATGGTTATTGGTTATTCCTCAGAAGATTTGACTCAAACATCATTTACCAAAGAAATTCTCCTCTGTAATTCCTGGGATTAAATAGGTATCACCTCCCATAGTCACTACTATTGTTCCCTGCTGGCCACTGCCATAGTATTTGTTACATTTATTCTAATTACACCTCACTGATGTTGTATCCTCCTAGGCTCTCTGAGGGCAGGGGCTTTGGTTCACACTTCCACCACCACCACCTCCAGCATGTCGCCAAATGGCTGATACATTGTAAGCACTTATTACACGGATTAATTGTAGCTTGTGATTTCTGCTGTGTATCCTGTTCACAGCACCAATTGTGTTGCTGTTCACACTGCCTGCACTGTACGTTGAAGCCTGCGTAGGCAAAGCGTGAGCTAAGAGGCGGGAAGAAGACACGCGGAGCCACAGGAACTGCAGCCACGGTTATTCCCTCCTGGCTGGCACGGCGGCCGGAACACAGCCTCTCTCCTGGCTGATGCTGCAGCTGTAGCAACAGCCATCACATAACCATAACATAGCCAAAACATAACCTCATACTCCAATGCAGCTCCGGGGCAGCAGCAGCCAGGGCCTTCACGGTGACGCTCCTACAGGCATTCCGCACCAAAGCAGCTCGCGACGCAACGAATGGTTTCTGACACGCATGCGCTGTGCTACAAACGCGCTCAGGGGTTACGTAGTCATTCTTTACAAAATGTGGGGCGAGAGAACCTGTACAGGCCACCTTGGCTAATTTGCTCTCGTTCTACATTATGTGTCATTAATGAAAATAGAATCTGGTAGCCCATTACTATCATGTGTCTTAAAATATTCACTTGCCCTTGTATCTTTTTTCCCTTTGGATATTTAATTTTTATCCAGGGCTTGACTTCCCCCAAATTTGAGAATTTGTTTTTCCATATAATCCTTGGATTATTTCACTACTGAGGCCTATAATTTTTCTCATTTAGTACAAATCACCCTAGGAAGAAAGATAAAATATTCCGTGGCATTTTTATACCCTGGAGGAGGGCATGCAACTTACTCCATATTCTTGCCTGGAGAATTCCATGGGCAGAGGGGTCTGGTGGGTTACAGTCCACGGGGTCACAAAGAGAGGGACATGATTGAAGCAATTTACCACGTAAGCACACATGCACAGCATTTGTATATTAGGTGAAATAGCATCAGGAGAACAAGTAAGGAGGGAGAACTCAAAGGTGGAAAGAATAACTTCTCTCCTCAGACCTGAGTGGAGGGTAAAAATGTTCAGTCAAAGGAGGTTAGGCAAAATTTTCCTCAGGTGTCCTAATCAGAAAAAGTCATTAGTGGAAGGCAGATTATACTGGAGGAAGAACTGGGTTGGCAGGTACAGGGCACTGGAGAGGAATCCCTTGAGCACCCTAGAAACCCTAAGATCCAGAAGATACCAACTGAAGGGGAGATGACTTGAATCCCTCTGTCACAGAAAGTATGCATTTGAGGAGATGCAGAGAAGCCAATGGCAGGAGGAGACGTTTAAAAGGTAGAGTCTGTAGCCAGCGCACACCTGTGTTGAATCCTGACTCCAACCCCTACCAGATCATTGTGACATTAATATTTAATTTCTTTAAAAACCTCAGGTAAGTTTCCCTGAGGTGGTCATTTTACCTTTGTAAAATAGTGCTGACACCATGAAGTACTCATGCAGAAAAGACAACAAGACCTAGAAAGCACTCTGTAATATTTAGCTGCGATTAAACTTGTTAATAAATGCTAATAATTGTTACTATCACTCACATGATGGCAAAATAGAGCTTTCTGATTCCGTGCTTTTCAACCACCACATTTAGAATTATGAAAGAAGAATTTCAAATTTCACTTGTTAATATGGAAAGAAGCTATGATATTCCGCTGCATCATATTCTCACAGGATTTTGCATAGTGAGCAGTTTTGTGTTGGTGCCAGTATGGTCACTGCCAGGAGCTGAGAGGAGGTCAGCACTGACAAAGTCACTCAGATTGCAAGCACGCTACATTCACCCCCCCATCCCAAAGGACTGGGGAATATGCAAAAGTCTGTGCATTAAAGCAGATAGATTACATTAGCAGCACCTTGGGCTTTCCTTTTTTCTGCTTGAAAGACACAAGTAACTAATCATATGCAATTTTCAGTTTGCTTTCTTAGTTTTACTTATCAGGAGATACCAGTTTATCCTGTTTGTTTATGGCTACTTTCCAAAATTTCTGAAGTTATTTTGATTTCTAATGGGTCTGTCTTCCAAGGCGTTACCCATTCCACCCAACTTGATCTAATCAACACTTTGTAACCACGTGCTCTTTTTATGGAATCTTGTTATGCCAAAGAAGTGAGAAAACTGAAAAAGCTTCCTGAATATCAGACAGATCTATGATCATAATGTGTATTCAAATTTTGCAAGACTGTCTTCAAAAGGATAAGTTTCTTTGAGAACAGTGAAGCATGAAGCACTCTAGAAGCACTGAGAAAAATCTGTTTTTTTTTCCCAAGCAAAACTGTATCATTGAGTAAATAAGTCAGCTACAAATAATTTAATTTTTGTTTCAAAGTATTTAACAATGCTTAAAAACTTAACATTTAATGAATATATGCATATATATGCAAACATATACATACATAGTATATTTAGAAAATATATGTATATATTTAGAAAATATATATATTATATATATTTAGAAAATATATATATATATTTAGAAAATATATGTATATATATTTAGAAAATATATATATATATTTAGAAAATATAT
>SJYT01003305.1:147298-161808 GCA_006410635.1 Cephalophus harveyi
GATTGGGGGCAGGAGGAGAAGGGACGACAGAGGATGAGATGGCTGGATGGCATCACCGACTCAATGGATGTGAGTCTGAGTGAACTCTGGGAGTTGGTGATGGACAGGGAGGCCTGGCATGCTGTGATTCATGGGGTTGCAAAGAGTCAGACCTAACTGAGTGACTGAACTGAACTGAAGTGAACTGATACAGCACTTTACTTACTACTTCACTGTAACCCAAATATGCTAATGTATTTATTTTTTCTTTTATTCAAATAAACTGTGTCCAACTATATTGGGCATTCAGTATATAGTACAATGTCTAACTCATTAAAGGAATTCAGTAAAACTTGTTGACTGAATAATACATCCAAAGTGCTGTGTCTCTCCTCTGCAATCAAAAGCACAAAGAGTTAGCTTTAGAAAGGGAAACAGACTAGGATACTGGTATGTACTTCAAAGACTCCTTTAAGTTTTAATTTATTATATTCATTATTGGTAAAGAGAAGTCGAATATTCCCCTTTTATCTACAAAAGTTATAATTTCTCACTGAGATTTTCCTGTTAAAATGTTTGTCCTATTTTCAAATTTTGTTGTTATTTCTGGTATAGAGAAAATTTCCATAATTTATACAATTATCAAAAATATATACCTTATTTATTAAAGATGTTTCCAGCTCAAATATAAATGTATTATCATGTTGTGTCATAGTTTATACCATAAAATATTAGATTATTGATCAATGAGGAATAGTATAAATATGTTGATTGACAAATAAAAATAGTCTTTAAGGGGATGATATATCAGCACTGTGACAAAATAAAGGAGAGGACAGATATTCGATGAAACTGTCACAAAAAAAGTAAGAAAATAGCCTGACCTATTATTCCAGTCTCTCTGTTCACTGCTGCAATGTCGAGCAAATCATGCCACATCACTCAGATGGCCATTTGTGTTCAGCAGTATTGTGAATATTGGCTCACTCTAGATGTTTGCTGTCTACATTCTTTTGTTCTTTAAGTTACATTTTCCTCCTAATATTTCCAGATTTAAAAATAGAATCACCTGGTCCTTGATCTCCCTACCACCTGTTTGTATTTAGTAGGTGTTTAGGGATCTTTTCAAAAACACCACCAGCAAGCCTGATGAAGCCCGGCTGGAAATAAGTTTTTGGAAACACTGACTAAGGTCATACTCTGATGAGTAAATACGATGAGTCCCCTATATACAAACCTTCAAGTTGGTAACTCTCAAAGTTGCTAACCTGCATTCAGATGTCCAATCACATTCATGTGCATGCCAATATCATGTGTATACATCTTTTACAAGTGGTTGTGCTTTTGCATACTTTACTGTACAGTATTGTATGGAATACAGTGTTGAATTCTATACTGTATAGAGTACAGTGTCTTTATTTCAAGTCCATGATGTTCCTGCTAAGTCGCTTCAGTCGTGTCTGACTCTGTGTGACCCCATAGATGGCAGCCCACCAGGCTACCCCGTCCCTGGGATTCTCCAGGCAAGAACGCTGGAGTGGGTTGCCATTTCCTTCTCCAATGAATGAAAATGAAAAGTGAAAGTGAAGTCACTCAGTTGTATCTGACTCTTAGCGACCCCCATGGACTGCAGCCTACCAAGCTCCTCCATCCTACCAAGCTCCTCCATCCATGGGATTTTCCAGGTGAGAGTACTTGGGAGCAAGCAAAAGAACAGCAATGATATCGCTTGTACTATTGTACTTGTCAAAGTTCTGTACTGTAGAATTAAAAATGTTTTCTTTATCTTTGTGCTTGTTTATTGTGTATGCATTATTTGTGTGAAAAGTATTACAAACTTATTACAGTACAGTTCTATATAGCCAAATGTATTAACTGGGTTCCTAGGTTCACTCTGTTGGACTTACAAACAAATCAAACTTAGGAACCCACTCTCAGAATGGAACTTGCTCATATGTAGAGGACTTAACTGTAGTAAAAAGGGCCTACAGCAAAATTCTGGAAACTTTCCCCACCAACTAAGAGAGATTTGATCTTGGTTTCCTTGTTAAGTCAAAATTAAGCTATTGCTCACTTCTGCATGCCTCTTACCTTTGTCTCCAGCCTTGCATACTATGTTGGGCCAGCTAATGTCTGTAATGATGGAGTATTTACAACTGAGAACTTTCTGCCTGTGTAGGAAACAATATAAGTGTATGAGGAAGTGTATTTCATGTTTAGAGATTATACCCTCTAGGAGCTTTGTGTCTCAACCATGAATATACATCTGCTATTTATTTTATTCTTGAAAATAAAACTTACAGAAATTGCTATAGTTACCCACCAAAATTGAACCGCTTCTCACCTGCATGATTCCAGGACAAACTCTTTCAATAAAACAATAGACTGGGCAGCTTTTATGCTGGCAGGTCTCTGTGTTTACTATAGATTTTTTTCCCCCCCTCAGAAAGGAGTTCATACCTCTCTCTGCTGAAACTGCCATAGCTTAGCCTTGTGATGCTTCCTGTCCATGCTTGCCATCAGGGAAGTTTTAGATGGTAGGGCAGATTCTGCTGCTATAATCTCATTAGAACCTTCAGCTATTAGTAAACTATATGGTAGTTTGAATTCTCAGCAGACTGGTTTTGTGTGTGTGTGATTAAAGGAAACCATCACGGTCTTTTCCTGTGGGTTGGAAATCACAGAAATTAGGAAGAAAAAAACTAGAAAGATCAATACAAAGGAACAGCAAAGCATCTCCGCAGAGAGCAGAGAGCTCCCTGGGTGGCAGGTCCATGGACATCTACATGTAAAGGGATGGGGCCCAGCCTCCAGGCTGCTCAGGGCTCAGCTCTTGGGTCGAGCTGGGAATAGAACTCCCTGTCCCTCCTCAGCCTCCCTGGATCCTGAAGATTAGGGTTAGGGTTACTGTTAGGCTTCCTATTCTGTAATTGCATAATAGGGTATGTAATGGGAATCACATCTTTGCCCCTCCTCTGACTTCTGTTCTTTCTCCCACTTCTTCCTCTGTGCTCTCACAGAGCATTTAGTGACAAAACTAATCACCAGTAAAGTGCAAATGTTGTGTAACATTTTCTGTCCTTATTCTCCCTCCTATCTAGAATGTAGATGAAGTGGCTAGAGCCCCAGCAGCTGTATTGTACTTTCTGGAAAATAATCATGGCAGGAATGGTGAAAGTAGCAATTAACTGGATTTCTTATAGCTTTGTGAAACTCACAGAAGTCCTGGATTGCTTACATCTGACCATATAAAGTGAGATAATAAAATCTTGTGTGTTTAGGCCACGGCTAGCTTGAGTTAGCATGTAGTTGAACCTAATCCTCACTGGTACCCTGGGTTGTCACATCAGTTTTCCTTCTGCCAATTCTTAGCTTTTTATAAGGAATGTAATTTAGCATACATACTTTCTGTCAAACATTTGGTGATTATTGTGCTGATTTTGGTCACTACTATTACAATGACTGTTATCATTCATTGGGTTGACTTCCTCTGCTTTCACTAATGTAATGATTCACAGATATTTATATAGAAATTACTCTGCACTGCATTTCCAGGCAATGATGCGCTGGGTGAGGGATCTCAGATAAGCAGCAGGGGAAGAAGACTTTGAGCTCCTCAAACATATGCTTGGAACACAAAGGCTGGGCCTGGCTGGGGGTGGGAGCCATTCTCATTTGCTAAAAGAAGATATCAAGGCACCAGAAGGGAAGTGGAACGGTTATTGGCCACAGACTTGTCTGATGCCACAGTGTATTCCTGACAGCCCATGTGTTCACAGATTCAAAGCAGATTCTATGCATTGGTGCTAGTTAAGGTTATTCTAAACTCTTTGGTGACAAAGGCTAAGTGGGAAGTGTAGCTGTGATGTCAAGCTTTGCAGGAGCTTTTTCTAGAATCCCAGGGTCTCAAATGCAATAAACTGACTAGCTGAGCTTGTATCTGGAGCACTGATTGTTGCTACAGATACAGCCAAGGAGACATTATTCAGTCCCACAGCAAGTATCGAATATGTCATGTGGCCAGGATGTAGGAGTTACAGGTCAGTGCAAAGAGGCAAGACCCTTGGAGGCCTATAAAGTGTGTAAATCAGCTGAGCCTTCAGTAACTTGTGACAACATGAGAGTGCCTTGACAACTGCTGTGGTCTATATAACAATGATGATTAATCAGAAGAACTTCATGCTAGAAAATGGGAGATAGTGTTCTAGTACTTTCTCTGTCATTATTTCATGATCGAACTTTAAGATTACTTATCACCTCTAGGCATTGCTTTCCTCTTCTGCAGGCTGCATGTGTCATGTTAGATTATAACTAAGGCCCATTTTCTCTCTAAAAGTACATTTCTGGTAGAGTGAATTTAGATAAGGATTTAGTTCCTGCCTGTGTCCACACTGGAAAATATAAGTTATTCAGTACAAGCAGCCGAATCTTGTATACACAGCCAGATGGGATGTCCATTCCAGGAACATGTTTTGATAGGCTTAGTATGACTATCATATATAATGATATAGTTCAAGGCTGCACATTTTAAGCACTCAGCTGGGAAGATGCCAGTGTCATAAATGACACACATTTTGACCTTGTGAGAGGAGGAGGTTGAAAAACAAACTGAAGTGACTCTACGGGTCAGGAGGCATTACTGAGTCATTTTCCACACCAGCCATCAGAAATTACTAGGCAGAGCTTCCCTTGTACTTGAGCACAGTTTCTAGCATAATGTCTAGAGATTTAAAATGGAAATGTACCAGTCATTATAGATGAGCAACAGCTAAGCCAGATCACCAACCTCAGGTTTTTCTTGAGCTGTCAATAGGAACAGTCATCAACATTCATTCTATTTGTCTTCAAATGATTTCTACTTGTCTGTATTCTTGTTATTAACCAGCAGAATTCTAACAATACAGGCTCACTGCCATAGGCAACTGAAAATCATTTGTATCCGTTGTATATTTCAATGACAGGAATGTCAATATCCTCAGTTTCTTCCCTGACTCTATGGAGCAACAATCTCTTTGATTCAGTTAAAGGGACTTACAGATTTGCTCTTTCTCCAACAGTACACAAGTGGATGGTGAAAGTGGAAGTGTTAGTCACTCAGCGGTGTCCAAGTCTTTGTGACCCCATGGACTTTAGCCTGCCAGGCTCTTCTGTCCATGGAATTCTCCAGGCAAGAATATTAGAGTGGGTAGCCATTTCCTTCTCCAGAGGATCTTCCCAACCCCCGGACGGTAGGTTTCCTCATCTATTCACAGCCTTTTTTTTTTACATTTTAAACATAATCTCAATTAAGAACATGGAGAATCTACTCATAGAACAGACACTAGAAATTATATAAATATTCTTAAGCATAAGTCTTAGCCAGCAGACTTAAAGTAAGTGGTGGGTGTGGGTAAGATCTTGGTGACAAAAGTCATGTGAGGTTTGAGGTTTAGTGCAGGATTTTACCTCTATAGGTAAAAGTCAACTATTTTAGTAATGTTTGTTTGTGAGTAAATTGTTTATATATTTTAGTTCTCTCCCTAAAATTACAATCTGTAATATAATAATATTCAATCTGTGATATAATAATATCACAAATATACTGGCCAAAATGTATACAGGGATACCTCATTTTATTGTTTTATTGCCCTTCAGAGATATAGCATTTTTTACAAATTGAAGTTTTGGGGTAATCCTGATTTGAGCAAATCTACTGGTGCCTGTTTTTCCAAAAACATTTGCTCACTACAGGTCTCTGTGTCATATTTTGGTAATTCTTGTAATATTTCACTTTTTTATTATGATTAAAGTTGTTATAGTGATCTGTGAGCAATGATCTTCATTGTAACTGCTGCAAGATGATTATGACTCCCTGAAGGCTCATATGATGGTTAGCATTTTTTTAACTATAAAGTATTTTCTAATTAAGGTATGTACATTTCTAGACATAATGCTATTTCACACTTAATAGACAGTCAGTCAGTCAGTTCAGTTGCTCACTCATGTCCGACTCTTTGCAACTCCATGAATTGCAGCACTCCAGGCCTCCCTGTCCACCACCAACTACTGGAGTTCACTCAAACTCACGTCCATCGAGTCGGTGATGCCATCCAGCCATCTCATCCTCTGTAACTTTTATATGCACTGGGAAGGCAAAAAATTCATATGACTAGCTTTATGGCACTATTCTCTTTATCACAGTGATCTGGAACCAAATCCACAATATCTCCAAAGTATGCTTGTATTAGTAAAGACTATTTCAGAGTACTGATTCCACTACTGTCAGGCTGAATGAACATGTGACCATCAATCTATTCCTAAATTTTTCCCTCTGTAAAATGGGGATTCTGTCACTATCAATTTCGTAGAATGATCAGGTGGAACACATAAAATAGGATATGATACATCTAGTATAGTGTCTGAAAGTAACAACACTCATTTGACAATTTATAATTATTATACACAGTCTTCCTTTGAGACGAGAGGGAAAAGCGTTAAAAGATAACACGCTTACTTAGATTAGCCCTGGCAAGTGTCATGGAGGCTACATACTCAGATTTTGACTCATAAATCCTAGGGAATAAGACAGTGTGTGACAAGAATGAAAAGGAAAATAAGAAAAGTTCAAGAAGAAATTATGCACACCATTATGCTTATGAATATCTAAGTCATATGATTCAGGCCCTGGTTGTTCAGGCACTGAGTCGTCTGACTTTTTGAGTTCCCAGGGATTGCAGCTTGCCAGGCTTCCCTGGCCATCACTATCTCACAGAGTTTGCTGAAACTCATGTCAATTGTGTTGATGATGTCATCCAACCATCTCATCCTCTGTTATCCCCTTCTCTTTCTGCCCTCAGTCTTTCCGAACATGAGGGTCTTTCCCAATGTGCTGGCTTTTCGCATCAGGTGGCCAGAGTAATGGAGCTTCAGCTTTAGATTCAGTCCTTCCAGTGAAAATTCAGGGTTGATTTTCTTTAGGATTGATTAGTTTGATCCTGCTATCCAATGGACTCTAAGGAATCTTCTCTAGCACCACAATTAAAAAGTTTTAATTCTTTGGCTCTCAGCTTTCTTTAGGTCCAACTCTCACATCAGCACATGACTACTAGAAAAACCATAGCTTTGACTATTGGACCTCTGTTGGCAAAGTGATGTCTCTGGTTTATAATAAGCTCTCTAGGTTTGTCATAGCTTTTCTTTCAGGGAGCTAGCATCTTTTAATTTCATTGCTGCAGTCATCATCTGCAGTGATTTTGGACCTCAGGAAAATAAAATTTGTCACTATTTTCATTGTTTCCTTATTTGCCGTGAAGTGATGGAACTGGATGTCACAATCTTAATTTTTTTAATGTTGAGTTTTAAGCCAGCACTTTCACACTCCTCTTTAGTTTCTCTTTCACCCCTTTAGTTTCTCTTCACTTTCTATCATGAGGGTGGTGTCATCTGCATATCTGAGGTTATTGATATTTCTCCCAACAATCTTGATTCCAGCTTGTTCTTCATCCAGCCTGGTATTTCACCTGATATACTCTGCATATAAGTTAAATAAGCAGAGTGACAGTATACACCCTTGACATACTCCTTTCCCAAACTGGAACCAGTCTGTTGTTCCATGTCTGGTTCTAACTTGCTTCTTGACCTGCATACAAGTTAATTTTCAACAGTTTGTTGTGATCCACACAGTCAAAAGCTTTAACATAGTCAATGAAGCAGAAGTAGATGTTTTTCTGGAATGCCCTTGCTTTTTCTATGTTCCAACAGATGTTGACATTTTCTATGATCCAACAGATGTTGACCAGATCTCTGGTTTCTGCCAATTCTAAATCTAGTTGACAGAGCTTGGGATTCTTGGTTCACATACTTTTGAAGCCGCACTTAAAGGATTCTGAACATTACCTAACTAGCATTGCCTTTTTGGGGGATTGGAAACAAAACTGACAGCTGTGGCCACTGCTGAGATTTTCAAATTTGCTGACATATTGTGTGCAGGACTTCAGCAGCAGCATCTTTTAGGATTTGAAATAGCTCAGCTGCAATTCCATCACCTTCACTAGCTTTGTTTGTAGTAATTTTGCGTAAGACTCACTTGACTTCGCACTCCAGGAAGTATAGCTCTAAGTGAGTGATCACACCATCGTGGTTATCTGGGCCACTAAGGCATTTTTTTGCACGGGTTTTCTATGTATTCTTCCCACCTCTTCTTAATACCTTCTGCTTCTGTTTGGTCCATACCATTTCTGTTCTTAATTGTGCCGTACTTGAATGAAATTTTCCTTGGTATCTCTAATCTACTGGAAGAGATCTCTGTTCTTTCTCATTCTATTATTTTCCTCTATTTCTTTGCATCGTTCCCTTAAGAAGGCTTTCATATGTCTCCTTGTTATTCTTTAGAAATCTGTATTGAGATGGGTATATCTTTCCTTTTTTTCTTTGTCTTTTGCTTCTCTTCTTTTCTCAGTATTTGTAAGGCCTCCACAGACAACCATTTTGCCTTGTTGCATTTCTTTTTCTTGGGGATGGTTTTGGTTACAGTCTTCTGTACAGTGTTATGAACCCCTGTCCATAGTTCTTCAGGCACTCTGTCAGATCTGTTTTCTTGAATCTATTTGTCACTTCCACTGTGCAATCATAAGGGATTTGATATAAGCTATACCTGAATAGCCTAGTGGTCTTCCCTATTTTTTTCAATTTAAGTCTGAACTTGGAAACAAGGAGTTCATGATCTGAGCCACAGTCAGCCCCCATTCTTGTTTTTTTCTGACTGTACAGAGCTTCTCCACTTTGGGCTGCAAAGAATATAATCAGTATGATTTTACTATTGACTCTCTGGTGATGTCCATGTGTAGAGTGGTCTCTTGTGTTGTTGGAAGAGGCTGTCTGTTATGACCAGTGCGTTCTCTTGTACTAACTTTACTTTTTAAGAAAACCTGTTTAGGAGGAAGTCTCACTCGTCCTTTTCTCTCCCTCCCAGCTTAAATCAGCTGCTTTTTCTTTTTTTTTTTTTACATTTGAAATATGTTTTTTAAGTGTTACTTTCCATTTACCATTAATTCAAAATATTGGCTATATCCCCCATGTTCTACAGTTCATCCTTAAGCCTACGTTGCACCCAATTGTTTGTACTTCTCACACCCCATCCTTATATCACCCCTTCCCTCCACATGTGTAGCCACTAGTTTATTCTCTATATCTGTGAGTCTGCTTCTTTATTTGCTATATTCACTCATTTGCTGTATTTTTTAAGCTCCCTTTATTGCTTATTATGTACTGCAGCAACCTGGTCTTCCATATATAACAGCAATTATTACCATGCACTGTATTGCTAACATTCAACATTCCAAACACTAAGATCACAGCATCGGTCCCATCACTTCATGGCAAATAGATGGGGAAACAATGGAAATGGTGATATACTTTATTTTGGGGGGGCTCTAAAATTACTGCAGATGGTGACTGCAGCCATGAAATTAAAAGGCACTTGCTCCTTGGAAGAAAAGCTATGACCAACCTAGACAGCATATTAAAAAGCAGAGACATTATCTTGCCAACAAAAGTCAGTCTAGTCAAAGCTATGGTTTTTCCAGTGATCATATATGGATGTGAGAGTTGGACTATAAAGAAAGCTGATAATAAGAGAATTGAACTCTGGTGTTGGAGAAGACTCTTGAGAGTCCCTTGGACAGCAAGGAGATAAAACCAGTCAATCCTAAAGGAAATCAGTCCTGAATATTCATTGCTAGAAATGATGCTGAAGCTGAAGCTCCAATACTTTGGCCACTTGATGTGAAGAACTGACTCCTTGGAAAAGACCCTAACGCTGGGAAAGATTGAAGGTGAGAGCAGAAGGGATGACAGTGGATGAGATTGTCGGATGGCATCACCGACTCGATGGATGTGAATTTGAGCAAGCTCTAGGAATTGGCAATGGACAGGGAAGCCTTGTGTGCTGTAGTCCATGGTTTCCCAGAGATTTGGGACACAACTGAACGACTGAACTTAACTATCTTGTTGAACTTACATTTTGTTGTTGTTGTTGTTGTTTGCTCTCCAGTAAAATGTAATTGCCAGTAAAGGGAAGTCAAGGATAATATTTTGTCACCAAAAGGGCATACCTAGCACATAATTAATTCTCAATATTTGTATTAAAAATGACAACTCCATTTCTCATCTGTAAAAGCAGAATTAAATTACTTCGTGAACTTCAAATTCTCTTAGTTTTAACATTGTAATAAGATGTTAGTCACAGTCATAATGATCTCTTGAATTAACATAGATGTTCTTTTTTTTTAATGTAATCATAGCTAAAATACATGTTCTTGCAACATGACTAATTATAATTAAAAATGTGAAAAAACTCACTAAAAAGATTTAAGAAGAAGGGGGCACCATTAAAAACTTTTAACTTCCTTTCTGTCACAGATTCAAATAACATGTATTTTATTACTTAAACATTGCTGATATCTGAAGCTAATTCCATACATATGAATGATATACATGTCATTGTTTTCAGTATTATCAACGGAAAACACAAAATGCCCTGCAGTATTCAGAAACAGACTGGGAAAATTACTCTAATTGTTCTAAAATGTAAGTGCTTGCTTCTTAGTTACTGGATATGTTTATGTTTCATGTGTTACATTTGGCATAAAGGCACAAATCTTAACTTAGAGGCATGTCTGTGACTGATATGAAGTATTTAAACTTTATTGTGTATAGAAAATTCTTCCAGATAAAATAGGAAGTGTATTCTCTCAAAGGCATTATATAAATAACATCACTGTGCTTTTTAAACAATGTATACTTTAAAATATTTAAGTATATTACATACAGGAGAAGGAAATGGCAACCCACTCCAGTATTCTTGCCTGGAGAATCCTGTGGACAGAGGAGCCTAGTGGGCTGCTGTCCATGGGGTAGCACAGAGTTGGACACGACTGAAGTGACCTAGCATGCATGCCTGCATTGGAGAAGGAAATGGCAACCCACTCCAGCGTTCTTGCCTGGAGAATCCCAGAGAATCCCAGGGATGGTGGAGCCTGGTGGGCTGCTGTCTATGGGATTGCACAGAGTCAGACACGACTGAAGCAACTTAGCAGTAGCAGCAGAGAATACTACTGTGTATAATTAAATAGTAGCAGTAACAACCAATTTATCCAAATACCTATCATCTATCTATCTATGTGCTAAGTAGCTTCAGTTGTCTCTGACTCTTAAGTGACCTTATGAACCACAGCCCTACAGCCTCCTGTCCATGGGCTTCTCTGGAAAAGAATACTGGAGTGGGTTGCCATGCCCTCCTCCAGAGGATCTTCCTGACCCACTATCTATCTATACTATGGTATATAAAATGCAAACAATAAAAGTAACATTAAGAAGCTATTTTCTGAAAGAAGATTTATAAATAACACTACAAACTCTAAATTTTCCAAGTGCATTTTTTCTATTAGGGCTTCCCTGATGGCTCAGTGGTAAAGAATCGGCCTGCAGTACAGGAGATGCAGGTCCAATCCCCAGGCCAGGAAGATCCCCTGGAGAAAGAAATGGCAACCCACTCCAGTGTTCTTGCCTGGGAAATCCTGTGGACAGGGGAGCCTGACAGTCCATGGGGTCACAAAAGAGTCAGACAAAACTTAGTGATTAACAAACAATAACAAATGACAACCCATTAATGTATTAAATATTAAGATAATAGGACATAATGAAGGTCATAGGATAATAAGATTGATAATTGCAGACCCTTACTACACCACATGGCATCTGGTCCCATCACTTTATGGGAAATAGCTGGGGAAACAGTGGAAACAGTGTCAGACTTTATTTTTTGGGGCTCCAAAATCACTGCAGATGGTGACTGCAGCCATGAAATTAAAAGACGCTTACTCCTTGGAAGGAAAGTTATGACCAACCTAGATAGCAATTTCAAAAGCAGAGACATTACTTTGCCAACTAAGGTCCATCTAGTCAAGGCTATGGTTTTTCCTGTGGTCATGTATGGATGTGAGAGTTGGACTGTGAAGAAGGCTGATCGCCGAAGAATTGATGCTTTTGAAGTGTGGTGTTGGAGAAGACTCTTGAGAGTCCCTTGGACTGCAAGGAGATCCAACCAGTCCATTCTGAAGGAGACCAGCCCTGGGATTTCTTTGGAGGGAATGATGCTAAAGCTGAAACTCCAGTACTTTGGCCACCTCATGCGAAGAGTTGACTCATTGGAAAAGACTCTGATGCTGGGAGGGGTTGGGGGCAGGAGGAGAAGGGGATGACCGAGGATGAGATGGCTGGATAACATCACGGACTCGATGGACGTGAGTCTGAGTGAACTCCGGGAGATGGTGATGGACAGGGAGGCCTGGCGTGCTGCGATTCATGGGGTCGCAAAGAGTCGGACACGACTGAGCGACTGAACTGAACTGAACTATTTGAGCTACCAGGGAATCCATTTATAAAATACTATTGTTAATTCTACTTAGCAGTCATTGACAGTAAGGGATGGTTGTTAAAAACAGAGGCTGTGGCATTACAGAGATAGGATTTGAATTTTAGCTCTGCAATGTATTAGATGTGATTTTGGATAAGAGTTTAACTGTTCTGGGCCTCAGTTTGCTAATCAGTGATATATCCCAGCAGATGCATAGCCCAATGCCTGACACAGTGAATACTTAATAAATGGTGATATGTAAAACTAACTGTGTTTCTACTAGAAAATGTTCAGGCGCACAGTTAGGGCAATCATTCTTCTGTAAGAAGTTATCTTATATGGGAAGAGTTTTATCTAGCATAGCATAATTTATGAATAAGACTTCATTCTAGGGTAAATATGGAATAAGTATGATTTCAAAGAAGAACCTCAATTCACAGAAAAGATATCAGTAGGAGAGAGGCTATTAAATTTTATATACCCAGGAGTAACATTTATGAGGGGGTGGTGTGAGGTGAGATTACTGTCTGAGACTGCTGGATAGGAGTCTGTGTGTAGGGAATGACAATATGGTTAAGAGACTATGTTCTCGAGAGGGCAGACCAGATTTTAAAATCTGAATTCACTTAATGATGCTTTGGTTTTTAAACCAAAAGTGTACAGACAAATATAACGCTCTGGGTATAAGCAACAGCCACAGTTCATTTCTGGAAAAAGCAGTCTCAAGGCTTGCATCACGTGTTATGCTTTCTCTCATGAGTTCCTTTCACTTTGCCACAATTAACTAGACCAGAGATGTGTATGTAGGCCAGTGGCATTTACATTAGCATGACCTTAGAACTGTTCAGTAGTTCTGTCTCACAAAATGATGAATTAACTAACTCAGTCTGATCTGCTTCTTCAGGGGATCTGAATATGAGACGGCAAAGAAGGCAGTAAGCAGAAGCTGCAGTACAGCAGAAACCATGAGGCAGAGAAAGCTGTCGTGGAAAAGAAGAAAACCAATCTACAGTCAGAGTGGAGGCAGAATCAGGAAACTGAATGATGACGATGATCAATTAAGAGTTCCTGTTGGGATACCAATTTTATTTCATTCATCCAGTTCTCAACGAGGCCTGATGGTGGAGACTTTTCTTGTCCTTCCACACTACACCACTTATTCTTAACTAAATTTCTAATATGAAGTAATTTAATTGAATCTACATATAGTTCTGGCCATCAGAAAGAGTCCATCTTGCTTAATATTAATCCTACCACCCACTTCCTTTAAATGAAGTACAATAGTTCACTTAGTTGGTATAAATGAGGCCAACTGATGAGCCGGGTGGGAAGAACAGAGCCTCTGTGCCATTACTAACCAGGGACTGTAACAGCAGGTGGGCCTCTTTCTGTTTGGACATAGTTGCTTCAGTACTGGGGGACAGAGACTTGGGTTTAGGACTCTGCCATCCATTAGCTATGTATGATCTTAAACAATTCTCTTCATTTGGGGGTTAGAGTTTTCTTTCTATAAATTTGAAATTAGTCAAGCCGGAGTTTCTTGGCCGACAAAAGAGACTTTCAGCACAACCGGTCATTGTTCACAGCATTTAGAAATGGTTAGAGATGGCAATAAATCTGAAAGATGAGAGGAAGTAAGTGTAGTCAATCTAAGTAAACATTAAAATATTGACACAGCTTAACTAGGAAAGTCTAATAGTTTTCAGTGTTTCTCTACTCTTTTGTTTAGGAAAAAATGGGAATGTCTGGGGGATGATATATCTTCACAGATGGGACATTAACTTTAATACCATATGTTTCTGGTTTTTCCTTATTTATATTTCAAATATTTATAGCCATTTCCTCTAAAGAACTTGACAAAACAGGTAGATCTGTTTTTCAATCAGTACTTCCCTAGGCTTTGAGTCAACCTGGCTGCTAGTTGTCCCCCAGTATCTGTTTTTCCCTCTTAATCAGTAATGGAACCTTTGTTTTTTAGCTGAGTACATGGCTATCTGGAAGAAAATTATGGCCCATTTTTCTCTCACTCAACATAAAAATTGTGTCCTTAGACCATAGCCTTATTTCTAGATGTAAAATACAGAAAATCTTGTTTTTAGATCTTATTTCTACATGTAAAAAGTTTGGTAATTTTTTA
>SJYT01003305.1:169757-182390 GCA_006410635.1 Cephalophus harveyi
CTTCTTCAGCATTACTGGTTGGGGCATAGACTTGGATAACTGTGATATTGAATGGTTTTCCTTGGAGACGAACAGAGATCATTCTGTCGTTTTTGAGATTGCATCCAAGTACTGCATTTCGGACTCTTTTGTTGACCATGATGGCTACTCCATTTCTTCTGAGGGATTCCTGCCCGCAGTAGTAGATATAATGGTCATCTGAGTTAAATTCACCCATTCCAGTCCATTTTAGTTCTCTGATTCCTAGAATGTCGATGTTCACCCTTGTCATCTCTTGTTTGACCACTTCCAATTTGCCTTGATTCATCTAAGCAAACTGTGATAGAACCTCTGAAGGGAAGGACAGTTTTTTCAAGACAGAATGGCCTTCAAAAGGCACTAACTCAGGGCACTGTTTTGTGTTAAATTATTTAGTTAAATGAAAATATCAATAAAACCAACTCATACAATGCCATGTACATAAAGCAGTGACATATAATTAGCATAAAGAAAATCAGATTACTATTAATGGCTGATAATTACAACATATTTAAGCAATAAATTCAGAAATCATTGTTTACATAAAGCCTTATTAGAAATAGAGGCATAATGTATCATGGATCAACACACATTTTATCTATAGTTATTGTTAAAAACTTTGCATGAATTGTTCCGTTGGTATCACTAAATTTTTTGAAGAGATTTCTAGTCTTTCCCATTCTATTGCTTGCCTCTATTTCTTTGTATTGATCACCGAGGAAGGCTTTCTTATCTCTCCTTGCTATTCTTTGGAACTCTGCATTCAAATGGGTATATCTTTCCTTTCCTTTAGTTTCTCTTCTTTTCTCAGCTATTTGTAAGGCCTTGTCAGACAACCATCTTGCCTTTTTTCATTTCTTTTTCTTGGGGATGGTCTTGATCACTGCCTCCTGAACAATGTCATAAACCTTCATCCATAGTTCTTCAGGCATTCTATCAGATCTAATTCCTTGAATCTATTTGTCACTTCCACTGTATGATCATAAGGGATTTGATTTAGGTCATACCTGAATGGTCTAGTCACTCCAGGCCCGTACTTTTGCCTGGAAAATCCAGGGGATGGAGGAGCCTGGTGGGCTGCCGTCTATGGCGTCTCACAGAGTCAGACATGACTGAAGCGACTTAGCAGCAGCAGCAGCAGAATGGTCTAGTGGTTTTCCCTACATTCTTCAATTTAAGTCTGAATTTGGCAATAAGGAGTTCATGATCTGAGCCACAGTCAGCTCCCAGTCTTGTGTTTGTTGACTGTATACAGCTTCTCCACTTTTGGCTGCAAAGAATATAATCAGTCTGATTTCAGTATTGACCATCTGGTGATGTCCATGTGTAGAGTCTTCTCTACATTTAATGTAAAGATGGGCACAATAAAGGACAGAAATGGTAATGACCTAACAGAAGCAGAAGATATTAAGAAGAAGTGAAAGTGAAGTCGCTCAGTCATGTCCGACTCTTTGCAACCCCATGGGCTGTAGCCTACCAGGCTCCTCTGTCCATGGGATTTTCCAGGCAATCGTCCTGGAGTGGATTGCCATTTCCTTCTCCAGGGGATCTTCCCAACCCAGGGATCGAACCTGGGTCTCCTGCATTGTAGACAGACGCTTTACCATCTGAGCCACCAGGGAAATCTAAGAAATATAAGAACTATAAGAACTATACAAAAAAGATATTCACGATCCAGATAAACACAATGGTGTGATCACTCACCTAGAGCCAGACATCTTGGAATGTGAAGTCAAATAGGCCTAAGGAAGCATCACTAAAAAACAAAGCTAGTGGAGGTGATAGAATTCCAGTTGAGTGATTTCAAATCATAAAGATGATGCTATGAAAGTGCTACACTCAATATATAAGCAAATCTGGAAAACTCAGCAGTGTCCACAGGACTGGAAAAGGTCAGCTTTCATTCCAATCCCAAAGAAAGGCAATGCCAAAGAATGTTCAAACTACTGCACAATTGCACTCAACTCACACACTAGCAAAGTAATGCTCAAAATTCTTCAAGCAAAGCTTCAACAGTATGTGAACCATGAACTTCCAGATGTTCAAACTGGATTTAGGAAAGCCAGAGGATCCAGAGATCAAATTGCCAACATCGGTTGTGTCATTGAAAAGCAAGAGAGTTCTAGAAAAACATCTATTTTTGCTTTATTGACTATGCCAAAGCCTGTGACTGTGTGGATCACAACAAACTGTGAAAAACTCTTAAAGAGATTGGAATACCAGCCCACTTGATCTGCCTCCTAAGAAATCTGTATGCAGGTTGAGAAGCAAGTTAGAACCAGACATGGAACAACAGATTGGTTCCAAATAGTGAAAGGAGTAGGTAAAGGCTGTGTATTGTCACCCTGCTTATTTAACTTATATGCAGAGTACATGAGAAATGCCAGTCTGGATGAAGCACAAGCTGGAATTAAGATTGCTGGGAGAAATATCAGTAACCTCAGATAAGCAGATGGCACCACCCTTATGGCAGAGGAACTAAAGAGCCTCTTGTTGAAAGTGAAAGGAGAGTGAAATGGTTGGCTTAAAGCTTAACATTCAGAAAACAAAGATCATGGCATCCATTCCCATCACTTCATGACAAATAGATGGGGAAACAATGGAAACAGTGAGAGACATTATTGTGGGGGGCTCTAAAATCACTGCAGATAATGATTACAGCCATGAAATTAAAAGACCCTTGCTCCTTGGAAGAAAAGTTATGACCAACCTAGACAGCATATTAAAAAAACAGAGACATTACTTTGCCAACAAAGGTCCATCTAGTCAAAGCTATGGTTTTTCCAGTAGTCATGTATGGATGTAAGAGTTGGACTATAAAGCAAGCAGATCATAGAAGAATTGATGACTTTGAACTGTGATGTTAGAGAAGACTCTTGAGAGCCCCTTAGACTACAAGGAGATCAAACCTTGAAGGAAATCAGTCCTGAGTATTCATTGGAAGGGCTGATGCTGAAGCTGAAACTCCAATACTTTGGCCACATGATGTGAAGAACCGACTCATTGAAAAAGACCCTGATGTTGGGAAAGATTGAAGGCAGGAGAAGAAGTAGATGACAGAGGATGAGATGGTTTGATGGCTTCACCAGCACGTTGGGCATGAGTTTGGGTAAACTCAGGGAGTTGGTGATGGACAGGGAAGCCTGGCGTGCTGCAGTCCATGGGGTTGCAGAAGTCAGACACCACTGAGTGGCTGAACTGAACTGATTGTTAAAATGCTTCATGCTTATTTCTTTTTTATTTTCAAGAGGGAAAAATAATTACAAAAATTGTACTATAATAACATAGCTTGCAGTATGTAACCACAGTCTGATAATAATAATTTGATGTCAAATATAATGTAAGAGATATCAATAGTCAATGTTTATTTAAAGCTACCAAAATTCAATATGTGAACCGCATTGTGGTTGGCTATTGGGAAAAAAATGAAAGGAAGGCATGACTTCTGAAAGACAGACAGTTAAGCCAAACTATTTCATGTTTTACTGGAAATGTTGTGGGAAATATTTTCTCCTAGAAGATTGAAGAAAAAATGGACTTTGGACTGGGGTTTTGTTCTTATCACGGACATAATCCATATCTACAACTTTTATAAGTTCAACGTGCTGTGATATTTAATGTGTGATGTTTATTTATTGTTTTATTTCAGTGCTTCTCAAAGTGTTTATGGACGTCCCCTAAAGACCCTTCATATGGTCCCTGAGGTCCTTTTTCTGATTTACATGTCTGTGTGATCCCTGATTATCTTCAATTACAAAACCTGAAGTGGCATTTCACAACAGATTACATGCAGAAGCTGATATAGGAACCCAGCTGTGTACAATCAAAGGAGACATTAGAAACATCTCTTTTTAAAAGTAATACAGTGCCAGTTCTGATTTTTTTTTTGTTTGTTTGGAAAACATTTTTCATGAATGTTTTATTCTACATTAATTCCTTGGAATATATCTTAATGAAACTCTAAGAAAAATGTTTCAAATACACAAGCACACAAATAGTCACGTGGCAGGTATTTGACAGGATTTAAAAGTAATACAGTGCCAGTTCTGATTTTTTTTTTGTTTGTTTGGAAAACATTTTTCATGAATGTTTTATTCTACATTAATTCCTTGGAATATATCTTAATGAAACTCTAAGAAAAATGTTTCAAATACACAAGCACACAAATAGTCATGTGGCAGGTATTTGACAGGAGAACACTGAATCCAATAGAAACTTTAAAGAAAAGAGTCAGAATATGGAGCATTGAATTTGATTTTCCTTTTAACATATACCTTCTTCCTAAATGTCCTATGATTCTCCTATATTAATAAAATTTCTGCAGTAATTTTATCTCCCATTCACAATTCAATGTATTATATTAATATTAATAATAATAATAAGACTTCTAGTTTCACTAAAACTTCTCCAAAAAAGCCCTAGTAGAGTCTTCACTGAGAATTACGTTCTGTTATTTAAAGTGTTATGTCAGTCTGGTTTATACACTCTCACCTCTACTTTTCTCTCACATCAAATATCTCCAAGAGCTTCACCTCTGTCTGGCACTCGTTTCCACTGGCCACTCTACTCTTGTCATCAAGGAGTCTCTCTTACATCCAGGCATGTTTCTTTAAATTCTATTACATGCTCTGACACTCTTACACATTCCTCAGCTTTTCCCTGGATTGTAGATAAAGAGCAAAGTCCTTAAACTGATTTGCAAAGACCCTACAGGGTATGATCCTCTGACTTCTCCTTTATCTTCTAGGCATGCTTGTTCTCTCACCCACTGGCTTTCCTGCAGCTTCTGGCACATGCCCTTGTCTTTATCACCGTGGAGATTTTGGGCACGCCAGATCCTTCCTTGAGTCGGTTTATTCTACTGCACTCATGTGATTACTTACCTCCTTCTTTTGCTTTGGATAGCAATTAAAGTCTGATTTGTTTTGGATACCTTCTCAATTCTCCAGATGAGGTTGTTTTCCTTGGTTAAACTCTCCAACAGAATCGTGTTTCTTGTCCTCTGTTGCCCTCCCCTTTTAGAAAGTTGCTCACCCCATCATTTTACAATAAGTCATGCAACATATGATTAACATCTACTTAAATTATATAAATAAGTGATGTTTTGGATACCTTCTCAATTCTCCAGATGAGGTTGTTTTCCTTGGTTAAACTCTCCAACAGAATCGTGTTTCTTGTCCTCTGTTGCCCTCCCCTTTTAGAAAGTTGCTCACCCCATCATTTTACAATAAGTCATGCAACATATGATTAACATCTACTTAAATTATGTAAATAAGTGTTTGTCTAAATTTAATTTGCATTCACATTATTTGATTTATAGCTAATAGAATTCTAATTCATTTGAGAATCAGTAGTTTATTCAGCTTTTGATTCCTAGTGAAAAACACAAAGTAGGGGCATAGGAAGCATTTTTGAGTCTCTCTTTATTAGTTATAAAGTATGAACTTCGCCCCCCAAACAAATGAAAATTAATTACTTAAAATGCTTTCTTTTGGAAAATTGGAAATATTTTCAGTTCTGGCTATGGGGATCATTGTAACTTATTGCTGTGATTGTAGCTGGGGGCATTAGAAGAAGAAAAATAGAAATTGACATGAGGATTGATAGCTTTGTGGTTTTCCTCCAATTTTCCAAATGCTAAGTAAACCTAACTGAGTTATGTTGAAAGCTAGTTTTAACATAAAGTCATTTCTTGACTAAGATAAAAACTTCACCAAACACAGAGTGTTATGTCGTATCAACATTATCAAGATTTCCTAAAGGAACAAGAAAAGAATAATTTGAAATGCATACTCCAAATGCTCCTTTCTCTTAGTGCGTGCAAGAAAATTTGTGTGCTTTGCTTCATCTAATTTCACTTTGCCTTGATATTGCCTTTTGGAATAGGGCTTTTTGTGAAAATCAACCCTCTCCTTTTTTTCTCTTAATTTGCTGTTGCTTATCTTTTACTCCCATGGCACAATTAAAAGGCCAATGAGGTAAGCAGAGGAAATGCATTAGGGCTATAGAGAAGTCCTCAAAAGAGACAGAGATACACGAAAAACTGATTTGTTTTCATAAGGTCCAAGTGATTGGGGAATATGATAAAAATACAGACTTGATAGAATATACACTTGCAGATCATTTAAAAGTACATTCCCATTAACAACATCAGCTTGATCAGAGTTTCAGTGCTTAGGGCTCCCTTTGATTTTCTGAATTTTAACAAGCGTAGATTAAATTTCCATTTGATCACTACCATGGGCACAAAATTTTAAAAATCTTCATGGACAACACGATGTTCAGAAACTTTGAATCCGCTCTTGGGTAAAACTGACTATCCTCCAATCCCCACACGCAAGTCTTTATTGTTGCTCAACGTGCCAAAAATATTTAATGAAACCTTTAGAAATAGCTAACCGCACGCATATGTAAGGGGAACCTGAAACTGTTTAGCACTTGTAACATCTGAATGTTTATGGAGATAAAAAAATATCTCCTAGGAAATATGTAGCCTACATAGCGAGGCTTTAACTGAAGCAGTTAGACTTCATCAACAGATGGGATCACAGCCGTTTCTGTTTCAGGACACGGTGTCATTCTGAATGTGTCACAGCGCTATTGCAGTTTCTTCCCAGCAGCCCACTCCCATCAGTCGTTCACCTTCTGGTATATCAGGGTTTCATTAGCGCTTAACTACCTGACCTTGTGCCGGGCGCAAGTCAACAGGTAGTTCATAACCCTTTGCTGTCAGAATTAGCATTCATGATACTACTTAAACTGTGGTGCAAATTTAGAGTTCATTATTAAATGAGGCATATGTTACTACACTTATGACTGATTCAGTCTAGTTATTTTTAGTTTGACCTTTTCTGTATTCATCAAATCAGTTTTGAAATAGACATTGAGATACCCTTTACAGTTCGTTATAAAAATTTCTATGGCTGTTATTTCATGTGGAGGTTTCCAGATTCTCAGTAGTTCCACAATAAATGTTACACTTCTATGTTAGTTTAAATAAAAATGAAGTAAGCATGCATCCTTAGGATACTAATGATCTTTTCCTCAACTCAGCAACAGCTTCACTCTCCAAGTGTAACTGGATTTCAAAGGATACACCTTCCCTTAGGTATGAAAAGTGACAAAAGTAGAACTAAGAAGAACAATTCATATTATGGATTATTTAAATTATTAATTCCTTTCTGACCCTCTTTACCCTTCCCTCATTAACATTGAAACATATCAAACATACAATTCTAGATAATATTCAGCATAAGAAACTGCAAATTTTTCTCATTAACTGTAGCTAAAACACATCTTAATAATTTAATTTGGAATTTTGAAAGCCCAATTTCTAGAAACCACTACTGGGGCAAGAAAAGAAAACTGTAAAGAACTTTATTTCATCAAGGATGGAATCTAAGGTGGTTTCCAGGTGGTGCTAGCTATAATGAAGCTGCCTGCCACTGCAGGTCGACAAAAGAGGCACAGGTTTGATCCCTGAGTTGGGCAGATCTCCCAGAGGAGGGCATGGCCACTGGCTCTAGTGTTTTTGCTTGAAGAATCCCATGGACCGAGGAGCCTGGCGGGCTACAGTTCATGGGGTTACACAGAGGCGGATACGCCTGAAGCCATCTAGCACACACGCATGGAGTAAAACCAAACTGAAGTGTATGAGGGGCTCACAAGTACACAGTAGAGGAGAAAGACACACATTTAACAGAAATTAAGTCAGGAGATACAAATCTTAAAGGGTGTTTTTGGTCTTCTGTCATCCTTACTGAAATTCACTGCTGATGCTATTGGAAATGAGTGGACTTTTTCACTGATTCTTTTACAAATTTCATAGAGTTACACATGCTTAGCACAGATGATATGTAACAAGTTTATACACTTAGCTATCTTACTATTTTTTCCCTTTTTACTATCATCCTACAACAATTTTAATATTATAATATGAATTTTATGCCTATTTAGTAAATGAACTAAAGAGTGATGTTTGTAGCCTGCAGAGAGTCAGATGGCCCTGGGAAGTTTTCTTTTTCTTTTTTCCAAATGCTCTAGGTGAGTTCTTTAAGTAATAGAACATACAATATTTCAAAAGGCAGCTTTTCCTATAATATTTTAATGACTCCACGTCATTGTTGGCTTGCTGAAGTAGGATCACAAGCTAAATGTTACTAAGAAGTCAGTATTGTGCCTTTGCTGTGCCTTCATTTGCAATCAGCAGTCAGTGATATATTCTCTGATTTTAAACTTGCAAGCTTTTCTTGCATTTTAGATAATGCATTGTCTATTAAGTTGGACACATGCACATAACAACTTAATTTCTTATCAATTCAGATGCCTTAAAAGACAGTAAGTCTGGAAAAAGAGTAGCAGTGAAACAAAACATCAAGAACTGAATTCCTGTGAACTGATTTGGGAGGGTTAAAGGGTCATCACAGAAGTGATTTAAATCTATATGCTTTTAAGAGTGTATGTATTTTTCACCACTCAAATCTCCATTTTTATTTCTCTTTTCAATGCTCACTATATAATATCTCTTTCTGTTATTCTTCTTAATCATCCATGATAAGAGACCCATGTGTATATAATCAGTCCCTTGGTCATGCCACTCTGCCACCCTATGGACTATTGCCCACACGGCTCCTCTGTCCATGGGATTCTGCAGGCAAGTGTAC
Source organism: Cephalophus harveyi (assembly GCA_006410635.1). Taxonomy (NCBI): domain Eukaryota; kingdom Metazoa; phylum Chordata; class Mammalia; order Artiodactyla; family Bovidae; genus Cephalophus; species Cephalophus harveyi. The sequence goes on from SJYT01003305.1 coordinate 178,439, forward strand.
TAGAGCCACTTGCCCTGCCCTCCTCCAGAGGATCTTTCCAACCCAGGGGTAAACCTGAGTCTCTGCATCTCCCTGCATTGGCAGATGGATTCTTTACACTGAGCCATCTGAGAAACTCTCCAGAGACCTACAAGTACTTAAATCTTACTGTTAAAGGTCTACTCTTTGGAATGCCACACATTTGCAATCAAGACATTTACCTACCCTCTTAAGACATTTACCTACCCTTCATTTTAAGCTCTTAGCAAAAGATTAGGTTTTGACATAACCCAAGAATTTAAAGAACCTACCTGCAGTGCAGGAGACCTGGATTCAATTATTGAGTCAGAAAGATGGCCTAAGGAACCCCCTCAGTATTCTTGCCTGGAGAATACCATGGATAGAGGGGTCTGGTGGCTGCAGTCCATGGATTCGCAAAGAGTCAGACACAGCTGAAGTGACATAGCATGCACACATGTAAGACTTTAAAAAGTCTTTAGCATAGTCCATTAAACAGAAGTAGATGTTTTTCTGGAACTAGCTTTTTCAATGATCCAACAGATATTGCAATTTGTTTTCTGGTTCCTCTGCCTTTTCTAAATCCAGCTTGAATATCTGAAAGTTCATGGTTCACATACTGTTAAAGCCTGGCCTGAAGAATTTTGAGCATTATTTTACTAGCATGTGAGATGAATGCAACTGTGCAGTAGTTTCAACATTCTTTATCATTGCCTTTCTTTGGCAATGGAATGAAAACTGACCTTTTCCAGTTCCATGGTCACTGCTGAGTTTTCCAAATTTGCTGGCATATTGAGTGCAGCACTTTCAGCATCATCTTTTAGGACTTGAAATAGCTCAACTGGAATTCCATCACCTTCACTAACTTTGTTCGTAGTGATGCTTCCTAAGGATCACTTGATTTTGCATTCCAGGATGTCTGGCTTTAGGTGAGTGTGAGTGATCACATCATTGTGATTATCTGGGTCCTGAAGATTTTTTTTGTATAGTTCTTCTGTGTATTCTCACCACCTCTTCTTAATATCTTCTGCTTCTATTAGGTCCATACCATTTCTATCCTTTATTGTGCCCATCTTTGCATAAAATGTTCCCTTGGTATCTCTAATTTTCTTGAAAAGATCTCTAGTCTTTCCCATTCTGTTATTTTCCTCTATTTCTTTGCATTGATTGATCACTGAGGAAGGTTTTCTTTTTTAAAAATTTAAATATTAATTTATTTAAGCACAGGCTGAAGTCAAGATTCTTGGGAGAAATATCAATAACCTTAGATATGCAGATGACACCACCCTTATGGCAAAAAGCAAAGAAGAACTAAAGTGTCTCTTGATAAAAGTGAAAGAGGAGAGTGAAAAAGTTGGTTTAAAACTCAACATTTCAGAAAGCTAAGATCATGGCATCTGATCCCATCACTTCATGGCAAGTAGATGGGGAATCAGTGGAAACAGTGGCAGACTTTATTTTGTGGGGCTCCAAAATCACTGCAGATGGTGATTGCAGCCATGAAATTAAAAGGCACTTGCTCCTTGGAAGGAAAGGTATGACCAACTAGATAGCGTATTAAAAAGCAGAGACATTACTTTGCCAACAAAGGTCCATATAGTCAAAGCTATGATTTTTCCAGTAGTAATGTATGGATGTGAGAGTTGGACTATAAAGAAAGCTGAACACCAAAGAACTGATGCTTTTGAACATCAGTGGTGTTGGAGAAGACTCTTGAGAGTCCCTTGGACTGCAAGGAGATCCAACTAGTCCATTCTAAAGGAAATCAGTCCTGAATATTCATTGAAAGAACTGATGCTAAAGCTGAAATTCCAATACTTTGGCCACCTGATGTGAAGAACTGACTTATTTGAAAAGACCCTGATGCTGGGAAAGATTGAAGGTGGAAGGAGAAGGAGACGACAGAGGATTTGATGGTTGGATGGCATCGCTGACTCAATGAACATGAGTTTGAGTAAACTCTGGGAGTTGGTGATGGACAGGGAAGCCTGGCATGCTGCAGTCCATGGGGTCGCAAAGAGTTGGACATGACTGAGAGACTGAACTGAACTGAAATGCCATCTTGGAATATATCAAGTCTGTGTATATTCATGAATCTTTCTGGGGTTTCTTTTCTGTTCCACTCACTAATATGTCTATCCCTATACCAATATGTGGCCATCTTGAAACCTATATTTTTACATTGACATCTGGTAAGACAGTCTTTCTATTTTGTTCTACATCTTCGAAATTGTCTTGTCCCTTTCCTCTTCTATATAATTTTAAGATCAGTCTGTTTAGTTCCATAAATAGTCATACTTGAGTTTTATTTAGAATTATATTGAACTTATAAAGTAATTTGGGAAGAACTTACAACTTTATAATACTGAATCTTCCAATTAAAAAAAAAAAAACTTTAAAAAGTGGGCTGATAATAGACTTCATTAAGAGATTCAAAAGCAACTTCAGTTTCAGATACCATGCTGACAAAGAATAACTCAAGTACCAAGAGGGTGAGACACATGATATAATTAACATACTAAAAGCTAATAAGTTTTGAGATTATTATTTAGGGAATTAACAACCTAATTTCAGTAGAGACAGAAATATTTTTAAACTGGTGTTACTCTTCTCTATGCCTTGTTTGTACTTCTAACCTAATGATGAAGGTGATGGACAGGGAAGCCTGGCATGCTGCAGTCCATGGGGTCGCAAAGAGTTGGACATGACTGAGAGACTGAACTGAAATGAAATGCCACCTTGGAATATATCAAGTCTGCGTATATTCATGAATCTTTCTGGGTTCTCTTTTCTGTTCCACTCTCTAATATGTCTATCCCTATACCAATATGAGGCCATCTTGAAACCTATATTTTTACATTGACATCTGGTAGGAAAGTCTTTCTATTTTGCTCTACATCTTCAAAATTGTCTTGTCCCTTTCCTCTTCTATATAATTTTAATCAGTCTGTTTAGTTCCATAAATAGTCATACTTGGGTCTTATTTAGAATTATATTGAACTTATAAATTAATTTGGGAAGAATCTACAACTTTATAATACTGAATCTTCCAATTAAAAAAAAAAAAGACTTTAAAAAGTGGGCTGATAATAGACTTCAGTAAGAGATTCAAAAGTAACTTCAGTTTCAGATAGCATGCTGACAAAGAATAACTCAAGTACCAAGAGGGTGAGACACATGATATAATTAACATACTAAAAGCTAATAAGTTTTGAGATTATTATTTAGGGAATTAACAACCTAATTTCAGTAGAGACAGAAATATTTTTAAACTGCTGTTACTCTTCTCTATGCCTTGTTTGTACTTCTAACCTAATGATGACATTAAGTATATATGCTTGCTTTCTGGATATGTGTGAATGAAGTTAAAATGAATAATGATAAATAGTTTATTTTATTTAACTCCCTTATAGTTTCTCTTCCTCTCCTACTTACACTACCTATATATTACATGTTTAATGACTGTCTCTTATACACATCTCCTCTTAAGACATTTACCTACCCTTCATTTTAAGCTCTTAGCAAAAGATTAGGTTTTGACATAACCCAAGAATTTAAAGAACCTACCTGCAGTGCAGGAGACCTGGATTCAATTATTGAGTCAGAAAGATGGCCTAAGGAACCCCCTCAGTATTCTTGCCTGGAGAATACCATGGATAGAGGGGTCTGGTGGCTGCAGTCCATGGATTCGCAAAGAGTCAGACACAGCTGAAGTGACATAGCATGCACACATGTAAGACTTTAAAAAGTCTTTAGCATAGTCCATTAAACAGAAGTAGATGTTTTTCTGGAACTAGCTTTTTCAATGATCCAACAGATATTGCAATTTGTTTTCTGGTTCCTCTGCCTTTTCTAAATCCAGCTTGAATATCTGAAAGTTCATGGTTCACATACTGTTAAAGCCTGGCCTGAAGAATTTTGAGCATTATTTTACTAGCATGTGAGATGAATGCAA
>SJYT01003305.1:183018-196342 GCA_006410635.1 Cephalophus harveyi
GTAGAAAAGAAGATTTAAATAAAAATATGCAGTGGATTTTGATTCAAAGATCAATTTTGAAAAAAATGTACAACATAGTTAGATATATTATAAACATAGCTAAGATATAAGCAATATGATTATCCTTGTCTCAAATTAAAAATGAAATAATGCTAAACTTAAGGCTTCTATGAGGTTTAAATTAGATAATACTGCATGTTTAACATGAAGCTTATTTCATTTTTTCCTTTCTAAAAGCAAATATTTGATTCAATGATTTGGAACTCAGAGTACCACTGCTTATATAAAATGTAGAATAAGTATTATCACTTTTCATTTCAGATTTTCCCATAGGTAAAAGGTGACAACGGAGAGGGTGCTGGCGTACCCTCTGGAGTACCCCACTCCAGTACTCTTGCCTGGAAAATCCTGTGGACGGAGGAGCCTGGTAGGCTGCGGTCCATGGGGTTGCTAAGAGTCGGACACGACTGAACGGCTTCACTTTCACTTTTCACTTTCTTGCATTGGAGAAGGCAATGGCAACCCATTCCAGTGTTCTTGCCTGGAGAATCCCAGGGATGGGGGAGCCTGGTGGGCTGCAGTCTATGGGGTCGCTGAGAGTCAGACACAACTGAAGCAACTTAGCAGCAGCAGCAGCAAAAGGTGACAAAAAGTTAAGCATTTCAATTCTCTAATCCATTACATAAAAATTACTGCTGTAGAAAAAAATTTTCAATTTATATGATGCACAGGTTACATTTGTTTGTTTGTTTACATTTTACTTTTGTTTATCATTCATTTGCAGGGGTTCTATGTGGATCACTGTCTATATGATGTGATAATGAATGAATATTAGTAAATCATAAATTATATATGTTTGTGAAAGAAAGTACTTAATCAAATTTTTTACATTCAAATATAGTAATTATTTCACTCAAAAATTTAAAAAGACTCCAGATTCTAATTCTTAAGATATCCTTCTTCTTACAGATTGCTGCTAAATCAAGGATTTTGTAAGAACAAGCTTTACATGAACTTCAATTATGTTCATGAATCAATTTACCATGTCACTAAGTTTAATAATCACAACTTCACTTATTACTGTTAATTATTAATATGATTTTTAAATAATGCTAAATATTATAATATAAATAACAATGTAATATAACATGAGTTGTAAGGTAGCCCTTTGCCCATTGGAAACAACTTGGAGAATTTTAGCAATTGTGAAATAGAAAGAGCCTGGTTCCTGAATACATACTGAGACCACTATACCCTTCCTAGAATGTCTACTCCCAGGTTGCCTGTCACATGTGAAAACATGCATATACTCTGCTGTTGCCATAGTAAACTAATATTCTCTTTGGTAACCTGTATTCCTGAAATATCTATCTCTACTTCTTCAGTCAAGACATTTTTTTTTTTTTTTTGTATTCAAGCAGTATATCAGATAGCCATTACAAAGCAAAAACAAACAAACAAACAAAAAAACACAAATAAATAACCCCAAGCCCTCTAAATTCAAAGGCTTTAAAAACCCCAAATCATATAATTCTCACTTACCTTCAGATTTGCAGACAATCAACTGGTCTAACTTAGCTAACCAGTGTTGCCCTGTTTATCTCAGCTAAACCCGCTTGCTCCTGGGGACTGGCTCTTCCAGGATGTGTTCATCTGGCTCCCTTATATTCCTCATGGAGTGATGGTAGATTCTATAAAAGAGCAAGGCCAGTTGTACAAACACATTTCAAGTATCTACTTGTGTTAGATCTATTAACATCCCATTTGTGTTACTGAAAATCATCATCAAAGGAGTGAGGGGAAGAAAGTAGACTTTTGTGAGTAATAATCCAACTTCTTTAGAGTCTTTACTTTAATATGAGACATGATTAAATTTACAACATGTATGCAATGAAGAGAACCTCCTCAGAGCTCCAGGTATTTCCAATAAGACCCCTACCCTGGCTTCCAAGCATCAAGGAGGAAGGAAGATGCCCCAGGGTGTTTTCTCATTTTTGCCAGAACTCCTCACCACTTCTTATACCTCTATAAAGGTCATTTGTGTTACTATGACAATCTGATTGAGGCTGCAAAGATGAATATCATTTTACTCTTTCTTGGAAGAGTCATTTCTAAACATCTTGTGATTAGATGCCCTGATAACATTTGTTAGAGACTGTTTTCAACTGATGCTTGTATGGTAAACAGATACACTATCGTGTATATGCATCCCACTCACGTTGCTGTATTGCTCTTCATCCTGTTGACTATGCCAGTTGTCTCACTGATCCTGTTCCTGATGCCAGTTGTCTCACTGTTCCTCAATGTGCCCACAGTTCGCTGAACCCAGGGTAGGCAAGGCACGAGCTAAGAGGTTGGAAGAAGATGCAAGGAGCTGTGGGAGCTGCAGACATGCTTATTCTTTCCTCTCATGGCTGACCCAATGGACACAAGCAGGACGCAGAAATAATGGCACCACTTTACTCATATATACTCTCGGAGAAGGCAATGGCAACCCACTCCAATGTTCTTGCCTGGAGAATCCCAGGGACGAGGGAGCCTGATGGGCTGCCGTCTATGGGGTCACACAGAGTTGAACACAACTGAAGCGACTTAGCGGCAGCAGCATATATACACGTAGCACACAAAGTACCTGGTGACCAAGACAGTACCACAGTGCTGTAGGTGATCTTAGCTGTTACATAATCATTATTCACAAAATATGGGGCAAAAAAGAGCAAGAGACCTTGGGGTGAGAGAGCCTGACCAGGCCATCTGGGCTAATCTGCTCTTTCCCTACCTATACCAAGTTGTCTGTCTTGGAAGTTAGATACTACGCTCCTTTCTCAAACAGACAGTAGATCTACTTATTGATCAGGTATAGAAGTAACCAGTATTATGATTTTTCTAGGGAAGATCAGGCAGGTTAACTTGTAGCCATATCTAAAGGATTTGCTTTCTTTAAGCTGGGTACAAGTACAAGCATGTGTGCCACATGGGTCACTCTTGTCGCTCTCAGGAGTCTTGTGGGACGAGAGACACCAGCGTGAACAAGGGCTTGCTGCTTGCTGGATGGTGAGTGATGAAGCTCTTTGCTTTTGATGCAGGAATCTAAAGTGTTCTGCCAGCATCTATGGAACAGTGATAGGGTAACTTGCTAGCTTACAAATCAAAGAGCCTTCATATTTCACATGCCCTTTATCTTGGTTTATATCAATTACCAAGATAAACTAGGTCTCACAGGTTATTCCTGATTCTAGTTTCCTTAAAGTCAAGTACATGCCCCTTACTAATCTATTTCTCATCTTTTCTGAGCTCTCAAAACACTTCTCCTGTGCCCTTAGAAATGCTCCTGCATATGTGCTAAGTCGCTTCAGTCTCTTTGCAACTCAATGGAATGTATTTCACCAGTCTCCTCAGACAAAGCGATTCTCCAGGCAAGAATACTGGAGTGGGTGGCCATGCCCCTCTCCAGGGGACCTTCCCTAGAAACGCTCCTAGTCCATAGAAAATCCAGCATGTTCTGAACCCCTTCTCTGAATGTTCTTTACTCTCTTGCTCTGACTCCTGTCTCTATTTTGAGGATGCTGCTTATCTCTAGTCGGAGTTGATTTTTTTTTTTTCCTCCCACAGCATGGAGCTAGAAATAGTGTGGAGATATTCCATTCTTATTGTTATTTCCATGCAATTTCCTGTTTGTCTCCCCTTACCAATGCAGAAAAAAGAAGTCACCCTCAAGTATTATGTCACCAAATAAAACCAACTGCTACCTCTGTTTTTTTAAACCTGCTTTACCTCTCTTTTTTAAAAAATTAATTAAGGTATAATTTTCATTTTATGTACCAATTTTGAGTGTACGTATCAATGATTTTTAATAATCACTTAGCAGATTTTCTGTCATGCAATATGATCATAATTCAGTTTTAGAACATTTTATTACTCTCATAAATTGCTGGTTAATAGTTAATGGCCTTGAAGTATAACAGAGGCCAACACAATATTGTAAAGAAATTATCCTCCAATTAAAAAAAAAAATTAAAAAAATCAAACAAAAATTAGTTAATGCCCTTTCTTATCCCAGCCTCGGTCTACCAGTAATCTATTTTCTGTCTGTATACATTCACATTTTCTAGGCATTTCTTACAAATGGAATGATAGACTATACAATCTGTTCTATATTCTTACAATTTACCTAATGTTTCTCAGGTTTATACAAGTGGTAGCATGTCAGTATTTCATTCCTTTCATTGATGAATAGTATTTCATTGAATAGATGTACACACTTTCTTGATCAAATTACTAGTTTATGGACATATGAACTGTTTCTATATATTGGTTATTATGAGTCACTCTACTATCTATATTTGCTTTCAAGTCTTTATGTAGACTGAATACTTTCATTTCTCTCATTTAGAAATGTAGGAGTGGAGTTGCTTGGTAACTATATACTTAATATTTTAAGAAACTGCCAAACTCTTTTTCAAAGTATCTGTATCACTTTTCAGTCCAGCAAGGGATACAGTAGAGTTCCGTTTTATCACATTAATGTGTGTTATTATCTCTCATTTTTTATGGTAGCCATTCTGATGTGTGTGGAAGGTTATCTCATTGTGGTTTTAGTTACCTCTCCTTCTGGGAGTCTTTTTTAAATTCAGTTTACTTTCCTTTGTTCTTTGTAGATTTTAGATTCTTCTTCTTCTTTTACCAAAACCTTTTCAATAAACCTATTAAGTTTTTAGAGTTTATAAATATACATAGACGCTTTTTTTCAGTAACGTGGTCTCTCTGTAACTATATCTTCTGTTCTCTAAGTTCATAAGCTCAGTTTCATGAATCTGCTGTGTGCCTCTTTTCTATTCCAGTTTACCTGTTGAAAGGCTTAAAAAAAAAAAAAAAAGGCTTCAAATCTACTATTTTGACCCTGTCAAAATCTTTTGCCCTTTTAATGCCCCCTTCTCTCCTTCATGTACTCCTGTCCTTTCTTAACTAGTTTTGATTCCAGAGTTTGGAATTTTAACTTGTGTTTTAAAGTATCAATTCCCTTATCACTGCCATGCTTTCTTTTATACTTCCCCATTTTAAAAATCAATTCTCTAACTACTCCTGAATTCAGTTGTTGCTGAAATTAGACAATCACAATCCTGTTTACTGGTTTTATTTAAATTTCTTGACGAGTAGCCTCAAGTGAGCCCTTCGCCCTGCAGAGGACCTTGCCCACGTTTCCCTAGGTCACTCATTATCCTGCTATTTTCCATCTCATCCTCTCACCTCACAGCTGCAATAGACTTCTGCCCCATTCTCACTTCCAGCTGATGACTTCACTTCTGGAAAGAGAAGCAGTCACACATAGCATTTCCTCACCTTGCTTGTGAACCACACGTTCTGTGTTCCTGACTATTGTCGCAAGTGAAAAGTCTGTAGTCTTATTAAAAATAACTTCTCCACTTGTGCATATGTTCCCATCCCTTTCACAAGGTGATAATTCCATCCATTTTCCCTATATTCCTTAAAATTTTCCCCTATCTTCAGTTAATCCCCTTACATATGATAATGCTGTACATTTTCTCTTTTGGTTTCCCAGGTGGCACTAGTGGAAAAGAACCCACCTGCTAACATAGAAGACATAAAAAGATGTGCGTTTGATCCTTGGGTTGGGAAGATCCCCTGGAGGAGGGCATGATAACCCATTCCAGTATTCTTACCTGGAGAATCCCATGGACAGAGGAGCCTGTTGGGTTACAGTCCATAGGGTTGCACAGAATTGGACATGACTGAAGCAACCTAGGATGCACACATTCCTTCTTTATAAAAAAGGAGAAAACTAACAACCTTCTCTTGATACACCTTGCTATAGCTACTGTCTTTTTTACCTAAACTTTCCTTGAATGAGCTATGCACACTCACTGACTATAGTGCTTTCTTTCCTCTTTCCTTTGTATTGTAGCTTTTTTTTTTATTTAAGTACACTTGATTTACAATGCTATGCTGTAAATTTACAATGGTGTGTAGCAAAGTATTTCAGTGTGTGTGTGTGTATATATATATATATATAGTTTTTCATATTCTTCACCCTTGCAAGTTATTAAATATTGAATCTAGTTTCCTGTTCTATACAGTAGGTCCTAAAAATAGAGTCCCCATCAGTTCAGTTCAGTCACTCAGTTGTATCTGACTGTTTGTAACCCCATGACTACAGCACACCAGGCTTTCCTGTCCATCACCAACTTCCAGAGTTTGCTCAAACTCAAGTCCATCAAGTCAGTGATGCCATCCAACCATCTCATACTCTCTTGCCTTCCTCCTTCCTTCAATCTTTCTCAGTATCAGGGTCTTTTCCAATGATTTAGTTATTCACGTCAGGTGGCCAAAGTATTGGAGCTTCAGTTTCAGTATCAGTCCTTCCAATGAATATTGCCTCAGTCATTTCAAAGAATATTCCTTCCAATGAATATTGAAAGAGTCACCATATGATCCAACAGTCCCACTCCTGGACATATATTGGGAGAAAATTCTAATTTGAAAAGAAACATGCACCCTAACATTTATAGCAATGCTATTTACAATAGCCAAGACATGGGAGCAACCTAAACGTCCATCAACATATGGAGACATAAAATGTGATATACATATACAATGTAATATTACTCAGCCATGAAAAGAATTAAATCATGCCATTTGCAGCAACATGGATGGACCTAGAGATTATCATACTAAGTGAAGTAAGCCAGACAAAGGCAAAAGACAAATATCATATGATATCAATTCTCTATGGAATCTAAAACTCACTGAAGTTTTTCCTCTCAACAATCTATGGAAAGTACACATGCCTAGACCCCCGGTGATCCACATATTCCTAAGTCCAATGCTTATGACTTTGTCAACGTTATTGTTATTTAATAGTGCCTTTTAGGAAGCAAAAAAAATGTCTAGTTCTAAGTATATGCCAATTTTCGTGACACATACTTCAACCATGGCCAATAGCAAACTTCCAGCCCAGGGCCAATGACTACAGAGTGTGAAGGAGTGCATGTAACTGACTCTCATTCAGGCAGGAGGGGGCGCACCAGCCCCCAGTGGCGTGGTCACAATAGATGTTATATCTGCAGCACTTGATGCAACTAATCACTCAGTATTTCTCACTCGACAGCGCTTTTCAGGAAAATCGCTCTCTCCTGGTGTTCCTCCCATGAGAGTATGACTTACTCCTTAGTCTCTCTTGTTGAACTTGCTCAGACCTTTGACTTCGGAGTGCTGGAGTTCCCTGTTAGTTCTTTTCCATTGCTATTCTAACTTTAGGATCTAATCAAAGCCCTTGAAGTTAAATACCCTCTGTAAGCTGAGTACCTTGTCAGAATTTCCCTCAGAATGAGTGAGTGCTGTTCAGTCACCCAGTCATGTCTCTTTGCAAGCCAGTGGACTGCAACACGCCAGGCCTGTGTGAATGCATGTATCCAATTATGAACTCAGAATCTTCCCCTGGATAGTTAAAACTGAACACATCCAATGTTAAACTCTACATATTTATCTTCCAAACCTGCTCTAACCAGAATACTTTTGACTCTTCCAGTTCCTTGGTTCAGTGTCTGGATATCGTTACTGTCTCTTTCCCACATCTACCTTCTGCTTCTCTCATGCCCACATCAGCAATCCTGTCATCTTTGCTTTTGGACTACTAAGCATCTCTACATTCGGAACCGACTGCACCTCACCATCTCCATCACAACGCTCCTGTCTCAAGTCCTCATTATATTCTGCTTTCATTACTTCAGTGTGCCTTTCAGCTTTATCGCTTTTACCTTTTCCTCCATAATAGAAACAGAAACTACTCAAAAAATAGAAATAAAGACCAAAGTGTTCATTAGAATAGTGCATCCTGTTACATCACTGTTCTATTGAGATCTTTAAAATGGCTCTAAAGCTCATTCAAAGCTGTTTTTACATTGCCCTACAAATTTCTCTGTGGCTTGACCCTCTTAGTCTGGAAACCTCCCTTGCTTTCACTCTCTCCTCCACTGACTCAGCTCCAATCAAATCAGCTCACTGTTGCTCAAAGCGTACTCTCATTTTAGGGCCTGAAATTTCTTCCCCTCTACATCCCATGGTTCACTTGCTTGCTTCCATAAGATTTTTTCTCAAATGTCAGATTCTCAGTGACATGTTCCCTGACCACAATTTAAAATTTCCACGCATCCCTACCATAACACTTGACACTTTCTAATATAGCATGCAACATACAACCATACACACATGTGCATGCATGCATACATATTTTAAAATAATTTTGGTTTCATTCTACCCAAATATAAATACTATATCATCAGATATGCTTTATTTTTATTCTGTTGTTTACTGATGTATCCTGAGCATCTAGAAAAATACCTGGACTTTGTAACATAATATAGGAACTCACAAAAAATTGGCTGAGGCACTAAAAAAAGAATAATTTACTACCTGTTAATCACTAGCTATGTTTTAAGCACTTTAATCAATGCTATGGTTATCTTACATGATTGTTACAAATAAATAGTGTATAGTATAGGGGTTTAATTTTAGTTCTGTCTGCCTATCCACAAACATACAATAAAAATGTGTTCCTTGACCTTCCATAATTCTATATTAGCTTATTCATTAGTCCCTTATGATCATTTCTGTTTGTGTTTATAACTGTTTTATTTTACTGCATATTCTGAAATTTCAATTAATTTTAATTCTGGGATGAATAGACCAAGTCGATTTTCATAGGGTCTAGTCAGTTTTCATCAAGTTTAATATAATCTCACCCTTAAAGTCTCCCTGCATAGGCAAGAATAGCTCTCTTTGAGACTCAATATCTCAGCAGTTTAATATTTCAACACCAAGCATTGATTTAATTTGCAGGCCCATCTATCCTGAAAAGATGAATATTTGTCTAAACTTTAAATCTTCTAATTCGGAAATCCATCCCAGATATTCTTCAAAGTAGAGGTCAAAAAGCTCTGTAATTTCTAGGGACTGCAAATCTGGGATGTTTTAATTTTTATTTCTTTTTTAATTGGCAGATATCTGCAAACTTGATCTTGTTTTCATTAGCTTCTCTGTATGTATGTTGGGGAGAAGCATATTAAGAGAAGATAAAATTTGAGTTAGCAAATCTCTCTGGCTATACAGAAATAGAAGACCTTATGGTCTAGCATTGTTTAAAAGCTATAGTTCCTTGAATCCAAGATTAAAAAAAGTTTAATGGAAAAAGTATATTACTATTTTTTTATGACTCAAAAGTTATGATTTTTAATTATAATCATTTATAATATTGGAGAAAATATGGTTTAATAAAAAAAAATTTTTTGCTTTGTTTGTGTGTTGTTAATCATGCATATTCCAAGAGCTTATGTTACTTCCTGGAAGAAAAACATGTCCTTAGACAAGTTGATTCTTCCAGGCTGCAAGATACAACAATGTTGTAACATTGTTGAACATTCTATTAACTGGCTAGAAAGGGAAAGTAATATATAAATACAGGGAAAGTAAATTAATGTGGAAGAGAATATAGATAAAGAGGAGAAAATCTGAAGGTAAGAAGAGAAAATGGGAATGGGATATAGGAGCAAGGTAACGCAATCCTTATAACATATTTTTCTCCAATCCTCTCCCCTTTGAATCTATGCTTTTCTCTTTTTCTATGCACAGCTTTTAACCTTAAGAGGATGACACAAAAATATATTTCTAGGGAAACTGCCATTAAACAAGTCATACATTGCAAAACCCAAACTAAAAATAAGGACAACAACACATAGACTTTTACAACAAAGGAGCTTACACAATTATTGTTTTATATTCTCTTGCTGTGATCCAAAATGAAGAGAAAGTTTCATGGGCAATGATGATATAAACAGAGGTAATGCAAAGTGGAATGCATAATAAAGGATGTAGCCAGAAGAAAATGCAATAGTAGAAACAAAGTCCACAGAATACTGTAGAGAAAGGGAGAAGAAGAAGGACTTACTGAAATGTAATATGGCAAACATTAATAGGTCACAGGCCAACGATTTGTAAGAGATTATGTTGAAAGTTAAACTAGCTCTGACTTCCTAATTCCTGTAATTCCTGTAACATGCATTCATTTTAAATTTGATTAAATGTTTCATTGGCTCATTCTTCATATAGTCATTTATTCATTATTTATTAATTAATTTGAGACATATTCTTAACACAAAAAAACACTTTCATAAACCATGTACTTGGCTAAATATGGGAGGCATGAATGGAAAAAGCAGAAGAGATTCTGGTTCACATGTAAGTAAATAAATAAATTCACATAACCATAAAAGTTATAAAGAAATGAATTATGTATTCAGATTGAAAGAAATTAAAGGTGGATAACACTTTAAATAGGATATTCTGAGAAGCCAAAACTGCTGAGCTTTTATCTTTACATTAACCTTCTTAAGCCAGGACTTATGATAAATGGTAACTACAAATGTGCAAAAGATCAAAATGAAAAAAACCTGACTTGGTCAATATTAATTCAACTGTAACAATTTTTCCCACCTACCACTTGGAGTTGGATGGAGAGAACTGGCCACCTGTATTCAAAGCCTCTGTGACAGCTGTAAACAACAACAACAACAACAACAACAACAAAAACTTCAGAACAATAGTTAAAATGATGTAAAATTAGCTTGTGCATGTTACATAAAATTTTTTGCAATTTATGTTTTTATATTGTAGCATATCTCCTTATTTTACTGAGAGTATTCATTATGAAATAAAATATTGATAATTTTATGGCTGCTTAAGAATGTTCACAATGCTATTTTTTAAATCTTAGAAATTTTCTTAAGAGGAATTATATAAGAACAAGTATGAAAATATTCAAAAGTGACATTGGGAAATTATGCTGAGGAAAGAGGGAAAAAGGAGAAATCTTTGGATTCACATTTTTTGGAAATATAAGAGAATCTATTATGTAGAAGGAGAAAATTTGGAATCAAGCTTTGGTGTGTTTTTAAAGTAACCTAGGCTTTGGTTAGCCAAAAAAAAAAAAAGAGTTTACCTATCATAAGGCACAGTTTCTAAGTTTTTGCAGTAGAATATAAAGTTATTAAAGTTGCTATTATTTACAACTTTAACTTTCCCTTTCCTTAAATGCTTAGATTAAAAAATCACTTTGCCTAAATATGTCCTTTAACATCAGTCAGCCATGTTCTCACCACCCTTATCATAACTACGGTTCCCATTTAAAGTCACGTAAGTGTTATCTGCGGGCAAGAATCCCTTAGAAGAAATGGAGTAGCCCTCATAGTCAACAAAAGAGTCCAAAATGCAGTACTTGGGTGCAATCTCAGAAGCAACAGAACGATTTTTGTTCATTACCAAGGCAAGCCATTCAATATCACAACAATCCAAGTCTCAAAGTCTATGCCCCAACCACTAATGCTAGAGATGCTGAAGCTGGACTGTTCTATGAAGACCTACAAGACCTTCTAGTACTAACACCCAAAAAAGGTGTCCTTTTCATTGTAGGGGACTGGAATACAAAAGTAGGAAGTCAGACATACCTGGAGTAATAGGCAAATTTGCTCTTGGAGTACAGAATGAAACAGGGCAAAGACTAACAGAGTTTGTCAACAAAATGCACTGGTCATAGCAAACACCCTCTTCCAACAACACAAGAGAACACTCTACACATGGACATCACCAGATGGTAAACACCGAAATCAGATTGGTTATATGCTTTGCAGCCAAAGATAGAGAAGCTCTATGCAGTCAGCACAAACAAGATGGGGAGCTGACTGGCTCAGATCATGAACTCCTTATAGTCAAATTTAGATTTAAATTGAAGAAAGTAGGGAAAACCACTAGACCATTCAAGTATGACCTAAATCAAATCCCTTATGATCACAGTGGAAGTGACAAATAAATTCAAGGGATTAGATATGATAGAAAGAGTGCCTAAAAAACTATGGACAAACATTTCTGACATTGTACAGGAGGCAGGGATCAAGACTATACCCAAAAGAAAAAGAAAAGAAAAATGGTTGTCTGAGGAGGCCTTACAAATAGCTGAGAAAAGAATCGAAAGGAAAATGAGAAAAAGAAATGTATACTTATTTAAATGCAGAGTTCCAAAGAATAGCAAG
The DNA here is from genome assembly GCA_006410635.1 of Cephalophus harveyi. Lineage (NCBI taxonomy): Eukaryota > Metazoa > Chordata > Mammalia > Artiodactyla > Bovidae > Cephalophus > Cephalophus harveyi. The sequence goes on from SJYT01003305.1 coordinate 195,117, forward strand.
GAGAGATAAGAAAGCCTTCCTCAGTGATCAGTGCAAAGAAATAGAGGAAAACAATAGAATGGGAAACACTAGAGACCTCTTCAAGAAAATTAGAGACACCAAGGGAATATTTCATGCAAAGATGTTTATAATAAAGGACAGATATGATATGGATCTAGGAGAAGCAGAAGATATTAAGAAGAAGGGGCAAGAATGCACAGAACTATACAAAAAACAAACAAACAAAAACAAAACAAAACAAAACTTCATGATCCAGATAAACAAAATGGCTAGATTACTCCCCTACAGCCAGCAATGGTGGAATGCGAGGTCGAGTGGGCCTTAGAAGCATCACTATGAACAAAGCTAGTGGAGGTGATGCAATTCCAGTTGAGCTTAATCAAATCCTAAAAGATGATGCTGTGAAAGTGCTGCACTCAATATGCCAGCAAATCTGGAAAATACAGCAGTGGCTACAGGACCGGAAAGGTCAGTTTTCCTTCCAATCCCAAAGAAAGGCAATGCCAAAGAATGCTCAAACTACTGCACAATTGCACTCATCTCACATGCTAGTAATGTTCAAAATTCTCCAAGCCAGGCTTCAGCAGTATGTGAACCATGGACTTCCAGATGCTCAAGCTGGATTTAGAAAAGGCAGAGGAACCAGAAATCAACTTGCCAACATCTGTTGGATCATTGAAAATACAGGAGAATGCCAGAACAAACATCTACTTCTGCATGACTGATTACACCAAAGTCTTTGACTGTGTAAATCACAAGAAACCATAGAAAATTCTGAAATAGAAGGGAATACCAGACCACCTTATCTGCCTCTTGATAAATTTGCATGCATGTCAAGAAGCACCGATTAGAAACAGACATGGAACAACAGACTGGTTCCAAATTGGGAAAGGAGTATGTCAAGGCTATATACTGTCGCCCTGCTTACTTAACTTATATGCAGAGTACATCATAAGAAACACTGGGCTGGATGGAGCACAAGCGGGAATCAAGCATGCCAGGAGAAATACCAATAACCTCAGATATGCAGATGATACCACCCTTATGGCAGAAAGTGAAGAAGAACTAAAGAGCCTCTTGATGAAAGTGAAAGAGGAGAGTGAAAAAGTTGGCTTAAACCTCAACATTCAAAAACTGAAGATCATGGCTTCTGGTCCCATAACTTCATTGCAAATAGATGGGGAAACAGTGGAAACAGTGCCAGACTTCATTTTTTTGTTTTTTTT
>SJYT01003305.1:196607-216044 GCA_006410635.1 Cephalophus harveyi
GGGGGTGGGAGGGCTCCAAAATCACTGCAGATGGTGACTGCAGCCTTGAAATTCAAAGAGACTTGCTCCTTAGAAGAGAATCTTTTACCAATCTAGACACCATATTAAAAAGCAGAGACATTACTTTGCTGACAAAAGTCCATCTTGTCAAAGCTGTTTTTTCCAGTAGTCATGTATGTTTGTGAGAGTTGGACTATAAAGAAAGCTGATCACAGAAGAATTGATGCTCTTGACGTGTGGTGTTGGAGAAGACTCTTCAGTGTCCCTTGGACTGCAAGATCAAACCAGTCAATCCTAAAGAAAATCAGTCCTGAATGTTCATTGAAAGGACTGATGCTGAAGCTGAAATACTTCCAATACTTCAGCCACCTGATATGAAGAACTGAGTCATTGGAAAAGACCTTGATGCTGGGAAGAATGAAGGCAGGAGAAGGGGATGACAGAGGATGAGATGGTTGGATGGCATCACCAACTCAATGACATGAATTTGAGCAAGCTCTGAGAGTTGGTGATGGACAGGGAAGCCTGGCGTGCTGCAGTCCATGGAGTTGCAAAGAATCAGACAGGACTAAGCAACTGAAAAAGGCTGAGCGCCGAAGAATTGATACTTTTGAACTGTGGTGTTGGAGAAGACTCTTGAGAGTCCCTTGGGCTGCAAGGAGATCCAACCAGTCCATTCTGAAGGAGATCAGCCCTGGGATGTCTTTGGAAGGAATGATGCTAAAGCTGAAACTTCAGTACTTTGGCCACCTCATGTGCAGAGTTGACTCATTGGAAAAGACTCTGATGCCGGGAGGGATTGGGGGCAGGAGGAGAAGGGGACGACCGAGGATGAGATGGCTGGTTGGCATCACTGACTCGATGGACGTGAGTCTGAGTGAACTCCAGGAGTTGGTGATGGACAGGGAGGCCTGGCATGCTGCAATTCATGGGATCGCAAAGAGTCGGACACGACTTAGCAACTGAACTGAAGCAACTGAGCTATACTGAAGTGTTATTTATTTGTTCTTTTTTTACACGTATTGAGCCTTTGGATTACTAAATATACATCTATTGTAAAGCTCAAATTTTCACTGTCAGTTGTGGTGAAAATTCAGATTATGCTGTTGATTGTTTTGAAGATGAAGATGACATCCTATAAGTGTGTGTTTTAACTCTTGACGAAGATTGTGCTGATGGTAAAGAACTCACCAGATAATGCAGGAGATATAAGAGATGTGGGTTCAGTTTCTGGGTTGGGAAGATCCCTGGGAGGAGGGCATGGCAACCCACTGCAATACTCTTGCCTGGAGAATCCCATGGACAGAGGAGCCTGGTGGGCTATAATCCATAGGGATGCAAACAGCTGGACACAACTGAAATGACTTAGCCTGCAAGTGCTGAGTACTTAGTGATTCTATGCTGTCTGCTCTTAAGATAAGCAATGAGCATTCCTATACTCATGGATTAGAATGTTTTTGTTAGAATGAGTAAGCCCCTATTGCCTTTCATAGAAGTTAAAATAATGAGATAAGGGACAGGTGGTAGAAATCTGTAAGTCTGGTTTCTTAAAAATGGTGATCAGCTAAGTTAGAAAAGTTTTAATAGGGAAAGATACAGGCAGAAATGCAGAAATGTACTTTTTCCCTTCTTTTACACATTTTTAAATTTAAAAAAAATGAGAAAATATTTGGAACTCTTGGGTATTTTGTGAATGATAGTTTTTTTCTGTGGATTGGGCAACAGATGGTCAAAATATGATGAGGTATCTATATGCTAGGAGAGCTGGTCTGTGATGAAATCAAATCTACAGTTAAAAAGAAATGAAAGCTTCCATGTTAAATTTGGAAAAGAATATTCTCCTGAATCTAATATGCTGTCTCTAGTCCAATAGGCCACATCTTGAATACTAGTTCTAACAGTGAGAGATTCCCAAATAAATGAGACCTGAATAAATTTTTCAAAAATACTCAAGATACTTAAACAAATTTCTATAGGTTGCTGAGTAATCTTTTTTTTTTTTTTTCCTCTTTATCTCTTTCCTTATCCGTAGTAATTCACTTGATCTTAGCCAAAAGACTGAGAAGCGATTCTCTGGTAATTCAGAACCAAAATGAATTAAATAAATTTCTTGCTATTGTCCAGATTGCAATAGAAACACTGGCTTCTCTTAAAAGTTGTTTTGTTTTCTGTTGAAGGAGGAAAAAGCACACAAGTCACTGAGGCTTATGTTTCATGGAAGACAGATAACTTAAATCAATATTGATAGTGTGTGTAGTGGCTCTGGGTGCTTTAAATTCTACTTTCTATGTCCTGTCTTTGCAAGTCTACTTTTACTTTTAAGAAATGATTAGATCTAAGGCAGTCCTGTATCCATTTGGAGATGGATCTATATGTGTCCCTGAGGGCTGAACTGAGGTCTGTAGAAATCATACCTTCAACCCAAGGTACGATGCCTTTTGTGACAGATGCTTTGAAGTCTTCCCTCAATCTTTCTTTAAAGAGAAAAAGTTCAAACACTTTTTTTTCTTTATTCAGAGTTGAGTTTAAAAGTTTACCTGATCATAAGATGGGAAGTAGGAAAAATTATTATTTTTTTCCTAATGACATTGGTTTCTCTTTGAAGTCCAGCTTCTAGACAAGTCACATCAATATCAAAGAATCCATAAGCTGATTCAGTAAGGATCAGATTGGAAATACTGGGATAAGTCAGTTTTCTGTCTCTAAGCTTATAAAACTTAGCAAAATCCTGAAGGTGCTTAGTATTTTAATTAACAATAGCAGGATTGTATTTTTGTTATTAGCATCATTAAAAAAATATTTTATAGATCAAGATATTTAGTTGGAAAGAAACCAGATTGTCACATAAACTAAAGCCTTTTATCCTTGGTTTCTTTTATTTTTTCTAAAGCCTGCAGATGTGAGTCAAGCTCTTCAACTTCCAGGAAACATGAAATCTAGAAGCAGAAATCAGCCTTTCTGAAGGACTCTAATGCCAAATTGTACTAACAACTTTTAGTATTGGTCAGTTTGTTTATATTTGAAAAACCTAAAACAAAATTTCAACTTATTAAAATTCCAATATGTATTATTTAAGATTTGCTGCAACCTTTTAGAAGATATCACTACATATGTGTGTGTTCATACTCAGTTGTGTCCCACTCTTTGTGACCCCATGGACTGTAGCCCTGGCTTCTCCATCCATGGGATTTTCCATGCAAGAATACTGAAGTAGGTTGCCATTTTCTTCTCTAGGTTATCTTCCCAACCTAGGGATTGAACCCATGTTTCTGTGCCTCCTGAATTGGCAGGTGAATTCTTTACCCCTGCATCACCTGGCCCTAGTGTCAATGGGTAAATCCATGTGCACCAATGATTAGAAAGAAAATTTCAAGGTCTTGAAGTTAACAATTGACATTTAAACCAAATATAGTTTAACTCAAATGTTGACATTGTCTCCACAATACAATGACTTTCTTAAGCAGCTTTAGTTTTCTACTCATATATATATGAGTAGAAAATATATATAGAAATATATATATTTATAAATATATATATAAGTATGTTTGTGAGAGTTGGACTATAAAGAAAGCTGATCACAGAAGAATTGATGCTCTTGACGTGTGGTGTTGGAGAAGACTCTTCAGTGTCCCTTGGACTGCAAGATCAAACCAGTCAATCCTAAAGAAAATCAGTCCTGAATGTTCATTGAAAGGACTGATGCTGAAGCTGAAATACTTCCAATACTTCAGCCACCTGATATGAAGAACTGAGTCATTGGAAAAGACCTTGATGCTGGGAAGAATGAAGGCAGGAGAAGGGGATGACAGAGGATGAGATGGTTGGATGGCATCACCAACTCAATGACATGAATTTGAGCAAGCTCTGAGAGTTGGTGATGGACAGGGAAGCCTGGCGTGCTGCAGTCCATGGAGTTGCAAAGAATCAGACAGGACTAAGCAACTGAAAAAGGCTGAGCGCCGAAGAATTGATACTTTTGAACTGTGGTGTTGGAGAAGACTCTTGAGAGTCCCTTGGGCTGCAAGGAGATCCAACCAGTCCATTCTGAAGGAGATCAGCCCTGGGATGTCTTTGGAAGGAATGATGCTAAAGCTGAAACTTCAGTACTTTGGCCACCTCATGTGCAGAGTTGACTCATTGGAAAAGACTCTGATGCCGGGAGGGATTGGGGGCAGGAGGAGAAGGGGACGACCGAGGATGAGATGGCTGGTTGGCATCACTGACTCGATGGACGTGAGTCTGAGTGAACTCCAGGAGTTGGTGATGGACAGGGAGGCCTGGCATGCTGCAATTCATGGGATCGCAAAGAGTCGGACACGACTTAGCAACTGAACTGAAGCAACTGAGCTATACTGAAGTGTTATTTATTTGTTCTTTTTTTACACGTATTGAGCCTTTGGATTACTAAATATACATCTATTGTAAAGCTCAAATTTTCACTGTCAGTTGTGGTGAAAATTCAGATTATGCTGTTGATTGTTTTGAAGATGAAGATGACATCCTATAAGTGTGTGTTTTAACTCTTGACGAAGATTGTGCTGATGGTAAAGAACTCACCAGATAATGCAGGAGATATAAGAGATGTGGGTTCAGTTTCTGGGTTGGGAAGATCCCTGGGAGGAGGGCATGGCAACCCACTGCAATACTCTTGCCTGGAGAATCCCATGGACAGAGGAGCCTGGTGGGCTATAATCCATAGGGATGCAAACAGCTGGACACAACTGAAATGACTTAGCCTGCAAGTGCTGAGTACTTAGTGATTCTATGCTGTCTGCTCTTAAGATAAGCAATGAGCATTCCTATACTCATGGATTAGAATGTTTTTGTTAGAATGAGTAAGCCCCTATTGCCTTTCATAGAAGTTAAAATAATGAGATAAGGGACAGGTGGTAGAAATCTGTAAGTCTGGTTTCTTAAAAATGGTGATCAGCTAAGTTAGAAAAGTTTTAATAGGGAAAGATACAGGCAGAAATGCAGAAATGTACTTTTTCCCTTCTTTTACACATTTTTAAATTTAAAAAAAATGAGAAAATATTTGGAACTCTTGGGTATTTTGTGAATGATAGTTTTTTTCTGTGGATTGGGCAACAGATGGTCAAAATATGATGAGGTATCTATATGCTAGGAGAGCTGGTCTGTGATGAAATCAAATCTACAGTTAAAAAGAAATGAAAGCTTCCATGTTAAATTTGGAAAAGAATATTCTCCTGAATCTAATATGCTGTCTCTAGTCCAATAGGCCACATCTTGAATACTAGTTCTAACAGTGAGAGATTCCCAAATAAATGAGACCTGAATAAATTTTTCAAAAATACTCAAGATACTTAAACAAATTTCTATAGGTTGCTGAGTAATCTTTTTTTTTTTTTTTCCTCTTTATCTCTTTCCTTATCCGTAGTAATTCACTTGATCTTAGCCAAAAGACTGAGAAGCGATTCTCTGGTAATTCAGAACCAAAATGAATTAAATAAATTTCTTGCTATTGTCCAGATTGCAATAGAAACACTGGCTTCTCTTAAAAGTTGTTTTGTTTTCTGTTGAAGGAGGAAAAAGCACACAAGTCACTGAGGCTTATGTTTCATGGAAGACAGATAACTTAAATCAATATTGATAGTGTGTGTAGTGGCTCTGGGTGCTTTAAATTCTACTTTCTATGTCCTGTCTTTGCAAGTCTACTTTTACTTTTAAGAAATGATTAGATCTAAGGCAGTCCTGTATCCATTTGGAGATGGATCTATATGTGTCCCTGAGGGCTGAACTGAGGTCTGTAGAAATCATACCTTCAACCCAAGGTACGATGCCTTTTGTGACAGATGCTTTGAAGTCTTCCCTCAATCTTTCTTTAAAGAGAAAAAGTTCAAACACTTTTTTTTCTTTATTCAGAGTTGAGTTTAAAAGTTTACCTGATCATAAGATGGGAAGTAGGAAAAATTATTATTTTTTTCCTAATGACATTGGTTTCTCTTTGAAGTCCAGCTTCTAGACAAGTCACATCAATATCAAAGAATCCATAAGCTGATTCAGTAAGGATCAGATTGGAAATACTGGGATAAGTCAGTTTTCTGTCTCTAAGCTTATAAAACTTAGCAAAATCCTGAAGGTGCTTAGTATTTTAATTAACAATAGCAGGATTGTATTTTTGTTATTAGCATCATTAAAAAAATATTTTATAGATCAAGATATTTAGTTGGAAAGAAACCAGATTGTCACATAAACTAAAGCCTTTTATCCTTGGTTTCTTTTATTTTTTCTAAAGCCTGCAGATGTGAGTCAAGCTCTTCAACTTCCAGGAAACATGAAATCTAGAAGCAGAAATCAGCCTTTCTGAAGGACTCTAATGCCAAATTGTACTAACAACTTTTAGTATTGGTCAGTTTGTTTATATTTGAAAAACCTAAAACAAAATTTCAACTTATTAAAATTCCAATATGTATTATTTAAGATTTGCTGCAACCTTTTAGAAGATATCACTACATATGTGTGTGTTCATACTCAGTTGTGTCCCACTCTTTGTGACCCCATGGACTGTAGCCCTGGCTTCTCCATCCATGGGATTTTCCATGCAAGAATACTGAAGTAGGTTGCCATTTTCTTCTCTAGGTTATCTTCCCAACCTAGGGATTGAACCCATGTTTCTGTGCCTCCTGAATTGGCAGGTGAATTCTTTACCCCTGCATCACCTGGCCCTAGTGTCAATGGGTAAATCCATGTGCACCAATGATTAGAAAGAAAATTTCAAGGTCTTGAAGTTAACAATTGACATTTAAACCAAATATAGTTTAACTCAAATGTTGACATTGTCTCCACAATACAATGACTTTCTTAAGCAGCTTTAGTTTTCTACTCATATATATATGAGTAGAAAATATATATAGAAATATATATATTTATAAATATATATATAGAAATATATATATTTATAAATATATATATATAGAAATATATATATAGAAATATATATATTTGAGTTTTCTCAGCCTGTCTTACTGGTATTTTCTTCATATCGATGTGACATAGCAAAAAGCTTTAAAATTGGCTTCAAAAAATAAAAGTTAAAATATTGGCGCAAAACACTTGACGAATGGTGAAATAAAAGTGTGTGGATGTCTGTATCTCAACAAAGGCAATGAGAGCACTGATAAAATATGTCAAAAGAAACCTTTTTCAGAACCTTATTATTTAACCAAAACCTTGCAGCAATTCTTTCATAGTCTAGTCAAGAAAATCAGGCAAATCTGGGTAAGAAATCAAGTTTTGTGTCATTTATGTTTGGTCTATTCCCATCCCTCTTGCCCCCAGGCTCTGTGGCAGTCTTAAAAGGAGCAGCCTAGCGGCTCCTAGATGGAACAGAATGTTTTTGGACTTCCCTCAAAAATCTAATCCCCTAAAATGTGTCACTATTTGATCTGTCTAGCAGCTCCTTGGAACTGCTTATGGGACTTTTTTACCTCAGAGATCACTAAATGAAGAAAACCCTACCTCCAGGGCATTTGTAAAAAATACAATCAATCAATCAGTGGAGCTCCATCACCATTGCAGGGTATGTCTTAGACAACAATAACAGCTGGGACAAGCATAAGCTGGTCAAAATCACAAAAGGAAAATTTTGAGAATGAGATATCCTCAAAGGCTTTGAAAGGCTCCAACAATATCCAAAGATACATAAACTCATTCATATGTGTGGGGCTGTATACATTCTCAGGAAAGACCAAAAATATTCAAACTGCTCACCTCTGACTGATCTTGAAGCTGTGTCCAAGTAGAAAGTCATGGCTGAGACAGAGAAGTAAGCTGCCTGCCTGAGTGTTGAAGGCATGACTCAACACACACAGAGCCCCTTAGAAAATGGTGGGAGACTTACTGATTTGAGGAATTTTCCTAAAAGATCTATCTAATCTTTCATGAACAAGTAACCTAACTGAACAGTGACTTCACTGGCCACCTTCAAACAAAAATACACTTTTTAGAGCTAGTTTAGTAATGACAATAAACAAGCAAACAGATGGAAAAAACAACTGACCCTAGGTGTGATCAAATGTGATCTCCAGAATACATTTTAAAATGTATCAAATTGTAATTTATATGTTGATCTCAGTACAAAGGCTGAGGAAGAAATGGAGCTATATAGGAACAGAGTTTTGTATATTATTAAAATTTACTTAATCCAAATAGATTATTTTAAGACACAATGGTACTTGTACTTTCGAGGAGAACCACTAAAATGTAACTCCAAAGAATACATTAAAACACAGAGCAAAGGCCTAAAATGCGATACTGAAAATATTCTATTTAACACAAAATAGGACAGTGATAGGTGAAGAATGGGTGAATAAAAACCAATGAAAAGACATAAAACAACAGCAAAAAATAGCAGAATAGGATACTTCATACCTTATCAGCAAATATATTAAAAATAAGAGGACTGAAATTACAATATAAAAGTGGAGATAGGTAGAATAATAAAAAATAAATGCACCACGCATACGATATCTATGTTGGGAAATACTTCTTATTTAAAGACATCAATAGGTTGACAATGGAAAGAAAGAAAAGATTGATCATGAAACCAATGAGAAGAGAGCATGAGTCACTGTGACATTAGACAAAATGGACACTAAGGCAAAAGTCCTTACTACAGATAAAGAATAAATTTTATGATAATAAAGGGTCAATCTTTCACAAAGATATAATGATTATAATTACATATTCACCTATCAACAAAACTGCTGAAAATCTGATAGAATTGAAAAGAGAAATAGACAATTCATCAATAATGGTTGCATAATTTAACATACATCTTCCAATAATGGAGAAAATAGCAAGGCAAAAATAAAGAAATACAAGACTTTAATGGCACAATCAGCCAGCTTGCAAACAGTTTCTTTACTGTCTGAACCATCGAGGAAGCCCAACTTAAAGAATAGATATCTTTAATACATCAAATAATGACAGAATACAGCTTTATCTTGAGAATACATGAAATAGTCTTCAGGATAGACCGTATGTTAGGCCAACAAACTTAAGTAATTATGCAAAGATTGAAATTATATGAAGTATGCTTTCTGGGAAAAGCATAACTAAATGAGAAATCTCAAAGGGAAAGAAATTCAGGAAACTCATCCATATTTGGAGATAAAACTGATGCCCTATGGTGTTGGATTCTTGCTCTCAGAAGATTTACCTTTGGGACCAGGGACCAGGCTTGATCACTCAAGAGCTTTTGTGTAACAGAGCTTTATTAAAGTGAAAAAGGGACAGAGAAACCTTCTGACACAGACATCAGAAGGGGGATGGAGAATGTCCCCCTTGTTAGTCTCAGCACGGGTGCTATATACTTTTCAATTGATATTAAAATAAATCAGAAGAATGACTCAAGGTTCTAAAGATCTTACCAGACCCACTCCCACAATTTACATTTTAAGATGACAGGATTAGAACTAATAGCAGAAAGATGTTGCCAGACCCACTCCCATAATATACATTTTAAGATAACAGAAGGTTTTCAAGAAGGAAAACCTGTCCTCAAGCAAGATACATTGTTGTTGTATAATCCTTAGTACAGAGTTTAAGCTGAGTTGTTTTGCTGTCTTCAGCTCCAGGCTTAAAGAAAAAAGCGTTTTATGTGACTAAGACTAAGGAATGTAGAAAAAAGACATTTGCCCTTTACTCCTCCTTGAGAATTCCTGACCCCTATCTCCTCCTTGAGAGCCCCCAGACCGCTTTCTCCTCAGGGACCCCAGACTTCTTATCAAGCTGCCTAAGAACTGACTCTTTCAAAACGACAAACTCCTTAACCAATTAATGTTTTTCCAGGGGTCATGGTAGCGTGATAAGGTAATGGATATGAGATTCTTTTTTTCAATTGATGAAAGTATTCCTAAATAAGATAGTGGTGATGACTGCACAACTCTGAATATTCTAAAAACCACTGAGTTGTACAAATCAAAAAGGTAAAGTTTATGTTATATAAGCTATACCTTAATTACATACATTTGTTGTCTAGTCGATCAGTTGTGTTTTATTCTATGACCCGATGGGCTGCACCCTTCAGTCTCCTTTGTTCATGGGATCCAGACCTAGGGATCTAAGGGATATCTCCTGACATTCTCATGCATTCTCATGCATTCTCCTTACTGCTGAGCCACAGGGGAAGCCCCAATAACATATAGAGCTGGAATCAAGATTGCCGGGAGAAATATCAATAACCTCAGATATGCAGATGACACCACCCTAATGGCCGAAAGTGAAGAGGAACTAAAAAGCCTGTTGATGAAAGTGAAAGAGGAGAGTGAAAAAGTTGGCTTAAAGTTCAACATTCAGAAAACAAAGATCATGGCATCTGGTCCCATCACTTCATGGCAAATAGATGGGGAAACAGTGGAAAGAGTGTCAGACTTTATTTTTGGGGGCTCCAAAATCATTGCAGATGGTGACTGCAGCCATGAAATTAAAAGACACTTACTCCTTGGAAGAAAAGTTATGACCAACCTAGATAGCATATTGAAAAGCAGAGACATTACTTTACCAACAAAGGTCCATATAGTCAAGGCTATGGTTTTTCCTGTGGTCATGTATGGGTGTGAGAGTTGGACTGTGAAGAAAGCTGAGCGCTGAAGAATTGATGCTTTTGATCTGTGGTGTTGGAGAAGACTCTTGAGAGTCCCTTGGACTGCAAGGAGATCCAACCAGTCCATTCTAAAGGAGATCAGCCCTGGGATTTCTTTGGAGGGAATGATGCTGAAGCTGAAACTCCAGTACTTTGGCCACCTCACGCGAAGAGTTGACTCATTGGAAAGGACTCTTATGCTGGGAGGGATTGGGGGCAGGAGGAAAAGGGGATGACAGAGGATGAGATGGCTGGATGGCATCAGCGGCTCGATGGACATGAGTTTGAGTGAACTCCGGGAGATGGTGAGGCCTGGGTGACTGAGTTTGAGTGAACTCCGGGAGATGGTGAGGCCTGGGTGACTCCCAGGACAGGGAGGCCTGGTGTGCTGGGATTCATGGGGTCGCAAAGGGTCAGACACGACTGAGCAAATGAACTGAATTGAACTGAGAAGATAGATAAACAGAGATGATAAAGATAGATACATAGATGGAGAGGATAGATAGACTGAATATTTATGAATCATGCAATCTTGAAATACAACCTGTCTAAAATTTATTTTCCTTGGCTATAAAGTGGAAGCTTTAATTTCTCCTATTAACTCAGAGAATTGTCACGATAGTTAAAGGTCTATGCAAAGATCCTTTGTAAGCTGTGACACCGACCTACAAAAATTTTAAACTATTGTGTTTGACCAACCTACCAAATACAAATTGTCATAGTTTCACTTGCTTGTTTTTCTTATGGTGTGAGTTGTATTCATGCATCGTTTTTCTTGGGGAAATTTAAATATGTTTTCTTTGAATTTGTCATGAAATTGAAAATAATACCTGTGTCAGATCTTTTCTAGTGGATATCTTGATTAATGGATATTTATTGAGTTTCTGTTTTAGATAATAAGTAAGAAATGGACTTTCAGGGCTATAAATAAACATAAAATGTTCTTTCTGAATTCAAATATAAAATTTTATATGTATACATACACACACACACACAGAAGTCATTCAGTCGTGTCCAACTCTTTGTGACCCCATGGACTGTAGCCCACAAGACTCCTCAGTCCATGGGATTTTCCAGGCATGAATACTGGAGTGGGTTGCATATACCTTTATACATATACTTATATACTCACAAATAAACATAGGTATAGATATATGTGTCCGACTCTGTGTGACCCCATAGACGGCAGCCCACCAGGCTCCCCCATCCCTGGGATTCTCCAGGCAAGAACACTGGAGTGGTTGCCATTTCCTTCTCCAATAGCTATATGAAGAGCACAAAATAAGAACCATGATATTCAAAAAAGATTATACAGTTTGTTTACGTAAAAATTCTTAAAAATAGTTTAGAGCTTTTCTGAATATAGAAACTATATGCAGAGCTACATTAAAATTCCTAATTTTCTATTCACTTGATTGGCAAAACAATAAAAAGTTCCATGATACTAAATATTGATAATTAAGTAGAGCACTGGGGAATCATAAACTCTATTAGTAAGCATATGGTTTTGCACAACTAATTTGAAAAAAACAATTTTGCTTTATCTATTAAGCTTGCTGATACAGTTCCTCTGATTTTGCAAGTACATTTTTTGGTATATACCCTAAAGAAAATTTTCATATTATTATAAATTTACATGTGCAGATATTTTTATAGTAACATTTGTATAATAACAAAATATTAATAAACTACTTAATATGAGTATTAAATATTGGGCTTCAAATGGTGGTTCTCCCCCAACCCCCAATAGCTCAGCTAGTAAAGAATCCACTGGCAATGTGGGAGACCTGGGTTGAGAAGATTCTCTGGAGAAGGGAAAGACTACCCACTCCAGTGTTCTGGCCTGGAGAATTCCATAGACTGTATAGTCCATGGGGTTACAAAGAGTCGGACAAGACTTAGCGAGTTTCACTTTCTTCACTTCCTTTCTTTAAATTGGTGCCGTGGAAAAGAGACACAACTGAGCATTCATAATGCTCAGATTCCTAAGAAAAGAAACATTTTTGGAGGGTGGTGGTGGTACAATAGAGTAGCTTCTTAGAGAGCATCTTTCACAATTTAGGTGTCTCCCAAGAAGTGGGTAGCTGGATATGTGAGATATATACTAACTGCTTCTTCTATTGTCAGCCTTTGCTGTGTTGATTACCTTCTAGCCTTTTAATCCCTTATCATGGACCTTAGGTGATTTCAACAAACACTTTTGGATCAGAAATTGCTGTAAACCTGACTGTATCCAGATCTCTGTATATTTATACTCATTGTCTTTCTGTACTGTCTTCAGAATGTCCCAATTACTAACTGCTTTCTTCATCTCAAAGTTAATTCAGTAAGCAGCATTGAATTAAATGTTCTGTCAGTAAGATTCATTTATTCCTAAATTTCACTCATCAGAATAATAGACCCTTTATTACTTCAATTAATTTACTGTGATAACAAAAGCACATCAATATTCTTGAAAATATAAGTGTAAATAGTGTAAATTTATCTAATGTAGTAACTCAAAATCATATGCTTCAATATATTTTGTTTAATCTTGACAATAATCTTTCAAAGACAGCTCTCCCATACACTGCTGCAGATTCTTTCTCAAGTGCATTTTTTTAAACTTTTTATTTTGTATGGAAGATAGCCAATTAATATATTGTGATAGTTTCAGATGACAGGTATATTATTTATACTAATTAAGCTGTAGCTCTGTGTTAATTTTTTACTTGAAGTATATTTAATACAGATTATAATAATATTTAATACATATATGCTCCTGCTTTTGAAATATTTATCACTTATGTTATCTGAACATAAGTCAAGCTATGCCTCTGGAAATTATTTAAAGAATTCTATAAAATATGAAAATGCAAGATAAATTGTTTTCTTACCAAATAAAGCATATTGATTTATTTCCTTAAAGATCAAATAAATAAACAAGTTTTGAAGACCAGGTATTTGCTTTTGTTTTGCCTGATTTCTTAGGGTCCTTTCTGTGACTTTATTTTGAGATAATCCAATCTTTAATCTCATTTGCTGTTCCTACCATGTCTCATAAATATACCTAACCATATGACTCTACCTGTCCCATAACCTCTCTGTATAAATGTGACATTCCTTTGTCCCATAGTGAATCTTAGTGATTAAAGAAATAAATGGGATGCAGTTTAGAGATTATTCTATTCTGACTGTATGCACACCTTAGTACACTATTAAAGCCGAAGAGTTTTTTTTTTTCAAGCATTCTTTGATCTACCTGTCAGACTTAATTTGTGTCAATTATACTGCTGTTGATATATGCTTTTAAAGTGGAGAATCCTACAGCACATTTTTGTTTTTCAAGACTTGCTTTTCTTCAAGGCAAAGTGTTTTTCTAGCTTATTTGCTTTTTAACCACTGAAAGCTATGATATTTCAACCCCTACACTATATGAATACACATGCAGCTTTTTAACATATTATTGCTTCCCGATATCTTGCCTTTGTAGCCTCTTTCTGTCCTGAGGATACAGTGCTCGAAGGGGTTTTCTCAGCATAACACCAGTAATTCTCAAAAGAAGCAGGATTTCTGAGAAGCACAAGATATTATTCTCCATGAAGAACACTTGATAAGAACTCGTTCCATTTGTGATTGGAAAAAGTAAAAGGATTATTTTTGGTCTGAAGTATCACCCATTCACGTGTCAAAAGAGACCACTGCTGTCTGCATTAGTCAATTTTTTTGGAGCCATCTGCCCACACTGTGGGAAATAGTACAGCCAGAATGAGCACCGCAGGCACCTGAGAAAATGCCAGAAGTGGTCTTAGTCAAGATAATTCATTGGCTGGGTAAGAGAGAATTCCCTGCCTCAAAGGAGATAGAAACTGAAAACTAAGAAAAGTTGCCCTTTAAAAGAGTGTAGAATGTCCCAGAATTCTTGTACATGTTTTTTGGTCCATAGGATTTGCATCTTTCTTTTTACAGCATCAGTAACACTGTTCTATTTTGCTACCTCCCTTGAGTAGCAAGCCCTTCTATCTGATGGAAAGAATTAAATATCCTTCAGCAAATGAACACTCGATGTATCTCTGACTAAATAGACTACATAATAAAAGCAAAGCAAATGGTGAGAAAAAGTATATTATATGTATTTTAGGCTTGTTGCCTGAGTTTATTAACTGCAATATGTTTCATTTTAGTCTTTTAATATATGCATTTATTTTCACAACCACTTAAAGAAATATCTATGCTGACTAATTAAAAATATTATTAGCTGTAAAATTTATATATATTGGTTATGCTTGCCATTACCTTCAATTTAGCCCTATATTTTAATTATCCAACATTTCTGAAAGGAAATATATGTTAACATATTTAAAGAGCTTCCTCCCAGAATTAATGATTCCATTTAATTTAGTAGCTTGAAAGGGTATGTCATCACAAATATTAATCAATAGTCAATCTAAGAAAGAAATGGAAAGTTTTGTTGGAGCCAACCTGAGAATTACAACCCAGGAAAAAATCCTTCAGAAAATTCTGAAGACTGTTCCACCTGGGACAGGTCAAGGCACAGTTATGCAAGTTTTTGAGACAAAAGGTTATACATCAAAGAAATAAACTGACAGTTTACAAAGTTCAACAAGGCAAGTAATGGGCTATTGTAACCCCTTATCCAATTGGGAAAGGAATGTTATCTCATGTTATCTTGCTGGGGCCAGGTAAGTATATATTCCTCTCTCTTCTAAGGGAAACTGATTAATAAAAAATATAGATGCACTATGCAAAAAAAAAAAAAAAAGAAAGAAGAAGAAAAGAAGAAGAAGGTGGTAGTGGCTCAAACGAATTTTATGTTTAAAAATTTTGTTTTGTTTTGCCTCAAAAGTAATTTTATTTCATGAGTATCTTAGTGTCATTAATTTCTATTAAAATAGCTCAGCAAGTGATAACATGTGAGTCTGAGCCTTATACATACTTTTATCTTGAGATTATATTAGCAGCTAGACTACTTTTGATTTCATTGAAATTGAATACATTAAAAGGCATTAAGAGATGAAAACTACAGGCCAATAGCACTGATGAACATAGATGCAAAAATCCTCACCAAAATTCTATCAAACAGAATTCAACAACACATAAAGAAGCTCATACACCATGATCAAGTTGGGTTTATTCCAGGGATCCAAGAATACTTCAATATATTTAAATCAATGTGATACACCATATCAACAACTTGAAAGATAAAAACCATATGATAATCTCAATAGATGAAGAAAAAGCCTTTGACAAAGTTCAGCACCGATTTATGATTAAAACTCTTCAAATAATGGACAGAGAAGGACCCTATCTCAACAGAGTAAAGGCCATATATGATAAACCCACAGCAAACATTATTAATGGTGAAAAACTGAAAGCAGTCCCCCTAAGATAAGGAACAAGACAAGTATGTCCACTCTCACCATTATTATTCAACATAATTTTGCAAGTCCTAGCTACAGTAATCAGAGAAGAAAAAGAAATAAAAGGAATCCAGATCAGAAAAGAAGTAAAGCTCTCACTGTTTGCAGATGGCATGATACTACATATAGAAAATCCTAAAGATACTATCAGAAAATTACTAGAGCTAAACAGTGAACCTAGCAAAGACACAGGATACAAAATCAATACACAGAAATCACTTGAATTCCTATCTACTAACAATGAAAAATCAGAAAGAGAAATTAAGGAATCAATCCCATTCACCATTGCAACAAAGATAATAAACTATCTAGGAATAAACCCACCTACCCTTGTGGCTCAGTTGTTAAAAGATCTGCCTGCAATATGGGAGACCTGGGTTTGATCCCTGGATTAGAAAGATCCCCTGGAGAAGGGAACAGCTACCCACTCCAGTATTCTGGCCTGGAGAATTCCATGGACTGTATAGACCATGGGGTCACAAGGAGTCAAACACGATTGAATGACTTTCACTTCACTCAAGGAGACAAAAAAACTGTATACACTCAAGGAGACAAAAGAAAATTATAAGACACTGATGAAAGAAATCAAAGATGACATAAACAGATGGAGAGCTATTCCATGTTCCTGGGTAAGAAGAATCAATATTTTGAAAATGACTACACTCCTAAATACAATCTATAGATTTAACGCTGCTGCTGCTGCTGCTGCTGCTAAGTCGCTTCAGTCGTGTCCGACTCTGTGCGACCCCATAGACAGCAGCCCAACAGGCTCCCCCGTCCCTGGGATTCTCCAGGCAAGAACACTGGAGTGGGTTGCCATTTCCTTCTCCATTGTGTGAAAGCGAAAAGTGAAAGTGAAGTCGCTCACTCGCGACCGACTCCTAGCGACCCCATGGACTGCAGCCTACCAGGCTCCTCCATCCATGGGATTTTCTAGGCAAGAGTACTGGAGTGGCTTGCTATTGCCTTCTCCGAGATTTAACGCTATTCCTATCAAATTACCAATGAGCCCAAAAATAGTCTAGCTACTAATATGGGCCAAGGTAGAAAGCCCAGAAATAAACCCATGCACCTATGGGTACCTTATTTTTGACAAAGGAGGCAAGAATATACAATGGAGCAAAGACAACCTCTTCAATAAATGGTGCTGGGAATATTGGACAGCTACATGTAAAAGAATGAAATTAGAACGCTTCCTAACACCACATACAAAGATAAACTCAAAATAGATAAAAGACTTAAGTGTAAGACCAGAAACTATAAAACTCTTAGAGCAAAACATAGGCAGAACACTCAGTGACATAAATCAAAGCAAGATCCTTTGTGACCCACCTCCTAGAGTAATGGAAATAAAAACAAAAGTAAGCAAGTGGGACCTGATTAAACTCAAAAGCTTTTGCATAGCAAAGAAAACTATAAGCAAGGTAAAAAGACAATCCTCAGAATGGGAGAAAATAATAGCAAATGAAACAAATGACAAAAGATCAATTTCTAAAATATACAAGCAACTCATACAACTCAATGTCAGAAAAGCAAACAACCCAATCAAAAAGTGGGAAAAAAAACCTAAACAGATGTTTCTCCAAAGAAGACATACAGAAGACTAACAAACGTATCAAAAGATGCTCAACATCATTCATTATTAGAGAAATGTAAATCAAAACTACAATGAAATATCACCTTACACAAGTCAGAATGGCCATCATCAAAAAGTCTGCAAACAATAAATACTGGAGAGCCTGTGGAGAAAAGGGAACCCTCTCACACTGTTGGTGGGAATATAAACCGATACAGCCACTATGGAAGAAGTTATGGAGTTTCCTCAAAAACTAAGAATAAAACCACCATATGACCCAGCAATGCTACTCCTAGGCATATACCCTGAGGAAAACAAAATTGAAAAAGACACATGTACCCTAATGTTCATTGCAGCACTCTTTACAATAGGTAGAACATGGAAGCAACCTGGATGTCCATTGACAGATGAATGGATAAAGAAGTTGTGGTGGAATATTACTCAACCATAAAAGGGACACATTTGAGTCAATTCTAACTGATGAAACTAAAGCCCATTATACAAAGTAAGTCAAAAAGAGAGAGAGAGATATCATATACTAACACTTATTTATGGACTCTAGAAAGATGATACCAAAGAATTTATTTTCAGGGCAACAATGGAGAAACAGACTTATGGACATGAGCAGAGGGGAGGCAGGGAGGGTGAGATGTATGGAGAGAGTAACATGGAAACTTACATTACCGTATGTAAAATAGATAGCCAATGGGAATTTGCTGTATGGCCCAGGAAACCCAAACAGGGGCTCTGTATCAACCTAGAGGGGTGGGATGGGGAGGTAGATGGGAGGGAGGTTCGAGAGGGAGGGGATATATATATACTTACTGCTGATTCATGTTGAGGTTTGACGGGAAACAACAAAATTCTGTAATGCGTTTATCCTTCCATTAAAAAATAAATAATAAAAAAAGGTATTGGGTATACATTTGTTAAGTGGTTTACTCCCTCCTTTATGCTTTAAGAATAAAAGCTTATTGTTACAGTACTTTTTTCCTTTGTATTTTCTATGTCTATGTAGTACTTGGGGAATAAAAAGAAGTTGCATGTAAACAAAATAAAGCACACTGTTCTCTAAATCTTGCACTTACTGCAGCTGAATAGCCCATAACAATTCACTGAAAATATTGTAGAGGTTTTCAAGAAATAAACACAACTATGTTTAATGTGTTTAAGCTATGGCAAACCTCGACAGTGTGTTGAAAAGCAGAGACATTACTCTGCCAATGAAGGTCCATATAGTTGATGTTATGGTCTTCCCAGTGGTCATGTACAGTTGTGAGAACTGGACTGTAAAGAAGGCAGAACACCAAAGAACTGATGCCTTCAAACTGTGGTGCTGGAGAAGACTCCTGAACGTCTCTTGGACAGCTAGGAGGTCAACCCAGTCAGTCTTAAGGGAAATAAACCTTGAACACATGTTGGAAGGATTAATGCTGAAGCTGAAGCTCCAGTATTTTGATTATCCGATCAAACAGATGACTCATTGGAAAATCCCTGATGCTGGGAAAGATTGAGGGCAGAAGAAGGGAGCTTCAGAGGATAAGATGGTTGGATGGTATCACTGATGCAACGGACATGAACTTGGGCAAACTTCAGGAAATGGTGAGGGACAGAGAGGCCTGGCATGCTGCAGTCCATGGGGGTAGTAAAGAGTAGGACAAGACTGTGTGACTGAACAAGAAGAACGCACTTAATATATATTACATGATAGGTTATCATTTCCATATAACGGGGAGGATATCACTCTCAGCAAATAAAATATGGGATAATTTTCCTGGTTAATGGGCAATTGCACTGAATAAATTTTACAGTAAAATAGAATACATGGCTCAGCA
>SJYT01003305.1:216196-239730 GCA_006410635.1 Cephalophus harveyi
TGTGGTGTTGGAGAAGACTCTTGAGAGTCCCTTGGACTGCAAGGAGATCCAACCAGTCCATTCTGAAGGAGATCACCCCTGGGATTTCTTTGGAAGGAATGATGCTAAAGCTGAAAGTCCAGTACTTTGGCCACCTCATGCGAAGAGTTGACTCATTGGAAAAGACTCTGATGCTGGGAGGGATTGGGGGCAGGAGGAGAAGGGGACGACCGAGGATGAGATGGCTGGATGGCATCACTGACTCGATGGATGTGAGTCTGAGTGAACTCCGGGAGTTGGTGATGGACAGGGAGGCCTGGCGTGCTGCAATTCATGGGGTCGCAAAGAGTCGGACACGACTGAGCGAATGAGCTGACCTGAACGTTAAATATTTAATTTGCCATTGTTTTGGGAAAATAAGTGACTCAAGATGTTCAATATTAGTTAAAGGGTTGTATAAAATTAATGGAAATTTGATTTTTCTTCAAATCTTTGTATCAGTGGATTTAGTTTACATATAAATATATCTTATATGGGCTTCCCAGGTGGCACTAGTGGTAAAGAACCCGCTGCCGATGCAGGAGGAGTAAGAAATGTGGTTTGATTGCTGGGTAGGGAAGATCCCCTACAGCAGGGCACAGTAACCCTCTCCAGTATTCTTGCCGGGAAAATTCCCACGGACAGAAGAGCCTGGCGGGCTACAGTCCATAGGGTCACAAAGAGTCGGACATGACTAAAGTGACATAGCATATCTTAATATACATCATACAATACATAATGTGTAGTGTTTATGGATCAACTAATATACAGAAACACAATCTGCAAAGAATCCTGAGGGTTTTATTTATCCTAGCTGGTAAAGTTTGGCTGGATAAACTTTCCATTTAAACATGTTTTTTCAGCGTGTCTCACTACTGAAAATATTTTACTAGATCCTGAACCAAGAGTAAGCAAGGTCTGAATGATCTATTCAGTTGTACCAGGGTCATCTGTTTCAGAAAACATTTATCCCTTTCTATTGTCAGCAATTGCTATTTACTCTTAAACTCATGAAAATTAGAGATGATCTTTCTCATATAATTGCTATACTTTTGAAAAGTGGTAAGATATTGGTTCCAAGGAATGAATACTCTTTCCATGTATACATCCAACCTGGTCCCTGGCAGAAGATATAATGTCTCCATTTTGACTATTAGGACATAATATCTATAATTATGAGGATATTCTTTGTATTAAATTTGATATGGGAAAGCATTTTTTATCAAAACATTGGTAAAGATAATAGTTGGGTATCAGTGCTTACAGCAGGTTGAATAATATTTCTCTAAAATTCATGTCCATCCAGAACTTCATAATGTGAACTTATTTAGAAATAGGAACTTTGCAGATGTAATTAATGAAAGGGTTAGTGTGAGTCCTAAATCCAATGTAAACACTCTTACAACAGAGAGAAAGGACACACAGAGACACAGAGAAGAAGATCATAGGGAGATGGGGGCAGAGATTAAAGTGATGCAGCTACAAACCAAGGTATTTTAAGGATTACTGGGGCCACCAAAAGCTACGAAGGGGCAAGGAAGTATTTTTCTAGGATTTTGTTTTCCCCTAGAGACTTCATAGATGCTATGGCCCTGCCAATACCTTGATTTCAGACTTATAGCATCCAGAACTGCATAAATTTCTGTTGTTTTATGCCACCAGATTTTGTAGCTTGTTATGGCAGCACCTGGAAATTAAGACAGTGGTATGGCATAATTTTAGGAATATTCAGCATTATGGAGCTTTTGATGTCCTAGTGTCTGTTGCAAATCATCTTTTCTGGGTGAGCTACATATTTCCATCTACAGAACTTCAGTAATATACTGAGTCCTAACTCCACCAATCTCCACCGTAACATGGTTACAGCAATTTCTTTTTGCTTTCACTGAGTTTTCATATTTATGGGATCAATTTCCTTAATTTTAATATATCCAAAGAAGAAAATTGTTGTTCAGTCAATAAGTCACGTGTGACTCTTTGCAACCCCAGGGACTGCTGTGCATCAGGCTTCCCTGTCCTGCACTATATCCTGGAGTTTGCTGAAGTTCATGTCCATTGAGTTGGTGGAGTTATCTAACCATCTCATTCTCTGCCACCTTCTTCTCCTTTTGCCTTCAATCTTTCTCAGCTTCAGGTCTTTTCCAATGAGTGAAGTCTTTGCATCAGGCGGCCAAAATATTAGAGCTTCAGCTGTAGCATCAGCCCTATCAATGAATAGTCAGGGTTGATTTCTTTAGGATTGGCTGGTTTGATTTCCTTGCAGTCCAAAGGACTCTCAAGAAACAGAAGAAAAAGAAAACCCTAAATCCATGTTTTGACTCCACAATGGCTTCTGGCTAATACTTACAGATATAAAATTTTGTCTATACCAATTGTCTGCAGTTTACTTCTTCCCATTTCCTTTAGTTGCTAAAGTGGATTTTTCTTTTTTCTTCCTCCCATTCCACCAAAACCTTTTTTTTTTTTTTTTTTTTTAGGATAAGCATCACACTGTCAAATCTAATAAATTCTTGGTACTTATTTCTTGGCCTCTCAACACCACTTAACAAATTTGAATGTCACCTTAAATACATCACTATTTTAATCACACTCTCCACTTCCTTTTATCTATCTTCTTATTATCCCAAGCTTTCATTTTACTGACCTCTAAATGGTGGAGTGCCTCAAGCCTGAATCCTCACACCTCTTTTCTTCATTATCTATCGTCTTTGTTCATAATAATACCATTCAGTTTCAAAGCTTTAAAATAATCTTTGAAATTTAATTATCTAACCTAAACTGAACTGATTATAAATAAATAACCAAACAAATGAGTTATTGAAGTATTTTGAAAAGACCCTGATGCTGGGAAAGATTGAGGGTAGGAGGAGAAGGGGATGACAGAGGATGAGATGGTTGGATGGCATCACTGACTCAATGGACATGGGTTTGGGTAAACTCTGGGAGTTGGTGATGGACAGGGAGGCCTGGTGTGTTGCAGTCCATGCGGTCACAAAGAGTTGGACACTACTGAGTGTCTGAACTGAACTGAACTGAACTGAATTGAAATAAATGAGTTCTTGAGGTATAACCTAAAACACTATAATTAACATTAAGGCTACAAATTCAGACTCCTAACTAATAAGTACATAAACAGATGCCTAGCCATAATTTGCTAAATTCCTGCATGTATTCACGCATATTGACATGAAGAAAAGAAATAAAGGATAGTTTTGAGATTCCATATGTCTTACAGAATTCATTTAACTGTGGCTGACAGTTGAATTCTAAAGAAAATCTGGATTTTCCTTCTCAGGTTTACAATGCAAACTGTTATAGGAATATATTTCTCAATCTTCTGAAGTGTAAGCCAGTGAAATACAGTTAAATCCTTATATAAGGTGAAGAATAAATCCTCTCTTTCTTCCTCATTTCTGCTGCCTTGAGTAAAGGCACAATATCTTGAAGATTCGTATCCATTTTAACCCAGGAGGTGGCCTTGAAGATGAAGGCTATGAGTGACTCCCCAGAAAGAAAGAAGGAAACTTTGTCTCAAGCAAACTCATTGAGTCATTGTTCCAACCTCCAACCACTGATACATTTGTGTCACTGTCTTTATGTCTCCGTTATTTTAATCCAAACCTAAGCTGAATTGATATTTTACTTCCTTTTGAAAGATAAATGCTTAAAGTGAAATGACTTAAAAATGGAATTTGGCTAAAAAAGGATTTGAGGCATTGAGGAAAGCAATGGCAGATTTTATAGATTAAAAAGCTGGAAAGCTTTACCAATCTGATAAAATATTTTACCTCTCATTTCCTATATCTTGGACATCTTGCTTTATATCTATCACTAACAGTAAAAATTAAAATAATGAAATTTCATGTATGTTGGCATTCTGATGTATGTTAATGTAGTCTTACAGTAAAGACCTATGAGGTTGATAAAGTCAGACTGAAGTCAGATCTTCAAACAGAAGTGGATAAGTTAAGAGAATCCTACATATAGATTGCAAATTAAGTGACTGAATATTATTTAATTTGTAATTCTGAAAGCTGAGAAACTTAGTCTTCTGTTCCTTAAATTAAACACTTTACAACTGGTGGTATTGAAATCACAACTTCAGGAAAATATTAGTGACAATAATATAAAAGCCATAAGTTGTTTGAGAAAGAAAGTGACAGATGTGTTTTTCATTGACACTTATTGTTTTAAATATTTAAAGATAGCTAAACTTTTTTTTTTCTTTTTTTGAAGGCTAGATTTAAAAGCTGAATATACAGGCAAGTAACTAAATGATGATGTTCAAGCTTAAAACCTGTTAGATTACAGAGAAAATAAACTTTATGCTTCTGTAGGATTAATACTTTTGTAGAAAATTTTACTGAAACTTAGGGCCTAGACTCCCTAGAAGTTAATTTATGCCTGATTAACTAATGAGGAAGGGCTTCCCTGGTGACTTGGCTGTAAAGAATCTACCTACTAATGCAGAAGACTATAGAGACATGGGGTTCATTCTGTGAGTTGAAAAGATCCCCTGGAAAAAGAAATGGAAATGTACTCCAGTATTCCAGTCTGTCAAGTCCATGGACAGAGGAACCTGGCAGGTTACAGTCCATGGGGTTGAAAAACAGTGGGACATGACTTATCAACTAAATAACAAGAACTGCATCTAATGGGGATTCCAGAGAGATTTATTTAATTTTAGAGGAAAATTTCAAGGGAGGATAAGACTTGGGACCATGAGATACTATGGATTAAAACGCTGGATATACTGGTCTATTCTTTCTCCTGGAGACGTTTACTTACAATCCAAAGAATCTCAAAAACAACTCAAGATTATTTCTGCTATGTTTCCAAGGAGACTCTTGCAGATAGGGAGAGGGGAAAACTATCTTTCTCCACACTTAGATTAATTTTATTGGGGTTTCTTTTCTATGGTACAGAACTTATGTATGGAGAGTAACAACTGATTTTTATTGCCTTGGAGTAAGAATTTGGGCACAGAGAAACCACATAGTTATTATTTGTCAATTATTTACAATGTGTAAATAATAATCAACTTCACACCAGAAACTTTGTGTCTGCATCCACTAGTAATATTAATAATGATACTAAAACTTGAAATCAATACCTTCTAAAACGTTTGACTGTCAAATATATCTATGGAGTTAAAAAAAACAGCAAACAGACTAGAAACTTGTTGGGTTCTGGAAGCCATTATAATGAAAAGAACCCCAGCCTGAAAAGAAATGGACCAAGCCTACTAGATATTTAACAGAGCACAAGATCTTCTAATTCTGTTTAATAAGAAGTTTCTTGCTATAACTGTGAAGCCCTCATGCAATATATCCTCTCCAATGTCCAACTCAGCTATGGGCCAAAGGATAAAGACCAAGCAAGTCTTTCCCTGTAATAGGAGGAGAAGCTACAGAATGAGATAACACATTATTTCCATCGCTAATACTCTGGTACATAGAATCTCTACTACCCCTGCACAGTAACTTAACTTGTAGGGACGGCTTTGTTTACTTTTTTTCCCTTTCTATGTGCGTATTTAACTATGGCTATTATCTTTATTTTCCATTATGTCAAGTGCAGGTTAACATTTATTTTATAGGTTTTTGTACCACAAATAGTCACATAAAGACCAATGGATAGATCCTTAGTATGCTCAGAGATTATAGAATTTTACCAGTATACAGTAATGTTTTTTTGTTTGTTTGTTTGTTTGTTTTTTTCTTAAGGAAGACAATTGTCTGTTTATATAGATATTTATCAATATTTATGTAGCCAAGAGAGTAAATTATGAAAACAGTACTAGTTTCTTCAGTTCAGTTCAGTTCAGTCACTCAGTCATGGCCGACTCTTTGCGACCCCATGAATCGCAGCACGCCAGGCCTCCCTGTTTATATACAGTCATAAATATAGGTTCTTTACATGCATATGTCTAAAATGTGTTACAGGCATATGTAAGTTTTGGTTAACAGCCCTGGAAAACACTGTCTAATTTTGCTTGTAATCTTATCTCCAATGGGATTCTTGTTTTGCTTGTCACCTCTTGTAGCTTGTACTAAGTGAGAAGTTAGAATCACCGATTAATTTCTAGGTGTTTTCACTTAGTAGTCAACTGTAAACACAAAGGATGTTTTCGAGGTTTTTAAAGGTATTTTTCTGCAGTTTATAAGATCCTGTGTCACTTCTTTATTTCCTGCTAAACTTTTTATATCAGAAAAAATGTTTCCTATTTTAATAACAACTGAAATTAGTTTGAATAAAAAGCTAATTAAATGTTCACAATGAAAATCTAGTTTTAGTAAACCACAACACAGCACACCTTCACATTTGAAAATGTTAATGAGATTCATTGTCATCATTAATAATAGTTTATTTAAAATATCGTTATTTTAGGGTCAGACAAGTCAAAGGAAACATAAAAATATTTACTAATATCTAAATCAAACAACACTAGCAAATTAGCTTTTTTATCACATAAAATTTCTTATGCTAGGGAAGCTAAATGTGTCAGAGATTCAAAATTGGGATTCAGTCAACTCTCTGAAAACCTCCTATTATTCTAACATAATGGAACAATAGCAGTCTGTTGTTGAGCTCTGTTTTAAATGGTACATCTATTATTATACTAATGATTACAAACCATATGGTGTAACCAATAGGACTGTCTTTAAATACACTAATTACATCAAGTGCAGGCAATAAAGCAGGTGCTAAAACAATGTTCACACACACTGTTTTTCATTTACAGCTCTGCAGAAGACCTTTAGCACAGAGTCTGGAATCCCAATCTATTTCCATACGATCCCATTTGACATCTAAAGATCCTGCATAACTATCCCGTCAATACCAATTAAAACAATAAGCATCCTATTTGTTAGTAAACCTCCAGATATTTTTTAACCAATGATAAATGGATATTGGGCTCCAAAGTCACTGCAAATGGTGACTGAAGCCATGAAATTAAAAGACACTTGCTTCTTGGAAGAAAGCAATGACCGACCTAGAGAGCATATTAAAAAGCAGAGATGTTACATTGCTAACAAAGGCCTGTCTAGTCAAAGCCGTGGTTTTTCCAGTAGTCATGTATGGATGTGAGTTGGACTATAAAGAAAGCTGACTGCCGAAGAATTGATGCTTTTGAATTGTGGTGTTGGAGAAGACTCTTGAAAGTCCCTTGGACTGTAAGGAGATCAAACTAATCAATTCTAAAGGAAATCAGTCCTGAATGTTCATCGTGAGGATTAATGATAAAGCTGAAACGCCAATACTTTGGCCACCTGATGTGAAGAACTGACTTATTTGAAAAGACCCTGATGCTGGAAAATATTGAAGGCAGGAGGAGAACGGGACAACAGAGGATAAAATGGTTGGATGGTATCATTAACTTGGTAAACATGAGTTTGAACAATCTCTGGGAGTTGGTGATGGACAGGGAAGCCTGGCATGCTGCAACCCGTGGGGGTCACAGAATCACACAGGACTGAGCAACTGAACTGAACTGAAATGGACGAGAGAAGAGCCATCTAAAGCAATTAATGTTGATTTTCATTGCTAATTCTAAAGCCAATATTACCTATAATAGTTTGTGTCACTCTAAATTTAAAGAGTATCCAATGTCTAATACATTAGAATAATATGTAAAATAATCAATGTGCTATGCTTAGTCTCTCAGTCATGTCTGACTTTTTACAACCCCATGGATTGTACCCTGCCAGGCTCCTCTGTCCATGGGGACTCTCCAGGCAAGAATCCTGGAGTGGGTTGCCATGCCCTCCTCCAGGATATCTTCCTAAACCAGGGATCAAACCCAGGTCTCCCACATTACAGGCGGATTCTTTATCATCCGAGCCATCAGGGGAGCTCTTATTAAAATAACCTCTTATTAATAATAAGAAGGCTTTTATTGAAATAACCAACAAGAAGAAATAATAATGTTAAGAAAGGCAAGGGCATAGGGCTATGTCGTGGTCTTGTCTACCATCATTCAGGTGATATTGAATAAGTAAATGTACATAAATATTTAGTATTTTCCTCTATAAAGAGCACAGATTGACTCAGGCCATTTCTCAGGTCTTCTCCATTTTTAAAAGTTTGTATATATATATATATTTTGTTTGTTTATTTGTTTTGGTGGTAAATTTATAAGACACTCTATTTGACCAAATCTTAGTCAGTTTCTGCTAAGCCATTTTCTTTAGGAGTCCTTGACCTCGGTCCCGATCCTTGCCAGACCTGCAAAGCCCAGTTATAGCAATAGTCCTGCTAGGTCTGTTTAGAAAGAAATATTACACCCTTGATATCTGATCAAATTATTCATCCCCTTTATGCTATCTGATCACACCTGCCTGCCCAAAGCTGAATCCTGCTAGATCAATTTAGCATGAATCCTAACTATCTCTGATGTGTTCTCTTAAAAATTTTCCATCCAATCCTTGCCTCCTCCCCAACCACCAACCTATTCCTTGGCTATAGATCATAACTTATTGTTGTGTTTGGAGTTGAGTATGATCATATTTTTCACATTTATCAACATGGTTCTGAATGAAATTTTTCTTTACCATTTAACTAATGTCAGAATATTTTTAAAAACAGAGTTGGAAATAAGACTCTTTAGCACAGATGCCAAATTCTCCCAAATCAATGAGTGAACCTGGGATCAGAGAGCTTGGGGTCACAGGCCAGTCTAAGAAGATTCTAGTCTTAATATTTATTACCTCTAAGTTTTGAGAAAATTATCCAATGTCTTTTTAATCATAATTTCCTCACATATTTAATGGTTTGTTTGATAAACCAAGCTCATAGAGCTGTTTTGAGGATTAAGTGAGATTAACCTTGTAACCTGGGCTGAACAATTGCTTGATACAGAGTTGATACCAAATAAATGCAAGCTATTATTATAATAAAATAATTATATCATGAGCACAAACACACTAAAGTATGTATGTATATAAAAATATATTCCAAAAGAAAATGAAAAACCATAAAAATGAGAATAAAAAAAATTAGAAAAGAGAAATTATAGAATATATTATACAGTACCTTTTTAAAATAGTCAATATTTATACAAAAGCTTATCCAAATTAATATATATATACATATATATATACACAAATCTGCTTTAAAAATCCTTCATTTTCACCAGCAAAGTATTTAAAATGAAACATATATAGTCCAGAAGGCAAAATGTATATATGCCTACATATGTATTTTGAAGAATTAGCAAACAAATTGCCTATTTGCAAATTAATGACTTGCATGTGAGTAGCTAAAATGAAAATTGGGTCTCATATTACTAGTGTTTAATGAGATAATAACTTGAACAAGAGAGTAAGTAGTAACCAGCATGTTGGGGAAAAGGAGAACACAGTTCATCAAAAACCTCTATTACAGGATATATTTGTTTATTTAGGCTGAAATGACATGATGTGGAGGAGGTCGTGGAGCTCCTGGCAAAGAGACGGACTCTGTGAGTCCACCTAATCTCGTGTTCATGGCCTGCATGCATTCCTGCAGGCTTTGCTTCTGAACACGATGGGGCCTCCTACATGGCTTCTTTCCCACGCAGAGCCTCAGCATCCCTCCTTTTAAACCTGTCTGACATTGACCTCTTCACAATGAGAAATGAGGAGATAATTGCCATGTCAAAAGAATATTCATGGAGAATTCATTTAGCTGAAGCATTAAGTTACTCAAATGAAGCTCCAGGATCATATGAGGATATTGGAAGTGACTGCCAAGCTTTAGAAATTTCCAGTTGGTCAGATGTCAGTTAACACGAAGTAGCAGGTTCAATGAACTTGCACAATGCCTTGAAATCACTCTATGCAAGGCCGCAGCAGGAGACCCTTCACTCTCTATTAGCCATATTCTCAATCAGCAGGTAATATCATCAGAGCACTGCCAGTAAATTCCTCATCTTCTCCCTCTCTTCCTTCTTTCCTTTCTTTCTTCTTTCCTTCCAATCCCTGCAAATACTTGCTTATAACTCTTTAGTAACCTCTGGGAAAGTTGTTCTCTGCTTAATTCCACAATATTATCTATAAACTACTTTCTACTACATTATGATTCACTGCCACATGAACTTCTGCTTATATCTTGAAAAAATAAATTAGAGTCTTTGTATTTTTTATTGTCTGTCTTGAATAGTTTTTCCCCAGAATTTTGTTTGGTTGACAATGTTTTATAATTTAGAACTCAATTTAAATTTCACCTTTTCACAGAAATCTTATTTTTTTCCCCAGCTTTACTGAAATATAATTAACACAAAGGCCTTACGTAAATGTTCACTGGAGGCAAGTTCATAAAATCAGAACATAAAAATAGTGAAAGTGTGTAATATCATATTCTCTATCATATAACCAATGCCTCTGACTGTGCCTGGCATATACATATATATATATAGGCTTCCTTGATGGCTCAGAGGGTAATGAATCTTCCTGTAATGCAGGAGACCCAGGTTCAATCTCTAGGTCAGGAATATCTCCTAGAGAAGGAAATGGCAACCCACTCCAATATTCTTGCCTAAGAAATCCCATGGACAGAGGAGCCTGATGGGCTCAAACAGTGAAACACAAATGAGCGACTAACACACACACACACACATACATTTATTGTAGTTATTCAATGATTATTTGTTACATAAGTGGATATTTTTCTGCCAGGCTTTTGGTAGCACTGAAAATACATTGGTGAAAAATTCAGAAGTAAAGCTTGTAGTTGAATAATATATATATGTGTGTGTGTGTGTGTGTGTGTGTGCTCATGCTCATGCTCAGTTGCTGCTGCTAAGTCACTTCAGTCGTGTCCAACTCTGTGTGACCCCATAGACGGCAGCCCACCAGGCTTCCCCGTCCCTGGGATTCTCCAGGCAAGAACACTGGAGTGGGTTGCCATTTCCTTCTCCAATGAATGAACGTGAAAAGTGAAAGTGAAATTGCTCAGTCATGTCCGACTCTTAGCAACCACATGGACTGCAGCCCACCAGGCTCCTCCATCCATGGGATTTTCCAGGCAAGAGTACTGGAGTGGGGTGCCATTGCCTCCTCCGCTCAGTTGCTGAGTTGTGTCCAGCTCTTGCTATCCCATGGACTATAGCCCTTCAGGCTTCTCTGTCCATGGAATTTCCCAGGCAAGAATAATGGAGTGGGCTGCCATTTGCTTCTCTAGGATATGTATGTAAACATAAATATATATATATATACACACACATATATATACACATATATATGTGTGTGTGTATATATATATACACACACACATATATATATCAGATTACGCTTATGTACAAAAGTAATAAATATAGTAAAATACATAGAATGATAATAATAACAAATCTTGAGAGAGTATAGAGACAGATGTCAGACTGAAATAAGTAGAGGAGTGAAGGTAGGAAAGTAGAGGGTACATTAAACTACTCTTTTCCAAAGTTTGGCCTTGAAGGAAGGTGAAGAATGTAGAGGGTTGAGGAAAGGAGAAACTGGGATAGTAATGCTGTTTTCTTAGATTTGTATTTAGCATCCTTTATTTTTCAAACAATAAACATTTATAACTGTTGTTTTCTTAGCAATGTTATAGCTCAGTCACATCCAACTCTTGGACTGGGACCTGCCAGGCTCCAGTGTCCATGGAATTCTTCAGGCAAGAATACCGGTGTGGGTTGCCATTTTCTTTTCCAGGGCAAAAATGGACAGAAAACCTAAAGAAATATTTCTCCAAAGGAGACATTCAAATAGCCAGAAAGCACATGAAAAATGCTCAACATCATTAAATATTGGAACAATCCAAATCAAAACTACAATGAAGTGTCATCTCATACCAGTCTGAGTAGCCATCTTAAAAATATCTACAAATGATAAATGCTAGAAAGGGCGTGAAAAAAGAATACCTTATTAGACTGTTGATAGGAATGTAAATTAGTCCTCTCTAGAGAACAGTTTGAAGTTTCCTTAAAAAACTAAATGGAATTACAATACAATCCAGCAATTCCATTCTTAGGCAAATATCTAGGAAAGATAAAATCTCTAATTTGAGGAGATACATGCATTACAATGTTCATAGCAGCACTGTTTACAATAGCCAAGACATGGAAATAACCTCAGTGTCCACAAATGGATGAATCAACAGAGAAGATGTGGTATATATGCACAATAGAATATTACTCAGCCATATAAAAGAATGAAAGAATGTCATTTGCAGAAACAAGGAGAAACATAAAAATTGCCATGTTAAGTGAAGAGAGACAGAGAAAGAGATATTATATGATATCACTTCTATGTGGAATCTAAAAAACAACAACAAACAAATAAACAAAAGAACAGATGCAAATGAACTTATTTACACAATAGACTCACAGGCATAGAAAACCAACTTCTGGTTACCAAAGAGGAAAAGGGATCAAGGACAAATTAGGAAGTTGTCATTAACATATATGCACTACTATATATAAAACAGAGAAACAACAACACCTAATATGTAGCAGGGGGAACTATATTCAATAAATTGTAATAATCTATAAAGGAAAAGAAGTTGAAAAGATATATACCTGTACATGCTCAGTCATATCCAACTCTCTGCAATCCTATGGGCCATAGCCCACCAATGTCTTCTGTCCATGAGATTCTCTAGGCAAGAATATTGGAGTGGGTTGCCATGCCCTCCTCCATGGGATCTTCCTGATCCAGGAATTGAATCCACATCTCTTGTGTGCCATGTGTTGGCAGGTGCATTCTTTACCATTACCGTCACATGGGAAGCCCACCTGTATCTATATCTATACCTATATCTATATATCTGAATCACTTTTCTGTACACCCGAAATATTGTAAATCAACTGTACTTCATTAAAGGAAAAATAGTTGGAAGAACAGAGAACTTTGACAATAGAGCCTTAAGCCATAGAGACACTTAAGGATTCTTGATAAGTAATCTCATGATTCTTCAGCTGATCATTATCACCATCAAGGACCTAAGTCATTTCTATTATTCCTATTTTTCTCCTCTACTATTCTTAATGCTTTGGCCTTTTGTTCTTTTGCAACTGCTCAGCATATGACTTCTAAAGATCTAGAATCATACTCATTTTCAGAGCAGAAGGAAAAGGAAAAATCAGCACTCTATCATTCATAAGGAAGCAAATATCTTCTCAAGTCTAACATATACTTCCATGGAGATACTGGTGAGATTTTTGTCACACAACAATTCCTAATTATAAGTAAACGTAGACAAACGAGTGGCATTTCCAGCTTCTTGTTTATTGTGAAAATAAGCAAAGAAAAAAGTGCTGAATGCTAAGAAAATCTGCAACAGCCATGTAATAGAAAACTATTAGCAGAATGGGAAAAGAACAGCTGGAAAAAATAGAAAATGAATATCTTAACTATAAAAGGACTTCTGCACAACATTGTAAATCAGCTATTCAGTTCAGTTCAGTTCAGTTCAGTTGCTCAGTCGTGTTTGACACTTTGCAACCCCATGAACTGCAGCACTCCAGGCCTCCCTGTCCATCACCAACTCATAGAGTTTACTCAAACTCATGTTCATTGTCAGTGATGCCATCCAACCATTGCATCCTCTGTGGTCCCCTTCTCCTCCTGCCTTCAATCTTTCCCAGCATCAGGGTCTTTCCAAGTCAGTTCTTCTCATCAGGTGGCCAAAGTATTGGTGTTTCAGCTTCAACTTCAGTCCTTCCAATGAATATTGGGGACTGATTTCCCTTAGGATGGACTGGTTGGATCTCCTTGCAGTCCAAGGGAATCTCGAGAGTCTTTTCCAACTCCACAGTTCAAAAGTATCAATTCTCCAGTGTTCATCTTTCTTTATAGTCCAACTCTCACATCCATACATGACTACTAGAAAAACCATGGCCTTGACTAGGTGGACTTTGGTTGGCAAAGTACAACCTCTGCTTTTTAATATGCCATCTAGGTTGGTCATAACTTTTCTTCCAAGGAGTAAGCATCTTTTAATTTCATGGCTGCAGTCACCATCTTCAGTGATTTTGGAACTCAAAAAAACAAAGTCTGACACTGTTTCCACTGTTTCCCCATCTATTCAGCATGAAGTGATGGTACTGGATGCCATGATCTTAGCTTTCTGGATGTTGAATTTTAAGCCAGCTTTTTCACTCTCCTCTTTCACTTTCATCAAGAGGCCCTTTAGTTCTTCACTTTCTGCCATAAGGGTGGTGTCATCTGCATATCTGAGGTTATTGATATTTCTTCCAGCAATCTTGATTCCTGCTTGTGCTTCATCCAACCCAGTTTTTTTACGATGTACTTTGCATATAAGTTGAATAAGCAGGGTGACAATATACAGCCTTAATGTACTCCTTTCCCTATTTGGAACCAGTCTGTTGTTCCATGTCCAGTTCTAACTGTTGCTTCCTGACCTATAGTTAGTAAAATAAATTTTAAAAAGAACTTATGAAACACTTTTTCCTATTGGAAAAAAGGATAACATTTCTCAAAAAGACTTGTATGTGGAATTCTAGTTAATATGTTTCACATGCATAACATCCTATTCAAAAATTGATATTATTTTGGAAATTTATAAAAATTTTGAGGGCAGTCACTAAGTTACAGTAGCCAAACAACTTCCAGTTTAAAATGTTCAGTCTTTTTCAACAGTGATGGTTAGTTGCATTCAACACTACACTTTCTGAACTCTTAGATTTGGGTCAGGATCTTTATTTCTTTCACTTTCTAGATATTATACTTTATGTTTTATATATTCTTTGAATTATTCCATGCTTATTCATTGTTTTCTCATCAGTGATATTGATTCCTTGTAGAAGTTCTTTTATCATTTATGCCTAAAATTTTCTTTCATGCTCCTAAGACACTTTATTTATCTGTCGCAACTGAAGAAGTGAATGATTTAATTAATGAGCAATTCTGACATGATGCAGCATATTTTAATTAATTTATATGGGAGCAATGGAGTTTGAAAAGCATGTTTCCATTATCCAAAGAAATGTGAAATAATGATACAAAATCCAAGGAATAAACACATCTTATATTTTACGTATTAAATTACCTGACAGATGGTAAGTTATAAGTAATTTTGGATTTGCTACCAAAATGTGTATGTGTATGTGTGTGTACTCAGCCATGTCTGATTCTTTGCATCCCCATAGACTGTAGCCCTTCAGGATCCTTTGTCCACAAAATTTTCCAGATAACAACACTGGATCTGGTTGTCATTTCCTACTCCAGGGGATCTTCCGGACCCAGGGATCTAACTCGCGTCTCTAGAGTGTCACTCATTGGCAGGTACATTTCTTAATACTAGCACCCCCTGCTACCAGAATACCAGCACACAATTCTGTATTTCTGGGTCAATGATCAAAAGAAAGTGACCTCAAAGATCACTGCCTGCTTCATGAATTTTTCTACATATAATGGCCACATAAATTGCCCACCAGTCTGTGAAATGTCCTATAAGATTTTTATCGCACTGATGTGATCTAATTAGGTTTGCTGTGACTGCAGTTAGAGAAATTGCTTAGGCATATTTTAATATATCTGCTGGTACACTGGTAAACCAGATCTCTTAAAAGACAACAAAAATTTTGATTTGCTTTATTTGCCATTTTCTGTGGTAAAAAAATTCCAGATATAATCAAACTATGAATAATTTAACAGTGAGCTTCCCAAAATGCTGACTATTGAGAAGTGGCTCATGGATGGAGGACACTGGTGGGGTACAGTTGGTGGGGTCACAAACAGGAGGACACGACTGAGCAACTAACACCTCCAGTTCCATTTTTCTCCAGTCAGTGCTTGCCAGATTCAACTCAGACACAGTTGAAGTTCATTAACCGATATGGTCACTTAGACTTCATAAGTTCTACAGGAAACAAGTTGATAAAACTATTCATTTGTAAACACACCCTTTGTTGTTTAATTGTTGAGTCATGTCTCACTCTTTTGCAACCTCTCTGTCCACGAGATTTTACATGCAAGAATACTGGAGTGGGTTGCCATTTCCTTCTCCAGTGGACTTTTTTTTTTGGGGGGGGGAAATTTTTATTTA
Organism: Cephalophus harveyi; assembly: GCA_006410635.1. Lineage (NCBI taxonomy): Eukaryota > Metazoa > Chordata > Mammalia > Artiodactyla > Bovidae > Cephalophus > Cephalophus harveyi. Next base: position 232,244 of record SJYT01003305.1, read on the forward strand.
TTTATTTATTTATTTATTTTTACTTTACTTTACTTTACTTTAGAATACCGTATTGGTTTTGCCATACATCAACATGAATCCGCCACGGGTATACACGTGTTCCCCATCCTGAACCCTCCTCCCATCTCCCTCCCCGTACCATCCCTCTGGATCATCCCAGTGCACCAGCCCCAAGCATCCTGTATCCTGCATCGAACCTAGACTGGCAATTCATTTCTTACATGATACTGTATATGTTTCAGTGCCATTCTCCCAAATCATCCCACCCTCTCCCTCTCCCACAGAGTCCAAAAGTCTGTTCTATACGTCTGTGTATCTTCTGCTGTCTCACATACAGGGTTATCATTACCATCTTTCTGACTCTGAGATCCAACCTGTCTCCTGCATTGGCAGATTATTTGCCACTGAGCCACCAGGGAAGTCCATGTACTACTTTTTGAAAAAAATGAACTCCTTAGAGACCAGAATCACAGACATAGAGTATACATGGGTTCAGAAGGTGGACCCAGGGCTACAGGAGATTATTTCTAGACCTTGAAACATACTGGAATTCTCTAATGGATTTTAAAATGTCTGAGAGATGCTAATCACATACTTTCTTCTACTTTCTCTTTTTTGTAACAATAAATCTACAACTGCTATGTTATGCTTGCTTCATCTCTGTACTTTGAAAGTAACCAATTTGTTTTTTAGATTTGCAAATATATAGATTAAAAAGGAAATTTGATACAGGAAGGATATTAACTGAAATCTCATCCACACATGATTTAAATAACATTTAGAATTTTTTTTTTTTTACTTTACAATATTGTATTGGTTTTTCCATACATCAACATGAATCCACTACAGGTGTGTACACGTGTTCCCTATCCTGAACCCCCTTCCCACCTCCCTCCCTGTACCATCCCTCTGGGTCATCCCAGTGCACCAGCCCCTGTATCCTGTATCCTGTATCTAGCCCGAAGCATCCTGTATCCTGCATCGAACCTGTATGAAAGGGGAAATAAACAAAAACATCTGGAATTTTTAAGCTGATAATACTTTGATGATATTCTGGCTTTTAGTTGATGTTGTAATATAGCACATTTAGGTAATTACCTGGTTTTATGAATTATTCTAAAGGGGCAGTAATAAAGACAATGTGGCTTTGGTGTCAAATAAATAGGTCATTGAAACAACCACAGAAATAGACCTACATATATAAGGACAACAGATTTTTGGCAAAGATACAAAGGCAATGCATGGGATATAAATGCAATTTTCTACAAATGATTCTGGATCAATTGAATATTTTTATAAGAAAATTCGGAGAAGGCAATGGCACCCCACTCCAATACTCTTGCCTTGACAATCCCATGGACGGAGGAGCCTGGTAGGCTGCAGTCCATGGGGTTGCTGAGTCAGACACGACTGAGCGACTTCACTTTGACTTTTCACTTTCATGCATTGGAGAAGGAAATGGCAACCCACTCCAGTGTTCTTGCCTGGAGAATCCCAGGGATGGCGGAGCCCAGTGGGCTGCCATCTCTGGGGTCGCACAGAGTCGGACACGACTGAAGCGACTTAGCAGCAGCAGCAGCAGCATATGAAAATTAAACTTTAACCCACACTGTGCACTATATTAAAAAAAAAGACTCTAGGTCATTTCAGAGAGGGCAGATGGAACCAAATCCCAGAGCTCTTAACACTGTGACAAAAGATTGAGTTCTCCACTGGATATAGTAGTCACTTGATGGTGTTATGTTTCCTGATGGAGATACAAGTTATTATTTCTATGATTGATGATGTGGAAATGTAAAAATAAATGGAAATGCCTTCCAAGTTAAAAAAAAGACTCAAATGTATCACAGACTAAAATATATCACAGATCAAAATGTAAAATATAAATTTTAAATCTTCTAAAATTAGACATAGGAAAACAAAATATTTTGACTTAAAATATGTGAAGATTTCTTAAATACAAACCAAATAAGATCCTGAAAAGTACAAAATTATAAATTGAGCCTCAACAAAATTAAACACTTCTGCTCATGAAAGACACTATTAAGAGAATGATAAAAAAAAAACACACAGATTGGCAAGAAATATTTGAAACTCTTACATTTGATAGAAAATTTCATCCAGAGTGTTTAAATTCTCTCAAAACTCAGTAAAAAAATTAAAAACTCAAGTAAAAATAAAAAATAATTGAAAAGATATTTCACCAAAAAGATACAGAGATGTCTAGGAAGCACAGAAAACAGTATTCATCATCACCAGTAACTGTGAGTACATTAAATAATCCACACTAAAATTCTAGCACACAGCTATTAGAATGACTAAAATTGAAAATAATAACCATGCAATATGTTGGAAAGGACATGGAGAAACTAGATTTGTTATAAACTCCTGACATAAGTACATGCTGGTGGTGGTGTCTGACTAAGTGGTATCTGACTCTTACAACCCCATGGACTGTAGCAGACCACGCTCCTCTGTCCTGGCAAGAGTACTGGAGTGGGTTACCATTTCCTCTTCCAGGGAATCTTCCAGACCCTGAGACTGAACCCACGTCTCTTGCATCTCCTGCATTAGCAGGTGGATTCTTTCCTCTGAGCCACCAGAGAAGACCAAGTACATGATGTGCCTGAGTGCTGTCATTTCAGCCATGTCCAACTCTTTGTAACCATATGGACCATAACCCATCAGGCTCCTCTGTCCATGGGATTCTCCAGGAGTGAATACTAGGGTGGGTGGCCATGCCCTCTTCCAGGAAATCTTCCCAATCCAGGGACTGAATCCAGGTCTCCTCATTTCCTGCATTGGCAGGTGGATTCTTTATCACCAGCACCAACCAGGAAGCCCTAAGTACATAATATAACTGCTTCAAAAACCTTTTGACAATTTCTTAAGATGTCTACATACATTTTATTAGTTTTATTAAAATTTATTTACTTTATTAAAATATCTACATATATACACACTCCATGTTATCCTTCTATATTCCCTTGGTCCATACATATATACATGTGGATGAAGGTTCATAGAAACTTCATTTCCTTTGTTTCTATGAGTTCAACTTATTTATTTATCTATTCTTTTTAGTGGTACCATACAATATTTTTTCTTTCTCTATCTGATTTATTTCACTTAGCATAATGCCTTCTAGTTTTATTCACGTTGTTAAAAATCTTAGATTTTCCTTTTTCTTCATGGTTAAATAGCATTCCATCTGTCTTCTATCTATCTATCTATCTATCTATCTATCTATCTATATCTATCTATATTTATCACATTGTCTTTATTCATCTGTTAATGGACTCATTATTTCCATATCTTGGTTGTTGGGAATATGCAAATAGCACCACCCTTATGGAAGAAAGTGAAGAATGAAAGAGCCTTTTGATGAAAGTGAAAGAAGAGAGTGAAAAAATTGGCTTAAAACTCAACATTCAGAAAACGAAGATCACGGCATCTGGTCCCATCACTTCATGGCAAATAGATGGGGAAAATGTTTGCTAATAGGTAAAGGTATAAACAAACTGTATTGCACTATACAATGGAATACTGTTATTTAACTCAAGTTCAGATGCTCACAGCTCATAAGCCAATAATTTGAAATGTGAGCATCAGTAGGAAATTATGACACTTGTCAGAAAAACCAGCAATGTGTGAGAAAGATGGCCTCATATTCAGAGACCAACTCCAAAGATTCTGCTCAGCCATGTCAGTTTTTTAAGAGAAAAATTGGGGGAAGATTCTCCATGAATCATCCAGGGAGAAGACTGGATTCTGTTCTCTATTGTGTGCAGACTGGCTGACTCTTCAGATGTTATCTTGCCCAAGAGATCTTCCTGCAGGATTGCTAATGACTTATTGGGGTCACTTAATTCTTTATTCTTCTTTTTTTATCTAGGAAAATGAATAAATAGTTTAGACAAGGCATGGTATGCTTTCAGGAGAGCATAAGTCAAGAATCAGTTTCAATTGCTTAGTGATCTCATCCCTATAAATAGGTTTTTTTAAGGTTAGAGAGGGCTTCCTAGGTGGCGCCAGTGCAGGAGATGTAAGAGACATGGATTCGATGGACACAACTGAGAGGGAAACAGAAATGGGCAAACAGGTGAGAGTTGGACTATAAAGAAAGCTGAGCACTGGAGAATTGATGCTTTTGAACTGTGGTGTTGGAGAAGACTCTTGAGAGTCCCTTGGACTGCAAGGAGATCCAACCAGTCCATCCTAAAGGAAATCAGTCCTGAATATTCATCGGAAGGACTGATGTTGGAGCTGAAACTCCAATACTTTGGCCACCTAATGCAAAAAACTGAGTCATTTGAAAAGACCCAGATGCTGGGAAGGATAGAAGGCAGGAGGAGAAGGGGATGACAGAGGATGAGATGGTTGGATGGCACCACCGACTGGATGGACATGAGTTTGGGCAAGTTCTGGGAGTTTGTGATGGACAGGGAAGCCTGGGGTGCTGCAGTCCATAGGGTCACAAAGAGTTGGACCCGACTGAGTGACTGAATTGAACTGAAGGGAAATAAGCAAAAATATTGGTAATATACAACCCCATTTATGTAAATATATGAAAGTGCCAACTAGCCCACAGAGACAGAAAGCATTTAAGTGGTTGCCTTAGGATGAGGTGGAAAGAATGTTAGGTGGCATGGGGAAGGGAGTTATAAAGGAGACAGAAAAAAGCTTTTTCTTTCAAACTATATTCTTTTAAATATGCGTACTTTGATGTTTATCAGTTATCCTCCATAAAATGTATTTCTTCTCAGAATAACCTCATGAGCAGTGCCAAAAAAATCCCAGTCAAGCAAGAGAAGCATGTGCAGGAGTCAAAAAGTGATGGCTGTCTGGTAAGGCAGGAAGATGTGCAGAGTTGAGCACATAGAAATGAAGATTAGGCTGAGTGAATTACTGAGTTCAGGCTGGAGATGAACAGTGCTCCAAAAGAGGGCTTCAGCTGCACTGTATCCCTATGAAACCCAGTTTTGTATATATATATGTATATATTTTTTCAGAATGTGATTTTGTGAGCTTCATTTTGTCTAGTCTGTTTCATTATTTCTATGCCTTAATTAAACTAACCTACTGGCTTCAGATTGTCCCAGTGCTATTGAGTGACATTTTCACACTTAGAATTCAACTGGATTCTGTTGGGGAACTGGTGGGTACTGGGTCAGAACAGTTCTGCCGAATTTCTACATATTATGAGAGATAATCCTTGATCTGCCTAAGATCTCACCTTGAAAGTAGTAGATTGGTTTTTCTCCTTCTATCACAAACTCTTAGAACTCATTTTCATCTCAATTTCTCCACAGTATTGAAGTTCTTGTTATCTAAATATAAATACAACATGAAAAGGGTGCAATTATGCAGCTTAATATGACCATACTTCTAGCTAGCATACAATAATAAATCTCTCTATGACTGTGAAACATATGTGCACTTCTTAGGATATGTCTTTATTTTATTATGAACCAGTAATTACCTACATTTGTATTTTTCACCTTTAGTAATATTCTGTCAAACACTGTTTCTGTTTCATTTTACCCACACAGTATATATGTATACTCTGAATTATCTTTCCAAGCACGTTACAACTAGTAAGTTTCATACTGCAGTTCAGTTTTGCATTTGCTATTAGCTGGAAATATTTTTTCCATGTATTGACAATTATACTTGAGACACTTACTTCAATGAACAAATTTTCAACTATGATTTATTGAAAAGATACTGTGGAGACCCAAGAGTGATAGTAATTATAAATGGACTTGTAATGAAAAATGGGGAAAAGTATGCATGAGCTAACAGCTAATGAGTTTGTAATTGTATTTATGTTACTGTGTCCTAATATGAACATGTAATTAATGAGAAACAATAGCTGTGATCATCAATGTTATGGAGCCATTGGAATGGAGTGACTGCATCAAAAAAAGATTTTTTCTTTCTTGTGAAGAAAGCTCAAATGCAAAAAGGAACATGGTCTTAATGGAACCTATAATACAGAGCTAGTGGAAAAGATTGGTTGTATATTTAATGCCTCTGGAATTGCTATAGTATTCATTTTTAATAATTTGAAAATGTGATAAATCAAGTATCCATATACATAAAAACATGGTTGTTACTTAACATTGCTAAAAAAGTATTATTTATTATCTAACAAATTATAACAAAGAGTTAAATGCATATCATGTAAAACTGTGTTTTTTTCCTACAATGCTTTTATTGAGTGTGCCCTTATTTTCCAGTAACACACAGTTACCAACTGTTCCTTATTTTGTCTCCTAAGTAACAGGTATAGATAATGTGATTTATTAAAAAAAATAGCAACAGCTAAATGGAAAAAAAATAATCCTCTGTTGTCCCCTGTTTCTCCTGACTTCAATCTTTCCCAGCATCACAGTCTTTTCAAATGAGTCAGCTCTTGCATCAAATGGCCAAAGAATTGGAGTTTCAGCTTCAACATCAGTCCTTCCAATGAACACTCAGGACTTATCTCCTTTAGAATGGACTAGCTGTGTTTCAGTTTAATTTTATTTTTTATTGACAACCTAATCTTCCCACAAATTATTAACCTATTTATTTATAGCTTAGTTTATTTTTAACTGAAGGATAGTTGGTTTTCAGTATTGTGTTGGTTTCTACCAAACATCAAAATAAGCTGCCTATTAAATATCTTTCTTCTATTGGCATTTTCCAAGGCTCAATCTTCTGTATAGGCATCTAGACCAATTGGATTTACTGAATACCTACAGGGTACTCCACCCAAACGTAGCAGTATATTCATTCTTTCAAGTGCATATCGGATGCTTTTCAAGATAGATCACATGCTAGGTCACAGAAGAAGTCTCAACCAATTTAAGGGGATAAAATAATATCATACCTTTTTTATGACTGAAATAATATGAAACTAGAAATCGATGACAGAAAGAAAAAGTGAGAAAACCCAACATGTGAAAACTAAAAGCAAGCTACTAGAAAACCAATGCTTCAATGAAGAAACCAAAATGAATATCAGAAAATACCCCAAGGCAAATGAAAATAGAAACAAAAGCTTTCCAAAGACGAAAACATTTCTAAATGAGATGTTTATAGAAATACAAGTTTACCTCAAGTAACAAATGAAAAGAATCTTAAATAACAAAACCTGCCATGTAAAGGAAGTAGAAAAGTAACAAATAAAGCCCAAAGTCAGTAAAATTAAGAAAATATTATAATAAAATCAAAGAGAAAAAAATAAAACAAGGAAAAAAATAGAAAAGATCAATAAAATCAAGAACTTTTTTTTTCTTAAATGAACAAAACTGATAAACTTTTATCCAGGCTAGAAGACGCTTACTCCTTGGAAGAAAAATTATGTCCAACCTAGATAGCATTTTCAAAAGCAGAGACATTACTTTGCCGACTAAGGTCCGTTTAGTCAAGGCTATGGTTTTTCCTGTGGTCATGTATGGATGTGAGAGTTGGACTGTGAAGAAGGCTGAGTGCCGAAG
>SJYT01003305.1:240056-281980 GCA_006410635.1 Cephalophus harveyi
TAAAGCTGAAACTCCAGTACTTTGGCCATCTCATGCGAAGAGTTGACTCATTGGAAAAGACTCTGATGCTGGGAGGGATTGGAGGCAGGAGGAGAAGGGGACGACCGAGGATGAGATGGCTGGATGGCATCACTGACTCGATGGATGTCAGTCTGAGTGAACTCCGGGAGATGGTGATGGACAGGGAGGCCTGGCGTGCTGCGATTCATGGGGTCGCAAAGAGTCAGACATGACTGAGCAACTGAACTGAACTGAACTGAAGGAGGAAAAAAAGAGAGAAGACTCAATAATAAAAAAGACCCAATAATAAAAAAAAAATTCCCAATAATAGAAAAAAAAAAGAGAAGAAATAACAACTAATATTACAGAGATACAAAAAATCATGAGAATATTACAAGCCATTATATGCCAACAATTTGGACAACGTAGAAGAATTGGAAAAATTTCTAGAAACATATAACTTTCCAAGGCTGATTCAGGAAGAAACAGACAAACTGAATTGGCCAATTATGAATAGTGAAATAGAAATTGCAACAAATAAAATCCCAGCAAAGAAAAGTCTAAGACTTGATGATTTCATAGGGGAATTCTACTAAACATATAAAGAAGAACTAATCGTCACCCATCGCAAACTATTTCAAAATATTAAAAAAAAAGAGAACATGCTTAAACGTATCTGATGTGGCCATCATTACTCTTATACGAAAACCAAAAAAAGACATTCCAAAAAGAAAATTGCAGGCCAATAAATCTAATGAATATGGATACAAAAATCCCCAACAAAATATTGGCAAGCGGAATTAAAAAATATATGAAGAACATCATTTAATCAAGTAGAATTTGTTCCAGGGATGCAAAGACATCTCAGTATCACAAATCAATGTGTGATACATCACATTAACACAGGAAAGGATAAAAATTATATTATCATCTCAATAGACCCCCCCAAGNCAAGCTGAATTAAAAAATATATGAAGAACATCATTTAATCAAGTAGAATTTGTTCCAGGGATGCAAAGACATCTCAGTATCACAAATCAATGTGTGATACATCACATTAACACAGGAAAGGATAAAAATTATATTATCATCTCAATAGACCCCCCCAAGAAAAACATTTCACAAAAATTCAACATCCATTCATAATAAAAACTCTCTCAAAGTTGTTACAGAGAGAACATATTTCAACATACCAAAGCCACCTATGATAAACTCAGAGCTAAGAGCATAGTCAATAGTAGAAGGCTAATAATTTTCCTCTAAAATTAGGAACAATACAATAATGCTTATTCTCAACATTTCTATTTAACATGCTAATGGAACTCCTAGGCACACAAATCAGACAAGAAAAAGAAATGAAATATCCAAACTGAAATGGAGGAACGCACAAAACAAAAAATCATTATTTGCAAATTAAATGACACTTTATATAAAAAGCTATGAGAATTCAGTAAATTTGCAGGATATAAGATTAATATATAAAACTCTTGTTTGTCTATACACTAATAGTGAGCTATCAAAAAAAATAATTCAAAAAAAAGCAATTATGTTTACAATTGCATCAAAAAAGTAATATCCCTAGGAATAAACTTAACCATGGTGGTGAAAATACTATACTCTGAAAACTATAAGATATTGATGAAAGAAAGTGAAGACAATAAAAGTAAATGAAATTTCAGTTCAGTTCAGTCGCTCAGTCATGTCCGACTTTTTGCAACCCCATGGACCACAGCACACCAGGGCCTCCCTGTCCATCACCAACTTCTGGAGCTTGCTCAAGCTCATGTCCGTCGAGTCAGTGATACCATCCAACCATCTCATCCTCTGTCATCCCCTTCTCCTCCTGCCCCCAATCCTTCCAAGCATCAGGGTCTTTTCTAATGAGTCAGCTCTTCCCATCAGGTGACCAAAGTATTGGAGTCACCTTCAACATCAGTCCTTCCAATGAACACCCAGGACTGATCTCCTTTAGGATGGACTGGTTGGATCTCCTTGCAGCCCAAGGGACTCTCAAGAGTCTTCTCCAACACCACAGTTCAAAAGCATCAGTTCTTCCACACTCAGCTTTCTGTACAGTACAACCCTCACATCCATACATGACCACTGGAAAAACCATTGCCTTGACTAGGCAGACCTTTGTCTGCAAAGTAATGTCTCTGCTTTTTAATATGTTGTCTAGGTTGGTCATAACTTTCTTTCCAAGGAGTAAGCATCTTTTAATTTCATGCCTGCAGTCACCATCTGCAGTGATTTTGGAGCCCCCCCCAAATAAAGTCTGTCACTGTTTCCACTGTTTCCCCATCTATTTGCCATGAATGATGGACCAGATGCCATGATCTTCGTTTTTTGAATGTTGAACTTTAAGCCAACATTTTCACTGTCCTCTTTCACTTTCATCACGAGGCTCTTTAGTTCTTCTTCACTTTCTGCCATAAGAGTGGTGTCATCTGTATATCTGAGGTTTTTTATATTTCTCCCAGAAATCTTGATTCCAGCTTGTGTTTCATCCAGCCCAGTGTTTCTCATGATGTACTCTCCATGTAAGTTAAATAAGCAGGGTAATAAATGAAAAGATATTCCATTTGTGGGTTGGAAGAATTAATATTGCTAAACCATCCATACTACCCAAAGCAATCTACAGATTTAATGCAAAATACTCATGACATTTTTCATAGAACTAGAACAGATAATCCTAAAATTTGCCCTATATGGAACACTGCTGCTGCTGTCACTTCAGTCGTGTCCGACTCTGTGTGACCCCATAGACGGCAGCCCACAAGGCTCCCCCGTCCCTGGGATTCTCCAGGCAAGAACACTGGAGGGGGTTGCCATTTCCTTCTCCAATGCATGAAAGTGAAAAGTGAAATGGAAGTTGCTCAGTTGTGTCAGACTCTTCGCGACCCCATGGACCACAGCCTACCAGGCTCCTCTGTCCATGGGATTTTCCAGGCAAGAGTACTGGAGTGGGGTGCCATCACCTTCTCCGATATGGAACACAAGAGACCCCAAGAAGCCAAAACAATCTTGAGACAAAATAAATAAATAAAGCTAAAGATAAATCATTGGTTGGAATATATATTGGCACATTCACTATGGAAAATACTATAAAAGTTCAAATAGGTAAAAATAGAACTGTAATAGTGAAAGTGAAAGTGAAGTCGCTCAGTCGTGTCCGACTCTTTGCGACCCCACAGACTGTAGCCCACCAGGCTCCTCTGTCCATGGAATTCTCCAGGCAAGAATACTGGAGTGGGTTGCCATTTCCTTCTCCAGGGAATCTTCCTGACCCAGGGATCACACCCAGGGATCGAACCCGGGTCTCCTGCATTGCGGGCAGACGCTTGAACCTCTGAGCCAATTCAGCAATTTCACTCCTGGGTATATATACAAAGAAAATGAAAAGACTAACTTGAAGCAGTACATGCACCTCAGAGTTCAAGGGAGCGTTACTTATAATAACCAAGATATTGAAACAACCTTAAGTGTCCATCAAAGATGAATGGATAAAGATGACATGGTATATATATAAACAAATACTACTCAGCTGTAAAAAAACAACAACAACATAATTTTGTCATTTGCAACAACATGGATGGTCTTGGAGGGCATTATGCTAAAGTGAAATAAGTCAGACAGAAAAAGAAATACAACATGATATCATTTATATGTGGGAATCTAAAAAATACAAGAAACTAGTGAATATGACAAAAAAGAAACAGACTTACAGATAGAGATAACAAACTAGTAGAGATAACAAACTAGTAGTTACCAGTGGGGAGAGAGGAGAGACAGCATGATGGGGGAGTGGGAGGTACAAACTATTGGTTATAAGACAGACTATAAGAATGCATTGTTCAACAAGGGGAATATAGTCAATACTTTGTAACAACTGCATATGGAGTGTGATCTTTAAAAATTGCATGAAAAAAATTTAAAAAGTAAGTTTAAAGTAGAAAACAGCACAAATATTTAGAGTTGAAATAGAGGGTAGATACATGGTTAATTTAGTTGTCTAAGTTAGAGAGGATTATATAGGTCCTACCTCAGGTTTGACTCAATAACATTTCTATGAACATGAACAAAATGAATCAATAAGCATACAAAGTATGCCTGGATCTTTCTTGATAATTTGCAAGGACATTTTTGGCCAGTATTCTAATGTCAGTTTACACAGACTTTTAAAGTGGTTATCAGCTATTGATGATTTTTATGATCCAAATCACCCACTAGAGAAATCTATTAGGAATAGCTCAAAGCCATTGACAGTTCTTATTGACCTTTTATGCCTTGTAACTCAATGCACAAAAATCATTAATAAGCTAACCTCTAAGAACTTAATACAGGTGTTGATGATCTCACTGTACTGCACCTAAACTCTCAGGAAAGTCATAATCAGGACAGAGAGTTTCAGGATGAATCAAGTAACAATTGATCAAATGCAAATCAGAGATTCATTCCCGCTTGTCTCCAGAGATTTACACTTTTTTTTCTATACAGTGGTTTATCACAATTTTGCTTATTACCTCATTTTTATATTNGTCATAATCAGGACAGAGAGTCTCAGGATGAATCAAGTAACAATTGATCAAATGCAAATCAGAGATTCATTCCCGCTTGTCTCCAGAGATTTACACTTTTTTTCTATGCAGTGGTTTATCACAATTTTGCTTATTACCTCATTTTTATATTTAATGTGGTACAACACATATTCAATATCTTATATAGCAATGATATGGGGTTGTTTTGTCACCATCTATGAATAACCTAATTGACGATTCACTCTTCAATGTACTTATAGACAGACACCAAATAGAAAATGACATCATGTTGAAATATGTTCTCTAATATTTGATTGATAAAATGAAAAGCACTTGAGGGAAAATCAAGCTCCTTTGGTCACATAGGACTATGTTTTCTCAAAAAAATTCCTTTAGTTGTTTCACCAAGATTAAAAGCTGACATATTTGACTGTGAAGGAGCTTATGGCTCAGTGCATGGATATTTTAAAACTCTAGCAGTTTTCAAATATTCTCATTCCCAAGACTCAATGGAGTAGAAAAATCAATGGAATAAAGCTGTAAGAAATCAATATTGATAATAATGTTATACAGGTCCTTAACAACATATTTTGAGATTTTTTTCAACCTAATAATTTTATAGTCAGAAACCTTGGAAGGCACTTTTGGGTCACCCTCATTTACCTATTCTTCCGTGGAGAGGGTACAAAAGCAAATTTTGGAAAATAGTCCCGTTAACAGTGATATTTCTTTGATTCAACTTCATGCAGAAGTAGAAAGATTTTCTATTCAAATAGAGTCTGCTTTAGAATCTCAAACTTCAAAAGTAAAGGGTGTTTCTGTCTCTACTGAGCTGGCTTTTAAACCATATGTAGCGACTTCACTTTCACTTTCCACTTTCATGCGTTGCAGAAGGAAATGGCAACCCACTCCAGTGTTCTTGCCTGGAGAATCCCAGAGACGGGGGAGACTGGTGGGCTGCCATCTATGGGGTCGCACAGAGTCGGACACAACTGAAGCGACTTAGCAGCAGCAGCAGCATCTGATATTAAGAGTAGATAGACTATCTCTTCCCTTTCTATGGTGGAGTGTGTCTACATTTCCTGTCTCCTATTATTTTCTAAGGCCACGTGAGTGCATTTGGGACAAGAAATTGTGAACAAAAATGAAGTATACTGCTTCAAAGCCTGTACTCACATATGATTCCTCATTCCCTCTCTTCTTAGGCCTAGAAATATATTAAAATTCAGGATGACTTTAAGAGCTACCCATTGAAGATGGCATGTTTTTGGAATGACTCTATTGAGCATTTCCTTACCCTGACCACTGCCACAACCAATTGATAGTTATATAAGCAAATATAAACTACTGTGGCAAATCACTGAAATTTTTGAATAGTTGTTCCATCAGCCATAGTTCCTTAACTGTATGGAATTGGGATACTACTACTTCCAAAAACTGTCCCATGTTATTTAGTGGCAAAATACTTGGTAAAGCAGATCAAGGTTACACGTGGACTGCAGTATATTTTTACTCTTGAGAGAGAGGGAGTATGAAATAGATGCTTCAAGAAGAAGCTACAAGGCTCAAGGCTATCTGATGATCAGAGAAGTGGACCGATACAGAGAGAGATCTTTCCACCAAGGTTTTGCTTTCCTTTATGGTTAATAGTATTGTCCAGCATAGAACAATATTCTATTCTCCTTGATCCTTTATGGGGCTCTGTGATGATGCTTGATCAATGTCATATGGGCCAGGTTGATCACGTCTAAGTCTAGCTCCTCTTCTTTGATTATGGAAATCTTAAAAGGCAAATACTGAAAAGGGTAGAGAATCCTTTGCTCTTTGTTACAAATAAAGTTCTGCTGTGTTTATACACTGGAATTTGAAGGTTTACCTTTGATAGCAGCTATCATTACCTTTGACATTTCCTAATCCATAAACCCACTACCGGGGAATATGTTACAATGAAAGTTAATTGTAGACTGAATTCTATGAAATGTACAAAGTTCATTAGCAAGGACGTGCATAAGCAGACACATCACCTGTCTTTATAAACTGTCCTCAGGCATTTTGACAAATACCTTGGATAAAAGATTGATTACAGGCAGACAAAACGTATTCTCAGGGTAGAATCAGCCAATACTCTTCTTGAGGCTTCCGAGGTTTTCAAGTGTGTCACTGCAAATTATCTGGTTTCTTTATTTCCAGGCAGTTATTCATTTTCATACCATCTGAATTCTCACTTTATAACTGAGCAAGCAATCCACACATAGAGCCCATAAATTTGATTGTGTATCATCTTCTCACGTCTCCAATATTCTCCTGAAATGAAATTTTAAACTTGTAAGTCTTTGCTCTTTCCTAAGCTTTCAGTTCAGTTCAGTTGTTCAGTCGCTCAGTCATGTCCGATCTTTGCCTCCCCATTAAATGCATGACTTATCTATATTCAATTTTATTTCACAGTTTCTCTCTTACTATTTAGTGAGGGAATAATTCTTCAGAAGCTTGCCCCATCTGTGCCTCAAACCTTCACCTGGGTCATGTCTTTTCGATGAGACCTAACATCTATCTCTGGCCATAAGACTTCACTGAGGTTTTGTCCTCTGAGAAAAAGTGAAATTTTTCTCCACATGTGTGGTTATCTAGCAACATATTAAGTCACATTTTGTGAACCATTTTGAGAAAAATTTGCCATTTGTATCAAAATGCTTACATACACACTATCTCTTTAAAATGTGTTTCGCCTACCTTAGAATATAGATACCTAAATATTTACCTTTTTCTTAATAATTCACAAGTGGGCTTCCCAGGTGGCTCAGTGGTAAAGAATCCACCTGCCAAGTGGGAGACATGGATTTGATCCCTGGGTTTGGAAGATCCCCTAGTGTAGGAAATGGCAACTTACTCCAGTATTCTTACCTAGAAATCCCATGGACAGAGGAGCCTGGCCAGCTATAGTCCACAGGTTCCAGAGTCTGACAGGACTTAGCAACTAAACAATAACAACAAATAATTCACAAGTGTGTAGTATTTGATTCCCCTCCTCCCCTTTACCCTCAAATATATGGGCAGTGTTATATTCTAGTTATGGGTCAATGCTAACAGTTGTGCATCTACGAATAATTTGACCTGGATTCTAGTTTTTTTTTTTCTTTAATAGCTCAGTGATATTAGGAAAATTCCTCAGCTCAGAAGATGTCAATTTACCTAATGCTAAAATGAAGCAAGTGATGTATTCAAAATTAAATGGTAAATCTTGTTGAGCTACAAAATTCACTGTCTAGTATTAGGATAAATCTGTGCTGAACTCACCATATACTTATTAAATAAAAAACCGAGCCAGGCAAAAGTTAAAGAGGCTAACATAGATTTTATTATGAAAAAAATATTGCCATGGGGAAAGAGAGACTCCAGAATAAAACTGGGTTAAATTCTTAATTGAATTGATTTGATGGAATGCAAAAGGAGAAGGGGCTGGCAGAGGATGAGCCGGTTAGATAGCATCACCAAGTCAATGGGCATGAATTTGACCAAACTCCAGGAGATAATGAAGGACAGACGAGGCAAGCTGGATAACAAAACAACAAAATTCAAAATATCGGGCTCATTCTGAATAGAATACCTGGAGATTTTACAGTCAAGTGGCAAACATGGAGATGTGGATAATTGGTGAATGGAAAATTAGTAAGAGGAGACATCAGGTCTGGAAGGATTCCAGATTAAAGTTACCAAACAGAACTGTCACTGAAAGCAGGCAAGAATGACCAGATATCATCTGGGGTTTAGTGCATATTTGGCCTGTGATCAGATATATAAAGTGGGGACTTTAAGCTAATATAGTAGGATTCTTGCTAAAACTGGATTCTGTAAGAAGTATATATATATGAATCTTGTTAGCAAGAGGGTTTAGGGGATCTGACTAAAGTTTGGTCAAACAAAGTATCTTTAGTCATACCCTGGAATTCCCTATTTTGCTGTTTGTCTTAACAGGTCTCTGTAATCTGAACAATACTTCTTTATTTTAGGATATCTCTTTCTCATGAACTATCAGAAGATGAAATATTCTGATTATTGAAGCTCTTCATTGTTAATAATCAAAGTTATCATGATTATCATGCACCAGCATTCTGCTAAGTGTGCTTGTATCTTTCAGAATAGCCATCTTCTGGTGAAATATCAACCCCAATTCTCACTGTTCTACAAAATTAGAAACTTATTTCTTGCTTACGCCACATGTCCACTGAATGTTGACTGTAATTCTGCTCTGCATCACCTTCACTCTGGTATCCAGCCAATGGAACACTGCTGTCTGAAGTATTTTCAATCTGTGGAAGAGAAAAAAAAAAGAGATATAATGTGAAATCACATGATGCTTCTCAAGACTCGTGTCCATATGTTAAACACATCACTTCTGCAGGCAAAAGCAAACCTGTGTCATCGCCTGGTATCATCCAGGAGGGGAAGTAAATCTTCCTTATCATGGAAGCATCCAGTATCTGTGGAAAACAGTGAGGTTCAGCAAAGTGTGCTTAAATATATCATTAATATAAGCTTGAATTCAGGGCTGGTAGTGATAAGGCCCACCAGGGGTCTCATTGATAAGATGGCTTGTTATGTCGACCTTGCAAACAAAGAATAAATCACAGTGATCTGTGGGACTGACCAAATTGACCAAAAGTTCAGCAAAGTGTGCTTAAATATATCATTAATATAAGCTTGAATTCAGGGCTGGTAGTGATAAGGCCCACCAGGGGTATTATTGATAAGATGGCTTGTTATGTTGACCTTGCAAACAAAGAATAAATCACAGTGATCTGTGGGACTGGCCAAATTGACCAAAAGCCTTCCTGCTATCTCACTGGTGCCTATCTTGTCAAAGCTGTGAGACCACCAGATTCCAGATCTCCGGCTATGTGACCATCCCTTCAGAGAATTTTTCATTGGTGGGGTACAAGAAAGACTCCATCAGAAAGGGAGAACGCTGATTCTCCTTAAGAGCCAGTCACCCTCTCTTTTCCCTCTAATAAATTTCCTTTTCTTGCCTGACTGCTTGGCTTGCTCTCTTTTTCTCTGTACTCACCTTACAGATAGTAATCTGATGATCAGAGAAGTGGACCGATACAGAGAGAGATCTTTCCACCAAGGTTTTGCTTTCCTTTATGGTTAATAGTACTGTCCAGCATAGAACAATATTCTATTCTCCTTGATCCCTTTATGGGGCTCTGTGATGATGCTTGATCAATGACAAATGGACCAGGTTGATCACATCTAAGTCTAGGTCCTCTTCTTTGATCGTGGAAATCTTAGAAGGCAAATACTGAAAAGGGTAGAGATACAAATAAAGCTACAAATAAAGCTCTGCTGTGTTTATACACTGGAATTTGAAGGTTTACCTTTGATAGCAGCTATCATTACCTTTGACATTTCCTAATCCATAAGTGGAAATCTTAGAAGGCAAATACTGAAAAGGGTAGAGATACAAATAAAGCTACAAATAAAGCTCTGCTGTGTTTATACACTGGAATTTGAAGGTTTACCTTTGATAGCAGCTATCATTACCTTTGACATTTCCTAATCCATAAACCCACTACCGGGGAATATGTTACAATGAAAGTTAATCGTAGACTGAATTCTGTGAAATGTACAAAGTTCATTAGCAAGGACGTGCATAAGCAGACACATCACCTGTCTTTATAAACTGTCCTCAGGCATTTTGACAAATACCTTGGATAAAAGATTGATTACAGGCAGACAAAACGTATTCTCAGGGTAGAATCAGCCAATACTCTTCTTGAGGCTTCCGAGGTCTTCAAGTTTGTCACTGCAAATTATCTGGTTTCTTTATTGCCAGGCAGTTATTTATTCTCATACCATCTGAATTCTCAGTTTATAACTGAGCAAGCAATCCACACATAGAGCCCATAAATTTGATTGTGTATCATTTTCTCACCTCTCTAATATTCTCCTGAAATGGAATTTTAAACTTGTAAGTCTTTGCTCTTTCCTAAGCTTTCAGTTCAGTTCAGTTGTTCAGTCGCTCAGTCATGTCCGATCTTTGCCACCCCATTAAATACATGACTTATCTATATTCAATTTTACTTCACAGTTTCTCTCTTACTATTTAGTGAGGGAATAATTCTTCAGAAGCTTGCCCCATCTGTGCCTCAAACCTTCACCTGGGTCATGTCTTTTCGATGAGACCTAACATCTATCTCTGGCCATAAGACTTCACTGAGGTTTTGTCCTCTGAGAAAAAGTGAAATTTTTCTCCACATGTGTGGTTATCTAGCAACATATTAAGTCACATTTTGTGAACCATTTTGAGAAAAATTTGCCATTTGTATCAAAATGCTTACATACACACTATCTCTTTAAAATGTGTTTCGCCTACCTTAGAATATAGATACCTAAATATTTACCTTTTTCTTAATAATTCACAAGTGGGCTTCCCAGGTGGCTCAGTGGTAAAGAATCCACCTGCCAAGTGGGAGACATGGATTTGATCCCTGGGTTTGGAAGATCCCCTAGTGTAGGAAATGGCAACTTACTCCAGTATTCTTACCTAGAAATCCCATGGACAGAGGAGCCTGGCCAGCTATAGTCCACAGGTTCCAGAGTCTGACAGGACTTAGCAACTAAACAATAACAACAAATAATTCACAAGTGTGTAGTATTTGATTCCCCTCCTCCCCTTTACCCTCAAATATATGGGCAGTGTTATATTTTAGTTATGGGTCAATGCTAACAGTTGTGCATCTATGAATAATTTGACCTGGATTCTAGTTTTTTTTTCTTTAATAGCTCAGTGATATTAGGAAAATTCTTCAGCTCAGAAGATGTCAATTTACCTAATGCTAAAATGAAGCAAGTGATGTATTCAAAATTAAATGGTAAATCTTGTTGAGCTACAAAATTCACTATCTAGTATTAGGATAAATCTGTGCTGAACTCACCATATACTTATTAAATAAAAAACTGAGCCAGGCAAAAGTTAAAGAGGCTAACATAGATTTTATTATGAAAAAAATATTGCCATGGGGGAAGAGAGACTCCAGAATAAAACTGGGTTAAATTCTTAATTGAATTGATTTGATGGAATGCAAAAGGAGAAGGGGCTGGCAGAGGATGAGCCGGTTAGATAGCATCACCAAGTCAATGGGCATGAATTTGACCAAACTCCAGGAGATAATGAAGGATAGACGAGGCAGGCTGGATAACAAAACAACAAAATTCAAAATATCGGGCTCATTCTGAATAGAATACCTGGGGATTTTACAGTCAAGTCAAACATGGAGATGTGGGTAATTGGTGAATGGAAAATTAGTAACAGGAGACATCAGGTCTGGAAGGATTCCAGCTTAAAGTTACCAAACAGAACTGTCGCTGAAAGCAGGCAAGAATGACCAGATATCATCTGGGGTTTAGTGGATATTGGGCCTGTGATCAGATGTATAAAGTGGGGACTTTAAGCTAATATAGTAGGATTCTTGCTGAAACTGGATTCTGTAAGAAGTATATATATATGAATCTTGTTAGCAAGAGGGTTTAGGGGATCTGACTAAAGTTTGGTCAAACAAAGTATCTTTAGTCATACCCTGGAATTCCCTATTTTGCTGTTTGTCTTAACAGGTCTCTGTAATCTGAACAATACTTCTTTATTTTAGGATATCTCTTTCTCATGAACTATCAGAAGATGAAATATTCTGATTATTGAAGCTCTTCATTGTTAATAATCAAAGTTATCATGATTATCATGCACCAGCACTCTGCTAAGTGTGCTTGTATCTTTCAGAATAGCCATCTTCTGGTGCAATATCAACCCCAATTCTCACTGTTCTACAAAATTAGAAACTTATTTCTTGCTTACGCCACATGTCCACCGAATGTTGACTGTAATTCTGCTCTGCATCCCCTTCACTCTGGTATCCAACCGATGGAACACTACTGTCTGAAGTATTTTCAATCTGTGGAAGAGAAAAAGAAAAAGAGATATAATGTGAAATTACATGATGCTTCTCAAGACTCGTGTCCATATGTTAAACACATCACTTCTGCAGGCAAAAGCAAACCTGTGTCATCGCCTGGTATCATCCAGGAGGGGAAGTAAATCTTCCTTATCATGGAAGCATCCAGTATCTGTGGAAAACAGTGAGGTTCAGCAAAGTGTGCTTAAATATATCATTAATATAAGCTTGAATTCAGGGCTGGTAGTGATAAGGCCCACCAGGGGTCTCATTGATAAGATGGCTTGTTATGTCGACCTTGCAAACAAAGAATAAATCACAGTGATCTGTGGGACTGACCAAATTGACCAAAAGCCTTCCTGCTATCTCACTGGTGCCTATCTTGTCAAAGCTGTGAGACCACCAGATTCCAGACCTCCGGCTATGTGACCATCCCTTCAGAGAATTTTTCATTGGTGGGGTACAAGAAAGACTCCATCAGAAAGGGAGAATGCTGATTCTCCTTAAGAGCCAGTCACCCTCTCTTTCCCTCTAATAAATTTCCTTTTCTTGCCTGACTGCTTGGCTTGCTCTCTTTTTCTCTGTACTCACCTTACAGATAGTAGGGATTTTTCTCTTTTAAATATGGGGATAAGAACCTTATAGATGCAAAACTGTTAAATTAAAAAAAACTGCATTTATTTATTTTTTTTTTTATTTTACTTAACAATACTGTATTGGTTTTGCCATACATTGACATGAATGGGTGTACATGAGTTCCCAATCCTGAACCCCCTTTCCACCTCCCTCCCCATATCATCTCTCTGGGTCATCCCACTGCACCAGCCCCAAGCATCCTGTATCCTGTATCGAACCATTTAAAGGAAGACATAGATCAAGGTTTTCAAAGCCCATGTTCTTAACCTGTAATCAGTTGGTCAAATTTTTACACTGATCATATTCTTTTATAAAAATCTCCTAAAAATGAAGCCTGGCCTGCTGCAGTCTCTGGGGTTGCAGAGAGTCATTTTTTTTTTATTTTACTTAACAATACTGTATTGGTTTTGCCATACATTGACATGAATGGGTGTACATGAGTTCCCAATCCTGAACCCCCTTTCCACCTCCCTCCCCATATCATCTCTCTGGGTCATCCCACTGCACCAGCCCCAAGCATCCTGTATCCTGTATCGAACCATTTAAAGGAAGACATAGATCAAGGTTTTCAAAGCCCATGTTCTTAACCTGTAATCAGTTGGTCAAATTTTTACACTGATCATATTCTTTTATAAAAATCTCCTAAAAATGAAGCCTGGCCTGCTGCAGTCTCTGGGGTTGCAGAGAGTCGGACACGACTGAGTAACCAAACTGAACTGAAAAATGAAAAAGAGTTGTATATTGGTGATGCTGATAAAAATAGAGAAAGCACAATATTAGCAATGAAGATTGTTACCTTCAGTTGGTAAAGCTGTTGTTTCATTAAAGTCAGTGCCCTATATGAATTTTATGCATTTTTTAATGGAGAACTTTTATAGTAATTCAATTTTAAATTTTGGACTTTGCTGTATTATTTTCTTAGCCATGGATGTGGATGGGCACTGATGCAAAGTCAAAGAAACGGAGTGAGGAGAAAGGGAGGGGCAAGCATAGCACTTTTGCTCACACAGAAATTGAGAATTTAACAGTTGATTAGCTATTAGAGTGTTTTGGTGGTTCCCCTGTGTTTTATACTCCTTTCTGCTTAATTAATGACTCACTCTGCCTTTTAATCTGGCTTTCTTTGATTATTAACACAGTAGCACTGTTTATTGGAGAAAGCAATGGCACCCCACTCCAGTACTTTTGCCTGGAAAATCCCATGGATGGAGAAGCTTGGTGGGCAGCAGTCCATGTGGTCGTGAAGAGTCGGACACGACTGAGCAATTTCACTTTCACTTTTTACTTTCATGCATTGGAGAATGAACACCCACTCCAGTGTTCTTCCCTGGAGAACCCCAGGGATAGGGGAGCCTTGTGGGCTGCCGTCTATGGGGTCGCACAGAGTCAGACATGACTGAAGCGACCTAGCAGCAGCAGCAGCAACACTGTTTATTAAAGAAGAAATACAGGGAAGCAGATGCAAAAGAGCATTGGTCAGTATCTCACCCATGTTTGAATGCCTGATAATGTCTCTCTGATTCACATGGAGATATCATTCTGTATTTAACCTGGACCATGATTTCCCTGGTGGCTCAGATGGTAAAGCGCCTGTCTACAATGCAGGAGACCCGGGTTCGATCCCTGGGTCGGGAAGATCCCCTGGAGAAGGAAATGGCAATCCACTCCAGTACTATTGCCTGGAGAATCCCATGGACAGAGAAGCCTGGTAGGCTACAGTCCATGGGGTCACAGAGAGTCGGACACGACTGAGTGACTTCACTCACTCACTTATGGTTGATATACAATATGGATGCTAAACTTTATTACTTTGAAATTTCCTTAGATATTTAGAATAGTTTTAGAAAAATGTCATTTTTAAGTTCCATCAGTTCAGTCGCTCATTTGTGTCTGACTAAGCACACCATGGACTGTGGAGCACCAGGCCTCCCTGTCCATCACCGACTCCAGGAGCTTGCTCAAGCTCATGTCCATCGAATCGGTGATGACATCCAGCCACATCATTCTCTGTTGTCCCCTTCTCTTCCTACATTCAATCTTTCCCAGCATCAGAGTCGTTTCCCATGAATTTATTCTTCACATCATGTGGCCAAAGTAATGGAGTTTCAGGTTCAGAATCAGTCCTTCCAATGAATATTCCTGACTGATTTCCTTTAGGATGGACTGGTTTGATCTCCTAGAAGTCCAAGGGACTGTCAAGAGTCTTCTCCAACATCACAGTTCAAAAGCATCAATTTTTCGGCACTCAGCTTTCTTTATAGTACAACTCTCACATCAATACATGACTACTGGAAAAGCCATAGCTTTGACTAGACAAACATTTGTTGCCAAAGTAATGTCTCTGCTTTTTAAAATGTTATCTAAGTTGGTCATAGCCTTTCTTCCAAAGAGCAAGCGTCTTGATTTCATGGCTGCAGTCATCGACTGCAATGATTTTGGAGCCCAAGAAAATAAAGTCTGTCACTGTTTCCATTGTTTCCCCGTCTATTTGCCATGAAGTGATGGGACAAGATGTCATGATCTTCATGTTTTGAATATTGAGTTTAAAGCTAGTTTTTTCACTTCCTTTTTTACTTTCAGCAAGAGGCTCTTTAGTTCCTTTTCACTTAGGGCCATAAGGGTGATGTCATCTGCAAATCTGAGGTTATTGATATTTCTTCTGGAAATCTTGATTCCAGCTTGTGCTTCATCCAGCCTGGCATTTCGCATGATGTACTCTGCATATATGTTAAATAGGCCGGGTGATAATATACAGCCTTGATGTACTCATTTCACAATTTGGAACCAGTCCATGGTTCCATGTCCAATTAAACATAAAATATATCAAATTCCTTGAGTCAGGGTTTCCAC
Source organism: Cephalophus harveyi (assembly GCA_006410635.1). Lineage (NCBI taxonomy): Eukaryota > Metazoa > Chordata > Mammalia > Artiodactyla > Bovidae > Cephalophus > Cephalophus harveyi. The sequence goes on from SJYT01003305.1 coordinate 256,027, forward strand.
ACAGGGATATATACTCATTGATATAGAACAAGTGAGTTTTATATCAACCACCCTCAAACACCCAGGTAAAATAGTCCAGCGTCTATTTAAGAAAACAAAGCATAATTGAAATTGGTTGCTGCTGTTATATTATTGAATTGTGTTTACTAATTTTTCTAACTCTTTCTATGTCTACAATTTCACTGTTATTAATTGAGGAAAATAAGACTTGAAAACTCTGTTTCTCTCCCTTTGTGTCTCTGGTTTTGGACTCTACAGTAAAGTCTGTTGAACTTATTTATTTTATTTTTTGAGTTATATTTTTACAAGACACTATATTCACATATTTAGAAGTTCTACATTAGATTTAGCTTGTCCTTCAAAACTGGATTAGAGAGAGATGCCAACACATATGGTAACTCCTGGAACAGTTTGTAGTTTGAACAACCTACAGGAAACCATGAAAGCCACATTTCCTGTCAGTATTGTGAAGCCAAAATCTCTGTTTGGAAATTAACTTTAACATATACCTAAAATCTGTGAAAAAACCCATTTAGTGATCTTATATAGTTTTAGAGGTGACATATCCTGAGTGACATTCCAACAAAAGCTACCTAAATCTTTATTGCATTTTAATGAGTAAAAATGATTTTCAGTTCTACTTTGTGTTTTTCAAAAGCATACTATTTTTACAATTTTTAAATTCCACTCTAAATCAAAATTAAGCTCAATTTCTTATCTCTTGATAGTGTTGTCTGTGTGTTCTCTTTGTGTTTCACTTTTCTTCAAAAGATAAGATTATTTTAAATGTCTTTCCTTGATATAGCTTCCGGTTTTTTGTGTGTACTCTGTGTATTTATATAAATAATTTTGCAGCTTTTTCATTATTCAGTATTAGTGACAGAATAAACCAGTAAGCCTTCCTAGTGATCAATGAAAAGAAATAGTGGAATATAATAGAGTGGGAAAGACTAGAGAGATGTCCAAAAAAATTAGGGCTACCAAGGGAATCTTTCATGCAAAGATGGGCACACTAAAGGACAGAAATGGTATAGACCTAAGAGAAACAGAAGATATTCAGAAGAGGTGGCAAGAATACACAGAAGAACTATGCAAGGAAGGTCTTCATGACCCAGATAATCACAATGGTGTGATCACTCACCTAGAGCCAGACTGGAGCCTGGAATGTGAAGTCAAGTGGGCCTTAGGAAGCATCACTACAAATAAAGCTAGTGGAGATGATGGAATTCCAGTTGACCTATTTCAAATCCTAAAAGACGATGCTGTGAAAGTGCTGCACTCAATATGCCAGCCAATATGGAAAATGCAGCAGTGGCCAGGACTAGAAAAGGTCATTTTTCATTCCAATCCCAAAGAAAGGCAATGCCAAAGAATACTCAAACTACCACACAATTGCAATCATCTTACACGCTAGCAAAGTAATGCTCAAAATTCTCCAAGCCAGGCTTCAATAGGACATGAACAGTGAACTTCCAGATGTTCCAAGCTGGATTCAGAAAAGGCAGAGCAACCAGAGATCAAATTGCCAATATCTGTTGGATCATCAAAAAAGCAAGAAAGTTCCAGAAAAATATCTATTTCTGCTTTATTGACTATGCAAAGCCTTTGACTGTGTGAATTACAATAAACTGTGGAAAATTCTGAAAGAGATGGGAATATCAGACCACCTGACCTGCCTCTTGAGAAACCTGTATGCAGGTCAGGAAGCAACAGTTAGAACTGGACATGGAACAACAGACTGGTTCCATATAGTGAAAGGACTATATCAACGCTGTATATTGTCACCCTGCTTATTTAACTTATATGCAGAGTACATCATGAGAAACACTGGGCTGGAAGAAGCACAAGCTGGAATCAAGATTGCCTGGAGAAATATCAATAACTTCGGATATGCAGATGACACCACCCTTATGGCAGAAAGTGAAGAGGAACTAAAGAGCCTGTTGATGAAAGTGAAAGAGGAGAGTGAAAAAGTTGGTTTAAAGCTCAACAGTCAGAAAACTAAGATTATGGCATCTATCCCATCATTTCATGGCAAATTGATGGGAAACAGCGGAAACAATGACAGACTTTATTTTTTGGGGAGCTCCAAATTCACTGCAGATGGTGACTGAAGCCATGAAATTAAAAGACACTATTTGGAAGAAATTTATGACCAACCTAGACAGCATATTAAAAAGCAGAGACATTACTTTCCAACAAAGGTCTGTCAAGTCAAGGCTCTAATTATTCCAGTAGTCATGTATGGGTGTGAGAGTTGGATTATAAAGAAAGCTGAGCATTGAAGAACTGATGCTGTTGAACTGTGTTGTTGGAGAAGACTCTTGAGAGTCCCTTGGACTGTGAGGAGATCTTACCAGTCCATCCTAAAGGAGATCAGTCCTGAGTGTTCATTGGAAGGACTGATGCTGAAGCTGAAACTCCGATACTTTGGCAACCTGATTCGAAGAGCTGAGTCATTTGAAAAGACGCTGATGCTAAGAAAGATTGAAGATGGGAGGAGAAGATGCTGGGAAAGATTGAAGGCAGGAGGAGAAGGGGATGACAGAGGATGAGATGGTTGGATGGCATCACCGACTCAATGGACATGAGTTTGAGTAAACTCTGAGCGTTGGTGATGGACAGGGAGGCCTGGTGTGCTTCAGTCTTTGGGGTCACAAAGAGTCAAACATGACTGAGCAACTGAACTGAACTGAATTGAAACCAGTAACATGCTAAATAAAGTTTTTAGCATGCACACTATATGAACTCTCTGTGTGACTAGGTCCTTTGAATTATAAGAAGGAAGACAGCTGATAAGAAACTATAGCAAATTTCTGCAGCCTGAAAGCTTCTGGCTGTTAAGAATTGGCACTTCAAAGAATCTATGACAACAAAGATGGTGAGAGCTAAGTGTGTATCATGAGGAGAGTTTATAGCAAACAAATGTCTCCTTTGATGCAAATTTGGTTTTCTAAAGACATTAATTATTCCTGGATGGAATTTTCAAAGGGTGCTCTACAAACCCTACTTGAGAAATTGTTCCGTGGCATTACTCCAAAGACTGTGTTCATGTATTAAAAAAAAAAAAAAGAGCTTCTTTTTTTCACTTTTCAATGGTTGATTATGGCTATAGGTATCTTCCATAACATGCAGGAAGGATAACATGTCAAGTTGTCCCAGAGTATAATCTATTATGCCATGACGGATGCTTTCAGTCATCCAGTTAATGTGCTTAAAAGAAGATTCTCTACACTTCGGATAAGCTACTCACTTCATTTCTCTTACATTCCCTGGGCTCAGCTATTCAGCACAAATACTGTCTTCCTGTGTTTCCACTCAGTCTACAGCTTCATGTCAGAAACCTGGGTAGTTGCATAATTTAGTGTGTCTCTTGTCATTGTTAGTTTTCTCCAGTAAAGAATTTGTTATCTCATTTTTCTTCTTATCCAGTAAACTGCAAACCTGGAAGTATGAGCCTACTAGGATATTTTCCTGAAACTTGATCTCCTGTGCCCTTTAGTACTCAGAACAAGCAGTGAGGGGCAGTACTAGACATGGAAATTAAGCGTGAAGATGTCTACCTGCCATGAAAGTAAATGAATAGAAGCTAACAAGTCGAGGAGCAACAGTAAATCAGGAATCCAATGAGAATTTTCTTCAATTTTAGGAAAAAGAAAATATCTTTTGTTTACCTTGCTTGCTTGCTTGTATACTCAGCTGTGTCCAACTCTTTGTGACCTCAACCTCCTTAAATATACAGTAGATATCCCACAGGTCTAAAAGATGCAAGGGAAAACACTCAACTGTGCACTTAGAAGTTACAAGGTAGTTGTCAAGTCCTCGTGCTTCTTACTATTGGACAACTGTTTATAGTACTTCATGACTGAATTGATAGGAAAAAATAAAACAACCACAGGTTAATGATCTATCTGGTTAGTATCAGAATGTCTCTAACATAGATAACACTGTCAAACTTAGTATTATTAATGGACAGTTGTGAGAGAGGTATTAATGACTAAAGCCACAATAAAGATATTTGGAAAAGCTTTTGAAAGAAACATCAGCGCAATCACACCTTCACACTCTAATAAGGATGAAACTTTTAGAAATGATGTATCTCCATTAAATTGACATCTTGTCCTTCACTTTGGCCAAACCACAAATAAGGCTACTTAACAATAGATAGGGAGAAGGCAATGGCACCCCACTCCAGTACTCTTGCCTGGAAAATCCCATGGGCAAAGGAGCCTGGTAGGCTGCAGTCCATGGGGTCGCGAAGAGTCAGACACGACTGAGCGACTTCACTTTCACTTTTCACTTGCATGCATTGGAGAAGGAAATGGCAACCCACTCCAGTGTTCTTGCCTGGAGAATCCCAGGGACGGGGGAGCCTGGTGGGCTACCATCTATGGAGTTGCACAGAGTCGGACACAACTAGAGCGACTTAGCAGCAGCAGCAACAATAGATAAAAATGGGAGTTAATTTACTTTTATCACCCTGAGACATTGGTTTCTTGATATCATTAGCTGTATTTATGATGAGTCAAACCATCGTTTTGCAAGTGTATAACAAAATTATTCACATCACTTGCCGAGGTGTTTACATATACATGTGCACATATGCTTGTTTGCTGACAAAATATCAGTATTCTTATAGTGGCATACTGAGACATAAAGATGAATTGGATGTGAATCCAGTCATCAGAAGACACATATTTTATGTTTAATCCAAAACATTAAACAAGATTCTATATTTAACAGCCAACAAAGTGGAGAAATATTTACCATGAATATGGTAGAAAATAGATTAGTATATATATGTTAATAAGTATAGATACACGTTCGTGAGATCATCATTAACATCCTAATAGCTACTTTAGGTAAAAGTAACAACACATATATTTAACACAGGAAAAAATCTGAATATATAATCAATATATTTACAAATGTTGACATTAGCAATCAAATAAATAATTTTAAGCTAGTTAATTTATTTTTGCAAAGATTTGAAACAAATGATGATATAAATAATTAGGAAATTAAAAAAAATCTTTTTCACATTATACTGGTGGGAGTGAAAGTCCAATTGGGGGAGAGTAATTTGTCAATATTAATGCAGGAATCTTTAATATTTTTGTGACTTTTATCCCACTTTTATACCATTTTATTTTATTCTAATAATTTATTCTAAGGAAATTGATAGAGTTGGACATTGACATATATGTGAAAGTGTGCAAAATAATATTGCTTCTAATAATAAATACTCTAAAAATGAAGTTTTCAAATATTGCATTTGTTAGGCAAGATTTGGGCAGGAAAATAGTTACATTTAGAGTTACTTAGCTAGCTAGCAGATGTCATAATTAATATTTAGGTACATTACAGTGTTACTTTTGATTTGTTATTGCTCATGGAGGTATAAGACATTGATTTTTACTACTTCTGCTTTGAGCTTTTGCAGGCATTATCACACAATGCTGTTCATGCTACTAAGTCAAAAACTTACTGGGTTTGAGGAAGTGAAGCAGAGGACATACATGAAAAATTGGGGTCAGGAAAGTGATGGGGCTAGAACTTAGGTAGACATCCAGGAACCAAGAAGATACATATCACCCAGAAATCAGAGCAAAATGGGTACCAAGAGTATTCAGGGCATTGACAGGAAATGAGAAATAGATGAAGTCAAGGAGAAGAATAAGCTCTGGGACCCATAAATAAAGACAGGTATCACAACTAAGGTGATTTTCTATTGCAGCCTTACTGAACTTTAAGCTTCTTGAAAGCAAGGACCATCTTTTATCCCAATGCTTAGTAGAATGACTGGAAATAATGGGTGTTCAAAAGTAGAAATGAAGTAATGGACTTTTTACCCTTTAACCCTGAGAAGCTTACTCTGGAGTTTTTCAGCTACTTAATTTATAAAACAATTCCCAAACCAAAATAAGCAAATAATTGGATAAGCAATTATCCAATTGAATGAAAAGCAGGAATGAGTATTTTATTTTACACATGAAGGTAGATACTCTAGATTAAAAAACATATTAATGAAAAGCAGGAATGAGTATTTTATTTATTTTACACATGAAGGTAGATACTCTGGATTAAAAAACATATTAATGAATATTGTTGTATTGTGATTTTATTGTGAATTATGCCTTTACTATTGCATTTGGTATAAATGTTGTGTGCATTTGTTTACATGTTTACATCTCCTCAACCACATAGTGAGAACTTTCTAGGCTTGGAATATTTATATTCGTCATTACATTCTCAATTCTTTATTGATACCTCCCACTGTTTTTAAACCAACCTGTGTGTTTTTCCCTTTTGGATCACCACTCCTTCCCTTCTCTGCCCCATGTTTTAGGCAGAGTCAACTCCACACTCTAAGGATTTACCTGTGCCCCATGCTTGAACAACACTTTCATTTTAGGAGTAGCCCACGACCACAAATTAGATGTGGTCAGTGAAAATAATCTTGGAGATGGTTGCTAGAATTTTCAGATTAAAAAAAAATTCTTTTCCTTTGAACTCAAGACTGTTAATGATGTAAGCTCAATTTGCACAACATAGAGAAATCCTACCTGAGAATGACATAACAGAGAAGAGAGTAAAATGGGAAGATGGAGGTGGGGAGAGAGAGAGAGAGAGAGAGAGGCTTGATGCTAATATTGAGCATGAAAACTCTGCCTAAATTCAATCTAGATCTTCTCAGTTTTATGATGCAATACATTTCTATATTTAAGTCTGAACTAACTATATATTGCCTCCAAATGAGAAAATTATCAAAAATTCACTAGTAGAAACTAAGAGCAGCTATAGAGATATTATTGGGAAATTGGAAACATTGGTATCTAGCCTCAATAAGTATTATAGTATAATTGTATAAATATCAATGTCCTTGAGTATAATAATCATAGGGTGGATGTATAAATTAATGCCTTAGTAAATACATGCTGAAATATTTATAGATAAAACATCATAAAATAAAAGCTACAGAGCTTTTATTTTAAAATGGATCGGCAAAATACGTATTTATATCTATACTGAGAGATAAAACAGACATGGAAAAATGTTAACAATTAGTGACTGCAGGTAAATGATGGATGTGTATTGTGAAAATGAACAGGGAAACCTAAGTCAAAATGGAGTCTGGAAGCCAAGAAGGAAGGGACCTCAAGCACGTATTACTAACCACAGTTTACTGACCTCAGTGGGAAGAAAGATGATTGCCTTCTTCTGACCCAGCAACAAGCTGCCCACTGCTTGCAGCTCAAACACATAAGCCACAGCCTTTCCCACTTTCCTTTTAAAACCCAGTAAAATCTGACCTTCCTTTGGTCTCTTTAGATTTGTCTATGATTTGCCATAGTTTGCTTGTTCCAAATTACGATTCTTCTGCTATTCTCAAATAAACTCATTTTGGCTAGAGACTTTTTTATTGAATTTTTAAGGTCAACAATGTCCACTGACTACTCTATTAACTTTCAGTGCTTGTCACTTCTTGAAATAAAATTTTAGGGGAAAGCACACAGAGAAATAATTCTAGAGTACACAATTGCTTTATAATAGATGCTCAGCAAAACACGTTCCTTTGCAATTTTTTGCAAAATTTTATAAATCGCTTCATTCACTTGAAATAATCTAATCTTGGGGTTCCCTGGTAGCTCAGCTGGTAAAGAATCTGCCTGTAATGTCTGACTAATCTGGGTCCAATCTCTGGGTTGGGAATATCCCCTGGAAGAGGTCATGGCAACCCACTCCAGTATTCTTGCCTGGAGAATTGCCACGGATAGAGGAGCCTGGTGGACTACAGTCCATGGGCTTGTCTAGAGTTGGACACAACTCAGCAATGAAGCACAGCACAGCATAATCAAATCTTAGCCAAATTAACATTATAATAACTTTTAAAAACATTGATACCTGCACAGAGATCAATCCGTGGATTAGCTTCTATATTTGGGATGTGAAACTGAGTTATACATAACAGAAAGAATCAACTTGTCAGGTTGGATTCACAGTAATCAGAGATCTTGCCCAGAACCAACATTTACTGATCATTTTGAGGGTATACAGGATACGTTTGGAGGTTTGAGACCATCAACGCTTTTCAGTAGGTCTTTTATTGCCACATTAGGATGTGCTCCATCCAGATTAATATGCTGTGATTCTAAATAATATACATGGCTGGTTTATGTACATAAAATGTAGACATTTCACTCCTGAAACATATTTTACTAAGATAGTTATGTAGTTACATGACTTCTTCCAGGGAGTTATGCCTATAAATCTCCATTTTTAAGATTTGGTTGCCTTAAGCAATGCTAGACAAAGTACTCCCATTTTGCTAACAGCATTACATAAATAAAGGGTCACTGATGAATAAATTAATGTGTTAGCCAAGAAGTCTATCTTTGGCATGTTTACGAAGACGTTTGTCATACATATCTTCCTTCCTTCTTTCTCCTGGGCACATGAACCCTTATCAAAGAGCTGATGATGTTTTCCACAGAATCTCAATTTTCTCTCTCAACCTGAAGACTCCCATGTCAATTACCCACATTGGTGTCTGTTGATCTATATCCTGGAATCAACATTTGGTTTCCACCGTGGGATAACACTGGCAGCTGGGTGGGGGGCTGGAGAGAGCTACCTTTGCAAATTCCCACTCCTTATGGCCCTGGCATGGAGGGGAAAGAGCTGAAAGGATTTCTGTCTCTCAGAGTGAGGGGTGGAGCTTGGCAGGGAGTGAAACAGTGGGCTTGCAGGCCTGAAAGGGACTTGCAGTGCTAGAGAGAAGAACACCAAATGTCCAGAGCTGATTACTGGAGGGAAATTAGTTCATGTGGATGCTTCAGCAGAAGATACAGGGGTATGAACAGCACATAGATGAAAGGAGGTAAGCTGTACTTCATCAAAAGCCAACCAGAAAACAAAACAAAACTCTCCTCTTCATCCTAGAAACTGAAAGCAGCTCAAGAACTAAGGAAGTAAAAGAAGGGAGGATTGTGAAATGACTATTCACCTTTAAAAGACTGAATTGTATATCCTGAATTCCCTGAAACAATACTCATTTAGAGTGTTAAGTAAATAAGTGTTACTCACTCAGTTGTGCCCAACTCTTTGCGACCCCATGGACTGCAGCCCACCAGGCTCCTCTGTGTATGAGATTTTCCAGTCAAGATACTGGAGTGGGTTGCCATTTCCTTCTTCTAGGGATCCTCCCAACCCAGGGATCAAACCTGGGTCTTCCGCACTGCAGGCAAATTCTTTCCTGAGTGAGCTACAAGGGAAGCCCATTAGGAGTAAGAAAATACATTAAATTGACCACTAATATGTTGTCCACTATTTGGAGAGTTAAGGCTGGATTAGAGATAAGATTTGAGCAATAAAGCAATAGTCCTTTCACTACACATGAGTCTAACAGACTCGTAAATTTCATGTCCTCTGAAAGTACATATTTCTACATTTTTGTTATTGAAAGCAGAAATGGTTTGTACACTGTAATAGTGTATTGAGAAATCAGGACTCACGGATACAATCAGAAAGCATCTTTATTGTTCTCTCAGGTTGTCTATTAAAACTGTGTTTAGTGATAAACTTCTTCCTTTGCCCTTTGAAAACTCAGGCATTCTCCTGCTTTTTGGCTTACTTACTCCCACAATAAAAAGATCAGATAGTTGCACTAAAAAAAAAAAAAAACAACAAACAAAACAAAAAAACAGCATATTTTCACCTCAGATGTTACATGCATCTAGTTCTTCAGTTCAGTTCAGTTCAGTCACTTAGTCGTGTCCAACTCTTTGCGACCCAATGAATCGCAGCATGCCAGGCCTCCCTGTTCATCACAATCTCCTGGAGTTCACTCAGACTCACGTCCATCGAGTCCGTGATGCCATCCAACCATCTCATCCTATTCTGAAAGAGATGGGAATACCATACCACCTAACCTGCCTCTTGAGAAATCTGTATGCAGGTCAGGAAGCAACAGTTAATGGTGATGAAACTCACTTAATTGAAGATGAAATCTACATGATCTTTGGTGGACATGTCACTTACTAGCTTCTTATGGAAGGACAGGATGGAGTTCTCCTTCTTTGCAAGCTTTCCCACCTCCTCATCCAAAATTTGTGGTGTGGCTAGGTTGAAGTAGTTGAGGGAAGAGAGTTAGAGCAACATGGAAGTTGTCACCTTATATTGCCATAAACAAGCTTTGTCCTTTCAGGCCCTGCTACATGTTCTTATTCCTGAGAGTTGTTCATTTTACTTTCACATGCTCTAGGAGTACATGGTATTTGCAGTAGCAGCGTGTCTTCTCCACGTACCTGCCTAATCAACTAGCCACTCCACTTCTCTTGTTTCCTGTCTCTAGATTTCCAAGGTGGGAGGCACAAACAAGTCTATGTAATGAAGCAGAGATGTATCAAATTCCTCCTTTCTCTTCATCAAGTAACATTCCACTCATCCCACTTTATACGATTGGAAGATAAGGCCTCACAGTTCTGCCTTCTCGAAAAAAAAAAAAAAAACACAAAAAACAAAAGCCCTCATAGAACAGCCTCTCTCTTTTTAACCACCCTCCTTTTTTTAATCTGTCAAGTGGATAAGGGGGAAGGAGTCAATCATCAATTTTGGCTTATCTTCCTCTTTAAAAAAACTAAGATAGTCAATATTGTGTTTTGTATTCAATATTGATTGTATTTCTGCTTCACCCAAAACTGAGACTGAACAAACTTAATATTTATATACTGGGTGTCTGTCTATCATTTATCTATCATCTATCATTTATTTTCTATCTACCTACCTATTTATCCCTTATTTATCTTTTATATTTTAGTATATGTTGGTGGTTTAGAACAAATTCACTTGCATTCAAAAAACAAATTCTGATTTTCAATGTCCATACTTAAGAATTCAGAGAAATGCCTATTTCTTCATGTATAAAATGACCAAAATTTGATTCATTATCTTTAGATTTCCTGCCCAATCTGATATTTTAAGTCCTTTGCCCCTTTCTTCCACCATGGGTCCTTTTTGGAGCAAGTGGGTAGGCATGTAAATTGTGTTCTAGGTATAAAATTCTATCTTTCACAGTATGACAAGACGTACAAATAAGTCTCAGTAGTGAGTGTGGATAAGCCACACTGGGCTTTCTTCAATTTTCATATTGTGTGTACCAGCTCACTGCTGGTGCCAAGTTGCAGACACCGTACTACATGGAAAGCAATATATGTGTGAGTATAAACAGTTGAGAATTAAAATGAGAAGTGGCTGAGGATTAAAAATGAGAGTTAACAAAATAAAAAAATAACAAGACTGCAGGAGAGTTTTACCCTCCAGATCTCAAAATTACACTCTGCAACAAAGAATTACACATGCACAATATTTGCTTCCTAGTACTCCAAAATCACTGCAGATGGTGATTGCAGCCATGAATTAAAAGACACTTACTCCTTGGAAGAAAAGTTATGACCAACCTAGATAACATACTGAAAAGCAGAGACATTACTTTGCCAACAAAGGTCCATCTAGTCAAGGCTATGGTTTTTCCAGTGGTCATGTATGGATGTGAGAGTTGGACTGTGAAGAAAGCTGAGCAACAAAGAATTGATGCTTTTGAACTGTGGTGTTGTAGAAGACTCTTGAGAGTCCCTTGGACTGCAAGGAGATCCAACCAGTCCATTCTGAAGGAGATCAGCCCTGGGATTTCTTTGGAAGGAATGATGCTGAAGCTGAAACTCCAGTACTTTGGCCACCTCATGAGAAGAGTTGACTCATTGGAAAAGACTCTGTGCTGGGAGGGATTGGGGGCAGGAGGAGAAGGGGGCGACCGAGGATGAGATGGCTGGATGGCATCATGGACTCGATGGACGTGAGTCTGAATGAACTCCAGGATTTGGTGATGGACAGCGAGGCCTGGAGTGCTGCAATTCATGGGATCACAAAGAGTCAGACACGACTGAGTGACTGAACTGTACTGAACTGTTTAAATAAAGGAAGTAAATTTAAAAAACAAAAGGAAAGTGACAAAGGCATCTCACATGACTGAATAACAATAACATAAATAAGCACCCTTGTTGCTTAGAAAACAAGATGGTTCATATCTCTGAATAGCACTTGTCACTTTCACATAAAGCAGAGACATGATTCTTTCATCCACTGCCATTGTTGAATTCTATGTTTATATGTTCTGGAGGAATTTTATTCTTTCTACTTATTTCAAAGTATGATTGTCCAAATAGTAAGCTCAAGAGCTCTAATCTTTAAAAAATTGCAAAACATATACATTTTTTGTTTCCTCATCTGCCTTGAAAAATGAGTATAGCTTGAAGGTCACATTTTTTTAAAAAAATGAATTTGCCTTTTTAAAGTTTTCTTCAGTTCAGTTCAGTCGCTCAGTCGTGTCCGACTCTGCGACCCCATGAATCGCAGCACGCCAGGCCTCCCTGTTTATCACCATCTCCCGGAGTTCACTCAGACTCACGTTCATCAAGTCCATGATGCCATCTAGCCATCTCATCCTCGGTCGTCCCCTTCTCCTCCTGCCCCCAATCCTTCCCAGCATCAGAGTCTTTTCCAATGAGTCAACCCTATGCCTGAGGTGGCCAAAGTACTGGAGTTTCAGCCTCAGCATCATTCCTTCCAAAGAAATCCCAGGACTGATCTCCTTCAGAATGGACTGGTTGGATCTCCTTGCAGTCCAAGGGACTCTCAAGAGTCTTCTCCAACACCACAGTTCAAAAGCATCAAATCTTCGGCACTCAGCCTTCTTCACAGTCCAACTTTCGCATCCATACATGACCACAGGAAAAACCATAGCCTTGACTAGATGGACCTTTGTGGGCAAAGTAATGTTTCTGCTTTTGAAAATGCTCTCTAGGTTGGTCATAACTTTTCTTCCAAGGAGTAAGCATCTTTTAATTTCATGGCTGCAGTCACCATCTGCAGTGATTTTGCAGCCCCCCAAAATAAATCTGATACTGTTTCCACTGTTTCCCCATCTATTTCCCATGAAGTGATGGGACCGGATGCCATGATCTTCGTTTTCTGAATGTTGAGCTTTAAGCCAACTCTTTTGCTTTCCTCTTTCACTTTCATCAAGAGGCTTTTTAGTTCCTCTTCACTTTCTGCCATAAGGATGGTGTCATCTGCATATCTGAGGTTATTGATATTTCTCCTGGAAATCTTGAATCCAGCTTGTGTTTCTTCCAGTCAAGCGTTTCTCATGATGTACTCTGCATATAAGTTAAATAAGCAGGGTGACAATATACAGCCTTGACGGACTCCTTTTCCTATTTGGAACCAGTCTGTTGTTCAATGTCCAGTTCTAACTGTTGCTTCCTGACCTGCATATAGGTTTCTCAAGAGGCAGGTTAGGTGATCTGGTATTCCCATCTCTTTTAGAATTTTCCACAGTTTATTGTGATCCACACAGCCAAAGGCTTTGGCATAGTCAATAAAGCAGAAATAGATGTTTTTCTGGAACTCTCTTGCTTTTTCCATGATCCAGCGGATGTTGGCAATTTGATCTCTGGTTCTTCTGCCTTTTCTAAAACCAGCTTGAAGATCAGGGAGTTCACGGTTCTCGTATTGCTGAAGCCTGGCTTGGAGAATTTTGAGCATTACTTTACTAGCATGTGAGATAAGTGCAATTGTGCGATAGTTTGAGCATTCTTTTGCATTGCCTTTCTTTGGCATTGGAATGAAAACTGACCTTTTCCAGTCCTGTGGCCACTGGAATTCTCAATTCTAAAAATGATTAGACCTATTTATTTTAATGCCTCAGCTTTTTTTTAATATCAACGAGGCTATTTCATGCATTTTGCCACTTGGACCTATGTATCTTCATCCTGTTAAGTGGTTTGCACTTTATAATTATTAGAGGTATACTGTTTTTGATTTTGTGTTTTTCATCAGTGGCCTCATTGCCTTCCATTGGTTTAGAGAGAGTACCACCATCAACTATAGTCATTAGCTAATGATCCATTGTCTCTTAAAGACAGGATTAGAAACACAGAGATGTTCATGCTGAGCAAGTGAGAAGTGAATACCTAACACATTATGAAAATGAAATAAAGGGAAAAATCCAATTAGATACTCTTGGTAGGGGTCAAAAGAAGTAAGGGTATTCATTGGTTCTAACAAATTCACAGTGTCAATGTACCATAGAAGATAAGTATAATGCACAGTAGAGAGCCACATATTTATGAAATGAGTCACTGAACAATTTCTGCAAGTTGCCACCAAACAAAATGCAAATTATAGGCAATGGCTTAATTCCAAGTCAGTTTTAGTCTTTAGTCAAGCTATCTCTCTATTGCTCAGCACACTAATTTCAGTATAAAAAAATGAACAGAAACAATACCAATCTTTGCAGGTTTTGCCAGAATGTTCTGTTGGCAAAGATTCACAGATCCTTCTATTTAGTGTTCAGTTTCTAGAATTTATTTAATGAGGCAAGAAGTCAAGAGCACTAAAGAATCTTCTAATTGGGGTTCGAGCTGAATAGTTGATATTGAATACTTTTTGTGTTACTGAATAGTTGTACTTTTTCCTCATTATACATTTATAATCTTATTCACAACCCTATCTCAGACCGTGGTGTAATTATTCTTTACAGCTTTAATTATACTGAACATAACACTGCATAATGTTGACATGAGGTCTTTAATTTTAGATCTGTGACTTGTGCACATAGCTTCCAGAATTAATAGTATAAAATGTACCCAGTTGCCCAATTATTTAAGTAGATGTGATAGTTTAAACAAGCAGGAAGAAGACTGTTTGGTGACAACATTTTATTATTTAATGTTCCAGCTCTCACATCCTTTGTTTTTAAAGTTAAAGTCACTTTACATAAGTCTTTAACAGCTTTTAAATGATAGCTTAAATGTTTTAAATTTCTTCTTTTTTATTTTTCTTATTGATTACATCCCTTTGCAATACAAAATCTAGTTAAATTCTAATGTAATTTTCTTGCATGTATCTCAGAGTATTATCAATCATACCATATGTCTTATAGCATTTTGTAGTTCTAAAAAACATGTTGCATGTGGGCTTATGTGTTACAAGTAGTGTTTTTAAGGCGTCATCTGATACTTTAGTAAGATGCATTTAGTTTCTAATTTTAGAAAGCTCAAAAATTCAAAGGTAGGAAAATGACTATGAAATAGAAGAATGACCAGAGAATAAGGCTGAAAATAGGAGGGAATAATGTCATATAAGATAGGGAAGACTGAGATAGACATATTTAGATGAATACAAATGATTTTGGTACCAAAAGTGGTTCTAAACTAACAGAATTTTAAATATGAATTGGTTCTGAAATTTGTGGCATTATATCTCCAGTGTTATCAGATTTATAGACTCTTATGGCTCTGCTTCTAGTAGTAAAGAGAATACTGAGGGCTTGTAGCATTAACTATTTGTGAAGAATTCCAAAGCATCTTCATTGAATACTCTTAATCAATCACTTATAAGAATCAGGACGCTGAATCTATACAATACTTTCAAACATTTTTTTAAACAAATGATTATACTAAATGTTCCTAGTGTTCTTGGACAAAGTAGAGAAAAGAAAGGATGAACTAATGATTTAAATTAGCAGTTCAAGCATGTGTGACAACTGACAAGTGTTAGTCACTTTGTCATATACTACTCTTTGTAACCCCATGGATTATAGCCCACCAGGCTCCTCTGTCCATGGAATTATCCATATAAGAAGACTGGAGTGGGTTGCCATTTCCTTCTCCAGCGATCTTCCCAACCCAGGATCAAACCCACGTTGCAGGCAGACTCCTTACTTACTGAGCCACCAGGGAAGACCCTCAAGCATGCATGGTGGTGAAGTCACTCAGTCGTGTCCTACTCTTTGCGACCCCGTGGACTGTAACCTACAAGGCTTCTCCGTCCATGGGATTCTCCAGGCAAGAATGAGGTGAGGTGAGGTGAAGTCGCTCAGTTGTGTTCGACTCTTTGTGACCCCGTGGACTATAACCTACTAGGCTTCTCCGTCCATGGGATTCTCCAGGCAAGAATACTGGAGTGGATTGCCATTTCCTTCTCCAGGAGCATGCATAGATGTCCTGAAATTTCCTACATGGGACCTGAAGTAGACCCTTATCTTCTATAGTCTCAGGGCTGAGATTGCTAAAAATCACATACAGAATCTGATTCTG
This sequence comes from Cephalophus harveyi, assembly GCA_006410635.1. NCBI lineage: Eukaryota > Metazoa > Chordata > Mammalia > Artiodactyla > Bovidae > Cephalophus > Cephalophus harveyi. The sequence goes on from SJYT01003305.1 coordinate 272,187, forward strand.
GATGGACACAATAGAGAGCAGTAGCTTGCAGTAAGCACTTGCTGGAAGTGAGACCTTAATTTCCTAAGAATTGAACCAATTGCCTGGGTGGAAACCAGGACTCTTCACTATTAGATCACAGGGACCAGGGGCTAGAATATAACTCTCCAGTCCTTGTCTGGTTTGAAAGGAGAAATCAAAGAGATGGAAGGTATAGAGGAAAGTGGAAGTATTTATTAGAAAACCAGAGTATATATAGAAAAATGCTTGGGCAAACACAGTGAGTCTCGGGTCATGCTTTTGGTAAGTTTAAACCTTTATAAGAGGGCAGTCTTCCAGGTCTTTGTCTTCTTCTTGGTCAATCATCTTGCATTGCCCCCCTCCCAAACAAATGTGTCTCAAGACCTTCCCCTGGGTATACAAGCACCCCTCAGTCGAGACGGATTTCATGGCAAAGGTATCTGGGAGGGAAATAGCAAGACTTGCTACAGTCACCTTTATTTTTGACCCTGTGAAGACCTTTGTGTATGTGTAGTGTCTCCTTTTCCCCAAGGATAAGAAATGTATGACCTCTTGATCTTCTAACAGGGTTTAACCCCTCTCTATTTCTGCCAATGTCCAGTTATCCACCCTATTCCTGTTATTTTTTATATCAAAGGTCATATGAAAATGTAGACAGGAGTCTCCTCATAAAGGCATAGCCCTGAATCCATTGGTCTTTTGTCTCAAGAAATATATAAATAGGGCACTGGTAGTGAATGTGCAGACTGAAGCCCATCTTTTTCTCACTCCAGGAAATGTGAAGAGGAGGCCAGTTGTAAATGTCTAGCCTGGAGCCCACCTATGTCCTGCCTCAATTCCTGAAACTGTTTGAATTGAACTTCCCGTCTTATAGGTTGTCTACTTCTAAGGTGAAGGGGTTAGTTAAGAAAGAATGAGGTCTTGTAAATTGGGACAGGCAAAGAGCTTGTCTGATGAAGCTCTTCAATTCAGCTGAATCTTCTCCAGTGGAAAAGGACTGACCCTCCCCCCCAACCCAAGTGGGAGTGGCTCCCCCTCTGAGGGGACTGGCTTTACATTACCCGATGAGACTCAAATGTCTTAAATGAAACAGTTTTCATGTAAGACAATGATGATTGTCCTCAGAACCCATCTCCACAAGCCCTTCTTTGCTTCCAGATCTATTACTGGATTTAGTCCGAAAAGACTCAAAGATAAGCAAGAAAATATGACCCAGGAGGAGATGTACTTCACTCCCAAAGGACTACTTGAGCTTTCTGTTATACAAGCAGAAGTTCAGAGAACTTGTGTGGGGATGAAGATTGAGGGTGTGCAAAAACGATGGAGGAAATATAAAGTTGGATCCGATTAAAGTTATTGAGATTGGATCACTAGGAACAGAGTCTGCATTTGATGTTGTAATTCAGGAGTTAAGAGGGTTCCAATTGTTTGGCTTGTTGGCTGGAACATGGACCAAAAAGTGCCTCACAGTGAGTCTTCCAGTAACACCAGACTCATCCGGTTTAATGTAGAGGAAAGGATTCAATGACTTAAGCAGATTAGAATGTTACAGCAGATTTGTCTTTTAAGACCTGTACTCAGTCACACTGAGAGGATCCAGAAGACACTTGTTTCACCAATACTGAGAGAAATAAATTTGATAGGGGACCACTGGCATTCTTGAAGACCCCTTGGTCCCCCTTATCTCTAGGTATAAAAGACCTTACAAAAGGAACTGCTGTCACTGAATTGGGAAATTTAAATGCAATAGAAATAATAAAATCTTGGGATGTCAGGTGGTGCTCAACAACCACAAGATGCTTACTCTTGGACAGGAGAATAAGCATAGCAATCAGAGCAGTCTGACTTACATGGACTTAATGGAGCTGGCTAGTTGATTGATCACAGTGTTCCTAGAAGTGAAATAGGAAGCATACTATGTTCTTACTTGATCTGAATCACCTAAATCCTTATTTTATCTGTATAAGCAGAAAAGTTTTAAGTCAAGTAAACAAAAGTCAGTCTGAATCATAAAAAGCAGAGAGCCACAGTCCTTTAATCAATTCCTAGACCCGAGCCAGTTTACAGACCTAGAACTCTCTGAGTGAAAGAGAAGCTGGGACCTCTTGAGGAGTGATCTCAGTACTCTACAAACAGTCTATACTGTTAATTTTTTTCCCAGCTTCTCCAAAAGGACCTAGGGATAACTGTTCATTGGGTAAAATGAAAATAAATAAATAAATAAACCATGTCTTTTAGGGGTTATTGGACACTGACTATAAACTGACACTAATTCTAGGAGATCCAAAATATTCCTGTAGCCCACCAGTCAGAGTAGGGATTTATAGAAGGTAAATGGTCAGTGAAGTTTTAACTCAGGGTCACCTCACAGTGCAAGAAGGAAATAGCAAGCTGGTCCAATATTCTTTCCTGGAGAATCCCATGGACAGAGGAGCCTAGTGGGCTACAGTCCATGGGATTGAGAAGAGTTGGACACGACTGAGCAACTAAACCACCACCACCTCACAATGGGTAAAGTGGGTCTTGTACCATCCTTTAGTTATTCCCCAAATTCCAGAATGCACAATTCTGGAATCTCAGTAGCTTTGGTTTCTTGACCTACAGATTAAAGATTATCATGATAGAAAAAAGCTAATGGGAAACCACTAGAGATTTCTTTATCTAGGGAAATAGTAAACCAAAAGGAATACCACATTCTTGGTGGGACTGCCAGATTTCCATCACTATCAAGAACCTTAAGGATTAGGGGTGGATATTCTCCCTACATCCTTAATCACTCTGCTTATTTTACCTGTGCAGAATACAGAAGAATATCAGAAAATGATGGTGGATTGTTAAAAACTGAATCAAAGTGGTGACTGTAATTGCTGGTGTTGTACCAGATATGGATTCATGGCTTGAGAAAATTAATTTATCCCCTGATACTTAGTATGAGTGTATTGATATAAGTGACTATCTTTCTCTCTATCCATAAGGATCAACAGACACATTTTGGTTTCAATCAGTAGCGGCCAGCAACACACAATAACTGTCCCATCTTGAGGGATATCAACCCTCTAGTGCTATGTCATAATTTAGTTTTCAGGAATCTCAATAGCCTTTTCTTCCATGAGAAATCTCACTGATTCATTACATTAATGACAGGCTGATTGGCTGTAGAGAGCAAGAAGTAGCAACTTCTCTGACTTATTGGAAAGACACATATGTGCCAGAAGGTAGGAAATAGACTCAACAATAAATCAGGGTTCCTATACCTCAGGGATATTTGGAGATGGAAGTGTTGTAGTGGGTTATGCTAAGATGTCTCTTCTAAGATAAAGCATAAGTCGTTACACCAAGTCCTCTTATAACCAAAATAAGAGGCACAGTGGATTTGAGAGACAACATATTTTTCATTTGGTGCATTACTCTGACCAATTTATCAGTGACTTGAAAAACTATTTTGGGGTGGAACCCAGAATAAGAGAAGGTTCTGCAATAGGTTCAGGTTTCTGCGTGACCTACCCTGCTGCTTTGGCTGTATGATCCGGCAGCTCCTAAGGCACATGGAGTGTCAGTGCCAGACAGAGATGCTGAGTGGAGACTTTGGAAAGCCCTTATAGTTAAATCACAGGGCAAACTCTTGAATTTTGAGGCAAAGTCCTGCCCTTGTCTATGGATACCTATTCTCCTTTTAATACATAGCTCCAGTATATCTACTGCTCCTGCTGCTGCTGCTAAGTCGTTTCAGTCGTGTCTGACGCTGTGCGACCCCAGAGACGGCAGCCCACCAGGCTCCCCCTTCCCTGGGATTCTCCAGACAAGAACACTGGAGTGGGTTGCCATTTCCTTCTCCAATGCATGAAAGTGAAAAGTGAAAGTGAAGTTGCTCAGTTGTGTCTCACTCCTGGCGACCCCATGGACTGCAGCTTACCCGGCTCCTCCGTCCATGGGATTTAGCAGGCAAGAGTACTGGAGTGGGGTGCCATTGCCTGGCTTTAGTAACGACTGAATACTCAATCATGGAGTACAAGCTGCTATGTAATCTGAGCTGCCCACCGTGTCATATTGTTATCTGACCCTCCAAGCCATAAACTGGGTAGGGGCAGCTATATTCCATCATCAGATAGAAGTGGCATATACATGATTGGGTCCCAGCAAGTCTTGAAGGCATTTGAAGTTATGTAGAGATGAGGCCCACATGCTCATGACTCATATTTCTGCTCTACTGTCCTATTTCTTTCAGCCTTCACCTATGACTGCATGGGAAATTCTCCACCCTCAATGGATAGACAAAGAAAGATCTGAACCAGGTAGACAGATGGTTTGGCGTGAAATTTGGCTGCCACTCCAAAGTGGATAGCTGTTGCACAATAGCCACTTTCTGGGACAACCTTGAAGGACAATGATGAAGGAAAATTCTTGAACTGGACAGAACTTACAGCAGTGCAACTGATTGGAAGGAAAAATGACCAGATGTGTGATTTATACTACAATGAGGGGGCTGTGGCCAGTGATTTGGCTGATGGTTGGCAATTTGGATGAAATATGGCTGGAAACTTTGTGACTCCAAAATTTGGGGAAGAAGTGTGATGAACCTCTCTGAATAAGCAAAAAATGCAAAGATATTTGTGTCCCGTATGAATGTTCACCAACGGGTGACATTAGCAAAGGAAAAAAAAAAAAAAAATAGGGCTTCCAAGGTGGTGCAGTGGTAAAGAACCTGCCTGCAAGTGCAGGAGACATAAAAGATGTGGGTCCAGTCCCTGGGTTGAAAGATCCCCTGGAGAAGGAAATGGCATGTACTCCAGTATTCTTGCCTGGAGAATCTCATTGACACAGGATCCTGGATGGCTGTCATTTGGTATGACTCGCAACCCAACTCGCAAAGAGTTGGGTATGACTGATGTGACTTAGCATGAATGCACTTGTTAACAATTAAGGGGGTAGGATGGCTGGTTTTGTGAATACCACTCAGCCTCTTTCCCCAGGTATGGCTATCATCAGCTAATGAGCTCGTGCTCATTGAATTCACTGGTCTTACAATGTCCCACACCATACTAAAGCAGCAAGTTTGATAGAATGGTGAAATGGTCTTTTGATTGGTCATTCATACCTGCCAGCTGAGTGAGAAGACATTGCAGGGCTTGGGCAATGTTATCTAAATATTTGATATGATCTGAATCAACATCCACCATTTGGTGCTATTTCTCCCAAGAATCATAGTTCCAGGAATCAAGAAGCAGGAATAGCAGCTCTAGCGACCAACTAGAAACACTTTTGTTTCCTGTGCTAGCAACCTTGTGCTGAGCTAAAAGAACCACAAGTCAAATTAGTAACGGTAAGTAATGAAGTAACAGGAAAACTGATTCAGATATAAAAGTTCTTCATGCCCCCCCAAAAAACAGTGGTGGAGAAGCAAATGATGGATGAGAAGTAAACAAACACATTTAAAACTTTTTTTTTTTTTTATTTTTAAGTCAAGGTCATTTCATATTCTCTGAATAATTATGAACATATTTTTTCTTCTTTGAGGTTATTGCATTACAGTTAATACGTGTGTTAACAGACTTAAGAGAATTTTGAAACACTACAAAACTGGAAGTTATATAAAAAACCTTCCTAAAATAAATGTCTACCCACTGCTGAAAGTCATGAGTGTCCCATTCCATGGTTTGGAAGGACTATATTTCACCATTAAGGCGAGTAACTTCCATTTATGTTTTATTTGCTTTAATCTAGGAAAAAATGATTTTAATGCCAATATTTATGCTCATTGACTGTTTTCAATTATTTCTTCTCCTTAATTAGTAAAGCTACTAAATAACTCTTTCAATTTAGACTGGTCATATTGCGCATGACTTACCTAAGAGATAAATGTGTCGCTGAGAGATCTGACTTGTGTTGACAAAGGAAAAGACGCATAGCAGGGGGGCACTTTAGACACATTAGTTGTGACTGAATCATACTACTTCCACACGGCACAAATAAACACTTTCTTACTGCTTGACTGAGTGGGTTATCACCTTAGTGTCTTTAGCCAAAAATAAGAACAAGGAAGCTGATAAATTTTTATTTACGTCTCTGTTAAAACATGCTTTAATTTGGCTTCGGTAAACAGAAAAAAACAAAACAAAAAAACAGCTTCACCAGCTGAATTGAAAATGTCTTCCAAAAGTAAATTTTTTCCAGTATATTTTATTGCATTTGCTTATTTCTTTGTATTTGGTGGCATGTGTCCATGGGTCCCTGTGTACCTGTGTGTGTGTTTTGATTTTTCCCTTCTTGAAAGTTAGTAGAGAGACATGGCCTAGATCCTGATAACAGTCATAATATAATTTTTAAGATTATGATGTTAAGGTGGAGTAGCTGAAATTGTCACTTGGACACATTTCATCCAAAGTACTATTGTGGTAATTTTTCAGAAGGACTTACATTTTCAGAAAGTGAAATTATATTTGCTCAAAGCAACCACACTGTTGGGAATAATAGAAAACAACAGTGTCAAATCCTAGGTCTCAAATCCTTAGATGGAAATGTACATGCAAATTTTTGAACTGATTGATATTGTGGTAAACATTAGTTAATTAATATTGGTTGACATTGGTGTGTTTTTATTGCTTCATATTAATAGAATGGAAAAGTAAATAACACATTGAATACTTACAATATGTCAAGAACCTTACATACTCTAAGTATCACACTTAACAGATGAATAAATTAATGATCAAAGAGCTTAGGTAACAGGTTAAAAGTTAAATAAGTCTTTCTCTCAAGTGATGAGAATATTTAAACCAACTTTTCCATTACACCATGATGGTTTCTGATATTTGAGTCTATCTAATTTCCAGTACTGTAGAAATGTCAGGAAGTCACTTTAGAAGCTCAGTCATTACAATCAAATGTATTAAACATCTTTCTCCTTTTGCCTTTCACAATTGTCAAATCCAACATAACATTGCTTTCTTAAATTGCACACGTTCTGCTGTCTAAGTTACTAGAAATCCTAAGGATTAAATATCCATCTCTTCTAGTGATGTTCTAAATCAGTAAAGAGATCAGTCACAGGTGAGGTTAGAAAGCAAATATCTAGCAAGGGAAAATGACCACTTCTGTTTTCTGAAGGTTATATTAGAATATGAGATTAACTCAGGATCAAAACTCCCTTTAACTTTTTCAGATGAGTTAAAAAAAAAAAAAAACTTTAACCATGTTTTCTCAATGTTTTCTGATGGATATTTTAAACAAATGAAAGATTTGAGAATTTTTACAATGGATGCCCATACACCAAACACTGAAATTCTCCCTTCAACGTTTCATCATGCTTCTTTTATTAATATCACAGAAATTTCCTTTATCCGTTCTATCCCTCCACCATCCAACTTTTTCTGGTGAATTTTAAAGAAAATTGCAGATGTTAGTCCACTGCCTCCTGAGACTTTTATCATGTATATCATTAACAACTTCACTCTCCTATTTTATATACAATAAAATGAAGAATTTTTATAACCATATGCTGGTTTTGACAAAGTATAACTGGATTGTGCATGCAACCTACCTAACACCAACTGCTACGTAGAACCTAGACCATTACTCCTATCTTGGAAGGACTGTTCATCCCTCTAACTACTAAGTTCCTGCCCTTAATCCACTGTATGAAATCACTGTGCTCATTTTTTTTCCCTGCAATATTTTAGTTTCATTTGTCCTAAAGCTTCATAAGTGAAATCATTATAGCATGTACTCTTGGGTAAGTCTTCTTTCAAATAGCATAATGTCTTGTTTTCCTTTCATAACTATAGAATTTGATTTATATCCTTACCACTCAGAATATTTTACTTGTATTGCCCTAAATTATTGAGAATTAGGTTCTTTTCTCTGTAGATAAACTGAGAGTATTAATTTCAAGCAGTGCAGAAATGTTACTATTGTCTCTTTCAAATCTGAAAGTTCTTCAATTTGATATTCATTTATATTTTCATAATCATAAACTTCATTCGCTTTTAGTTACTGATGTCGCAGTCGTGTGAACTGTTCTTACCTTCTATTCTTCCCCCCCACCACCACTTCCTTAGCCTTTCGCTTTTTAAAGCTCAGATAACTTGCTTCTTCAGTTAACCCCTTCTGATTCTAAAGTAAAGCATGCTTGAGATTAAACAGTGAAATATAGTGTTCTTAATGACATTCACTTGCTAAATTTTGAAATTCAGGAAATTTTTTTCCTCGATCATCTTGATACTTAAAAATAGATGCTAAGGAAACGTTAACAATGTCTCTTCTACAACAGGCCATTAGTTGATGCAGTTGGTCTTCTGCTCCAATCCTCTGTGCTGGAGGGGTTGATACCTTCCTCTGCTGTTCCCGGTATTGGCTGCTGAGAGCTCACAGCCGCGGGTCTGGAGAATTTTTCAGCATCAAAAATTACAGTCTCACTTGGAGATTCCTGAGAGGCTACAACTTTTCTAGGTGGTATATCATAGCCAATTGACACGAAAAAGGGTGACCCTCTTGTACCAAGTAGACCTCTCCCAAGTGTACCATTCATTCCTGGAGTTCAACACAGAATCAAGTAGAGGCTAAGTTTTTGAAATCATTTGTTGTTTAGCTTTTCTTCTCATCCGGTCTGCTCACAGGACTCTTCTAAAGGCACAGCCTCAACAAATCACTTTAGTGAATCTCATTAAAATTTCGCTAGCTCTCTAGGAATGCAAATTGCCTTTCCCAGTACCAAATTGCCTTATTTCCCAGTACCCTATTATGAGTCAGCAGTTGACAAGAATGGATTAGCTTAAATTTGTACTCTTTTTTTAGAACTTTTGTAAATATTTTTGTAATGGATAATTACAAGTCTTTTAAAAATCAGGATGGGTTACACATGTACACCCATGGTGGATTCAAGTCAATGTATGCAAAACCAATACAATATTGTCAAGTAAAATAAATAAATAAATAATAAAATTATAAATGTGAAGATGTATATCTGTTATTTATAATTTTCATTTTCTTTTTTTTTCCTCTTAAAAATGTTAATATTTGTCTGGTTTTTGATTGTAAACATTTGTTGCTTAATATTTTAACTTGGGAGAGTATTGTGCAATTTTTTCTTTTTAATTTCATTTTTTAGGTATACCCACATCCCCTTCCTCCTGAACCTCCTTCCCATCTCTTTCTCCATCCCATCCTTCTAGATTGTTAGTGTTTGATAGCTTTTATAGATGATATAAGGGCACCTGGAAAAAGTATGTGTATATAAGTGATATATAAAAATATAATTTTCAGCTTTGGAATTTTAAGTCTATTTTTTAATTTATATTATCTCTCAGAAATCCAGAGTATAGTGCTCACTATACTAAATAGTGAAGTGTTTAATATTTCTTCTTATATTTTTAATATATATATTGGCTGCAACTCATAACCTGTGGGATCTAAGTGGGATCCTTGACCTGATCCTTGAACCAGGACCGTGGCAGTGAAAGTACCACGTCCTAACCCCTGGACCACCAGGGAATTTCCTAAAGCAAATTGATTTTATGCATTGTGAAGCAATAACAAATAGCAAGCAATTAAGTTGGCTCAGAGATTGCTACATATTACTCTGAATAATATGTAGCAATATTCAGTTAGTCTGGAAAATTCTTTCATTGTGCTATTTTGGGGAAAAAATGTAAAATTTTCATATAAAATGTTAAAGGAATCCAAAACCTAGAATAATTCAAGAACAACTTTTAAAGAAATATCTTCTTGAATTTACAGCTATTTCTAACTTAAAAAACAAAAGAAACCTGAGAAATTCCTTCATGTATCTCTCCCTAAAA
>SJYT01003305.1:286157-318425 GCA_006410635.1 Cephalophus harveyi
ATATTCTTTTCAAAATTTATTTCATTGAGATAAAATTCATTTATATCATAGTATTAGTTTTAGGTGTATAGCATAATGATTTGATATACATATATATTGTGAAATAATATCAGAAAGTCTAAATAATGTTCAACATATTGCATAATTACACATTTTTCTTTTTCTTGTGATCAAAAATCTGGGGATTTACTTTTTTAGCAATTTTAAAATAAATACCATCGTGTTATTAACTAGGCTAGGGTTGCAGTTGTACATTACAGGATTTATTTATTCTACAACTGGAGATCCATACATTTTGAGTACCTTAACTCATTGTCAAACCACTTCTCGCTATATATATATATATTTTTACAGTATCAAAATTTATTTGTTGTTCAGATTCTACATGTAAATGAGATCATATAGTATTTGTCCTTCTGTGTCTTTCTTTTCCACTTACCATAATGTCTTTAAGAATAATCAGTGTTGTCACAAGTAGCAGGATTTCTTTCTTTGTTATCCCTGAATAGTATTTTATTGCATGTATATACCACATTTTCTTTATTCCTCCATCCATCAATGAACAGTTACTTTGTTTCCTCGTCTTGGCTGTTGTAAATAATGTTTCAATAAGCATAAGGGGCTACTGTTTGGAGTTAGAGTTTTGAACATTCTTTTATCTTGGATTGTTAGACACTTTAACAAACTGAATAGTAAAAGAGTTTACTGAATTGAAGAACATTTATATATGGTAATACAAATCCATTTACTTACTTAGTAAAGTACGCCATTTCTTATTCAGGTCTAAAGTTACTATCAAGATGATTTTCCATTCTTCATATTCTAATCTTTTCCTAGACATAACTCTATGTCCATATTTTAATTTTCATTTCCCTTGAAATCACTATCTTCTGGAATGATGGCTATCTTTCTCTATTCCTATTAAAGATTCATATAGTCAAGGCTATGTTTTTTCCAGTAGTCATGTACGGATGTGAGAGTTAGACCATAAAGAGGGCTGAATACCAAAGAACTGAAGCTTTCAAATTGTGGTGCTGGAGAAGATTCTTTAGTCCTTGGGACAGCAAGGAGATCAAACCAGTCAATCCTAAAGGAAATCACCCTGAATATTCATTGGACTGACTGATGCTGAAGCTGAAGCTCCAATATTTGTCCACCTGATGTGAAGAGCTGCTCACTGGAAAAGACCCTGATGCTGGGGAAGATTGAAGGCAAGAGGAGGAGAGAGTGGCAAAGGATGAGATGATCAGATAGCATCACCAACTCAATGGATGTGAATTTGAGCAAACTCCAGGACATAGTGAAGGACAGAGAAGCCTGGTGTGCTGCAAACCATGGGGTTGCAAAGAGCTGGACGTGACTTAGTGACTGACTGACAATACTGGAATGAAAAATGAACATAGCCAAGCTCCAAATAAAATATTTCAGAAATTATTTTTGACTCCTTTATTAAACAATTCTATTTTTTCTTCCAAAATTTATCCTATTCCTTAAAAAAAAAAAAGTCTAGTCATCTCCTCCCTTATAAGAAACTCCAACGTGCAAAATCATGTTTAATCCCAAATTGCAGTCTTTCTTACCATTTTTTTTTTAGTTCTCAGAATCTATTTTTAATTTTTATTTTGAATAAAAATAGTATAGACACTTGGCTAGGTGCAAAGAAATGTACAGAAAATACAGCATTTTCACACCTTCCCTTCTTACACCTTATAATGCAATATGAAAATCAACAAACTTACTTTGGTTTAATCTATAGAAGCTTCCCACGTGGCTCAGTGGTAAAGAATCCACCTGCAATGAAGGAGATGGAAACAGAGGCAGGTTCAGTCCCTGCGTAAAGAAGATCTTCAGAAGAGGTCATGGCAATCCACTCCAGTATTCTTGCATTAAAAGAAAAAAAAAAAAATCTATAGACAGAGAAGCCTGGCAGGGTACAGTCCATAGGGTTGCATAGAGTCGGACACAATTGAAGGGACTGATCACCTAGAAGCTTGCATAGATCTTAGTAAATTACACCATTTATCTATGCACTCCTGTGTGTGTGTGTGTTTCTGTGCATTTGGCTTATATTTAGCCCTGCATTATGATTACCACAGTTAAAATACTCATACAATCACAAAACTCTTCTGTCACCTCTTCATAACTGCATTCATTTCCTGCAACTTCCCATCAAATGCTGGTATCCATTAGCTGACATGCAACTTTATAAATATTTGTTTTACAAATGTTGCTGCTGCTGCTGCTGCTGCTGAGTCGCTTCAGTCGTGTCCGACTCTGTGCGACCCCATGGACGGCAGCCCACCAGGCTCCCCCGTCCCTGGGATTCTCCAGGCAAGAACACTGGAGTGGGGTGCCATTGCCTTCTCCAATGTATGAAAGTGAAAAGTGAAAGTGAAGTCGCTCAGTCGTGTCCAACTCTTAAATGTTACATACATGGAATTCTTCCATATGTATCCTTTTGATAGTGGCTTTTTTACACTTCAGTTCAGTCACTCAGTCATGTCCAACTCTTTGAGATCCCATGGACTGAAGCATGCCAGGCCTCCCTGTCCATCACCAATTCCCGGAGTTTACTTAAACTCATTTCCATCGAGTCGGTGATGCCATCCAACCATCTCATCCTCTGTCGTCCCTTTCACCCCCCACCTTCAATCTTTCCCAGCATCAGAGGTCTTTTCCAATGAGTCAACTTTTCGTATGAGGTGGCCAAAGTATTGGAGTTTCAGCTTCAACATCAGTCCTTCTAATGAACACTCAGTACTGATTTCCTTTAGGATGGACTGGTTGGATCTCCTTGCAGTCCAAGGGACTCTCAAGAGTCTTCTCCAACATCACAGTTCAAAAGCGTCAATTTTTCAGTGCTCAACTTTATAGTCCAACCGTCACATTTATATATGACTACTAGAAAAGCCATAGCTTTGATTAGATGAAACTTTGTTGACAAAGTAATGTCTCTACTTTTTAATATGCTGTCTAGGTTGGTCATAACTATCCTTCCAAGGAGTAAGCATCTTTTAATTTCATGGCTGCAATCACCATCTGCAGTGATTTTGGAGCCCATAAAAATAAAGTCAGCCACTGATTCCACTGTTTCCCTATCTATTTGCTATGAAGTGATGGGACCGGATGCCATGATCTTAGTTTTCTAAATGTTGAGCTTTTTCACTTAAGTATCATCAAGTATGTTGCATTACATTTTATTCTCGTATATTTTCCATGGTAATATGGCAGTTTTTTAAACTATTTCTTGACAGTGCATGAATGCATGCTAAGTCGCTTCAATCATGTCCAACTCTTTGTGAACCTATGGACTATAACCTGCCAGGCTCAACTGTCCATGGGATTCTCCAGGCAAGAATACTTGTGTGGGTTGTATGACCTTCTCCAGAGGATCTTCCTGAGCCAAAGACTGAACCCAGGTTTCCAATGTCTCTTGCATTGGCAGGAGGGTTCTTGACCACCAGGGCCACTGACGAAGCCCCATTTACCTACAGTTCAGTTCAGTTCAGTTCAGTCGCTCAGTCGTGTCTGACTCTTTGTGACCCCATGAATCACAGCACGCCAGGCCTCCCTGTCCAATACCAACTCCAGCCATGATCTTCGTTTTCTGAATGTTGAGCTTTAAGCCAACTTTTTCACTCTCCTCTTTCACTTTCATCAAGAGGCTTTTAGTTCCTCTTCACTTTCTGCCATAAGAGTGGTGTCATCTGCATATCTGAGGTTATTGATATTTCTCCTGGCAATCTTGATTCCAGCTTCTGTTTATTCGAGTCCAGCGTTTCTCACGATGTACTCTGCATATAAATGAAATAAGCAGGGTGACAATATACAGTTTTGACGTACTCCTTTTCCTATTTGGAACCAGTTTGTTGTTCCATGTCCAGTTCTAAGTTGCTTCCTGACCTGCATACAGATTTCTCAAGAGGCAGGTCAGGTGATCTGGTATTCCCATCTCTTTAAAAATTTTCCAGACTTTGTTGTGGCCCACGCGGTCACAGTGGGTCAAAAGGCCCACTATGCTTTGTTAGCATAGTCAACAAAGCAAAAATAGATGTTTTTCTGGAACTCTCTTGCTTTTTCTATTATCCAGCAGACGTTGGCAATTTGACCTCTGGTTCCTCTGCCTTTTCTAAAACCAGCTTGAACATCGGGAAATTCATGGTTCACGTATTGCTGAAGCCTGGCTTGGAGAATTTTGAGCATTACTTTACTAGCATGTGAGATGAGTGCAATTGTGCGGTAGTTTGAGCATTCTTTGGCATTGCCTTTAGTTGGGATTGGAATGAAAACTGACATTTTCCAGTCCTGTGGCCACTGCTGAGTTTTCCAAATTTGATGGCATATTGAGTGCAGCACTTTCACAGCATCATGTTTCAGGTTTTGAAACAGCTCAACTGGAATTCCATCACCTCCACTAGCTCTGTTCATAGTGATGCTCTAAGGCCCACTTGAGTTCACATTCCGGGATGTCTGGCTCTAGGTGAGAGATGACACCATCATGATTATCCGGGTCATGAAGATCTTTTTTTGTACAGTTCTGTGTATTCTTGCCACCTCTTCTTAATGTCTTCTGCTTCTGTTAGGTCCATACCATTTCTGTCCTTTATCAAGCCCATCCTTGCATGAAATGTTCCCTTGGTATCTCTAATTTTCTTGAAGAGATCTCTAGTCTTTCCCACCACTTGACTTCACATTCCAAGATGTCTGGCTCTAGATGAGTGATCACATCATCATGATTATCTGGGTCGTGAAGATCTTTTTTGTACAGTTCTTCTGTGTATTCTTGCCACCTCTTCTTAATATCTTCTGCTTCTGTTAGGTCCATACCATTTCTGTCCTTTATCGAGCCCATCCTTGCATGAAATGTTCCCTTGGTATCTCTAATTTTCTTGAAGAGATCTCTAGTCTTTCCCATTCTGTTGTTTTCCTCTATTTCTTTGCATGTCAAAGGAGCAGTGGCTGCATGGAGGCTGGACGGCCTAGGGGAGCTATTCCATGTTCAAAGTTGAAAGGGGCAGTGGTGAGGCGATACCCCTCTTCCAAGGTAAGGAACAGCGGCTATGCTTTGCTGGAGCAACCGTGAAGAGATACTGAAGTTCAAGGTAAGAGAAACCCAAGTAAGATGGTAGTTGTTGCAAAAGGGCAGACATGCTGAAACCATAATCACAGAAAACTAGTCAATCTAATCACACTAGGACCACAGCTTTGTCTAACTCAATGAAATTAAGCCATGCCCTGTGGGGCCACCCAAGATGGGCAGGCATGGTGGAGAGGTCTGATACAGTGTGGTCCACTGGAGAAGGGAATGGCAAGCCACTTCAGTATTCTTGCCTTGAGAACCCCATGAACAGTATGAAAAGGCAAAATGAGAGGATACTGAGAGAGGTACTCCCCAGGTCAGTAGGTGCCCAATTTGCTACTGGAGATCAGTGGAGAAATAACTCCAGAAAGAAATCTTTACAGCATCAGACCTTGCTTCTATCACCAGTCACATGCACAGCTGGGTATTGTTTTTGCTTTGGCTCCATCCCTTCATTCTTTCTGGAGTTATTTCTCCATTGATCTCCAGTAGCATATTAGGCACCTACCGACCCAAGGAGTTCCTCTTTCAGTATCCTATCATTTTGCCTTTTCACACTGTTCATGGGGTTCCCAAGGCAAGAATACTGAAGTAGTTTGCCATTCCCTTCTCCAGTGGACCACATTCTATCAGACCTCTCCACCAAGACCCGCCCATCCTGGGTGACCCTGCATGGCATGGCTTAGTTTCATTGAGTTAGACAAGGCTGTGGTCTGTGTGATCAGATTGGCTAGTTTTCTGTGATTATGGTTTCAGTGTGTCTGTCCTCTATTGCTCTCTCACAACACCTACCGTCTTACTTAGGTTTCTCTTACCTGGGATGTGGGGTATCTCTTCACGGCTGCCCCAGCAAAGCACAGCCACTGCTCCTTACCTTGGATGAGGGGTATCTCCTCATAGCCACCCCTTCTGACCTTGAATGTGGAGTAGCTTCTCTAGTGGCACCCATGCAGCCACTCCTCCTTGGACGTGAGGTTGCTCCTCTCAGCCACCACCTCTGATCTCGGACATGCTATGACCAACCTAGACAACATATTAAAAAGTGGAGATATTACTTGCTAACAAAGGTCTATACAGACAGAGATATTGTTTTTCCAGTAGTCATGTATAGATGTAAGATTTGGACCATAATGAAAGCTGAACACCAAAGAATTGATGGTTTCAAAGTGTGGTGCTAGAGAAGACTCTTGAGAGTCCATTGGACAGAAAGGAGATCAAACCAGTCAATCCTAAAGGAAATCAACCTTGAATATTCATTTAAAGGACTGATGCTGAAGCTGAAACTGCAATGCTTTGGCCACCTGAAGTGAAGAATTAACTTACTGGAAAAGACCTTGATGCTGAGAAAGATTGAGGGCCAGAAGTGAAGGAGGCAGCAGAGGATGAGATGGTTGGATGGCATCATTGACTCAATGCACATGAGTCTGAGCAAACTCTGCAAGTTAGCAAAGGACATGGAAGCCTGGTGTGCTGCAGTTTATGTGGTCACAAAAAAATGGGACACAAATTAGTGACAAAACAACAAAATAAAGCAAACTAAAAATTAAAAATATAATTATGAGTATAAAGTATATGTAAGCATAAATGCAAAAATACTTATTAATTTTAATGAAATAAAATAAGATCATAAATATAGATATAAAAAGACCCATGAGATACAACCTAAATGTCCACCAACAAATGAATGGATGAAGAAGATATAGTGTATATATATAGAGAGAATGGAATGTTAGCCATAAAAATGAATAATTTCATTTGCAGCAACATGGATGCAACTAGAGATTATCAGAGTAAGTGAAGCAGAAAAGGAAAGTCAATACATATGATATCACTTAATGGGGAATCTAAAATATGACACAAATATACTTATCTATGGACTTCCCTGGTGGCTCAGACAGTAAAGCTTCTGTCTACAATGCAGGAGACCCGGGTTCGATCCCTGGGTCGGGAAGATCCCCTGGAGAAGGAAATGGCAATTGACTCCAGTACTATTGCCTGGAAAATCCCATGAACAGAGGAGCTTGGTAGGCTACAGTCCATGGGGTCGCAAAGAGTCGGACATGACTGAGCGACTTCACTCACTCATATTTATGTATAGGGCTGTGACCCAGCGCACTAAGTGTGGGTGGCTGCAACCCAGGGCACTAAGCACGGCCAAAAGGAGTTACCCCACGTCCGAGGTCAGGGGCAGAAGCCAAGAGTGCCAGGCGGTGACGGCGCATGAATGGCCTAAAGGAGCTACCCTGCGTCCGAGGCCAGGGGCAACCAGGAGAAGCCACCTCGCCCCCAAGGCCAGGTGCAGCGGCTGGGAGGAGCCACCCGAGGAGCAGTGGCTGTGCGGGCACAGGAGGGCCTAGAGGAGCTATCCCACATTGAAGGTCAGGAAGGGCGGCAGTAAGGAGATACCCCTCGTCCAAGGTAAGGAGCAGTAGCTGTGCTTTGCTGAAGCAGCCGTGAAGAGATACCCCATGCCCAAGGTAAGAAAAACCCAAGTAAGATGGTAGGTGTTGCAAGAGGGCATCAGAAGGCAGACACACTGAAACCATACTCACAGAAAACTAGTCAATCTAATCACACTAGGACCACAGCCTTGGCTAACTCAATGAAACCAAGCCATGCCTGCAGGGCAACCCAGGGCAGGTGGACCATGGTGGAGAGGTCTGACAGAATGTGGTCCACTGGAGAAGGGAATGGCAAACTACTTCAGTATTCTTGCCTTGAGAACCCCATGAACAGTGTGAAAAGGCAAAATGATAGGATACTGCAAGAGGAACTCCTTGGGTCAGTAGGTTCCTAATATGCTACTGGAGATCAGTGGAGAAATAACTCCAAAAAGAATGAAGAGATGGAGCCAAAGCAAAAACAATACCCAGCTGTGCATGTGACTGGTGATAGAAGCAAGGTCTGATGCTGTAAAGAACAATATTGCATAGGAACCTGGAATGTCAGGTCCATGAATCAAGGCAAATTGGAAGTGGTCAAACAGGAGATGGCAAGAGTGAACATTGACATTCTAGGAATCAGTGAACTAAAATGGACTGGAATGGGTGAATTTAACTCAGATGACCATTATATCTCCTACTGTGGGCAGGAATCCTTTAGATGAAATGGAGTAGCCATCATAGTCAACAAATCTCAAAAACAACAGAATGATCTCCGTTCGTCTCCAAGGCAAACCATTCAATATCACAGTTATCCAAGTCTATGCCCCAACCAGTAACACTAAAGAAGCTGAAGTTGAACGGTTTTATGAAGACCTACAAGACCTTTTAGAACTAACACCCCAAAAAAGATGTCCTTTTCATTATAGGGGACTGGAATGCTAAAGTAGGAAGTCAAGAAACACCTGGAGTAACAGGCAAATTTGGCCTTGGAATGCGGAATGATTCAGGGCAAAGACCAATAGAGTTTTGCCAAGAAAAGGCACTGGTCATAGCAAACACCCTCTTTCAACAACACAAGAGAAGACTCTACACATGGACATCACCAGATGGTCAACACCGAAATCAGATTGATTATATTCTATGCAGCCAAAGATGGAGAAGCTCTATACAGTCAACAAAAACAAGACCAGGAGCTGACTGTGGCTCAGATCATGAACTCCTTATTGCCTAATTCAGACTGAAATTGAAGAAAGCAGGGAAAACCACTAGACCAATCAGGTATGACCTAAATCAAATCACTTATGATTATACAGTGGAAGTGAGAAATAGATTTAAGGGCCTAGATCTGATAGAGTGCCTGATGAACTATGGACGGAGGCTCATGACATTGTACAGAAGACAGGGATCAAGACCACCCCCATGGAAAAGAAATGCAGAAAAGCAAAATGGCTGTCTGACGAGTCCTTACAAATAACTGTGAAAAGAAGAGAAGCAAAAAGCAAAGGAGAAAAGGAAACATACAAGCATCTGAATGTAGAGTTCCAAAGAATAACGAGAGGAGATAAGAAAGTCTTCCTCAGCTATCAGAGGGAATACAGAATGATAACCACAATCACAGAAATCTAATCAAACATCACATGGACCACATCCTTTTCTAACTCAATGAAACAATGAGTCATGCCATGTTGGGCCACCCAAGATGGATGGGTCATAGTGGAGGGTTCTGACAAAATGTGGTCCACTGGAGAAGGGAATGGGAAACGACTTCAGCATTCTAGCCTTGAGAACCCCATGAACAATATGAAAAGACAAAAAGAAAATACATTGAAAGATGAACTTCCCAGGTCGGTAGTTGCCCAACATACTACTGGAGATCAGTGGAGAAACAACTCCAGAAAGACTGAAGAGATGGAACCAAAGAAAAACAAAACCCAGTTGTGGATATGACTGGTGATGGAAGTGAAGTCAGATACTGTAAAGAACAATGCTCATAGGAACCTGGATTATTAGGTCCATGAATCAAGTTAAATTGAAAGTGGTCAAATAGGAAATGGCAAGAGTGAACATCGACCTCTTAGGAATCAGTAAACTAAAATGGAGTGGAATGGAGAAATAACTGAGAAGAAAATTATATCTACCACTGTGGGCAAGAATGCCTTAGAAAAAATGGAGTGGAGTAGGTCTCAAAGTCAAAAAAGAGTCCAAAATGCAGTACTTAGATGTAATTTCAAAAATGACTGAATGATCTCTGTTGGTTTCCAAGGCAAACCATTCAATATCACAGTAATTCAAGTCTATGCCCCAATCAGTAATGCTGAAGAAGCTGAAATTGAATGGTTCTATGAAAACCTACAAGACTTTCTAGAACTAACACCCTAAAAAGATGTCCTTTTCATTATAGGGAACTGGAATGAAAAAGTAGGAAATCAAGAGATACCTGGATTAACAGGCAAGATTGGCCTTGGAGTACAGAATAAAGCAAGGCTAAGGTTAACAGAGTTTTGTCAAGAGAACACACTGGTCATAGGAAAACATCCTCTTCCAACAACACAAGAGAAGACTCTACACATGGACATGACCCGATGGTCAATACTGAAATAATTGATTATATTCTTTGCAGCCAAAGATGAAGCTCTATACAGTCAGCAAACACAAGACTATGAGGTGACTGCGGTTTTGATCATGAACTCTTTGTTGCCAAATTCAAACTTAAAGTGAAGAAAGTAGGGAAAACCACTAGACTGTCCAGGTATGACCTAAATCAAATCCCTTATGATTATACAATGGAAGTGACACATAGATTCAAAGGACTAGATCTGATAGGCAGAGTGCCTAAAGAACTATGAATGGAGGTTCATGACGTTGTACAAGAAACAGTGATCAAGACCATCCCCAAGAAAAAGAAATGCAAAAAGGCAAAATGGTTGTCTGAGGAGGCCTTGCAAATAGCTGAGAAAAGAAGAGAAGCTAAATGCAAAGGAGAAAAGGAAAGATATACCCATTTGCATGCAGAGTTCCAAAGAATAGCATGGAAAGATAAGAAAACCTTCCTCAGTGATCAATGCAAACAAATAGAGGAAGATAATAGAATGGGAAAGACTAGAGATCTCGCCAAGAAAATTAGAGACACCAAGGGAACATTTCATGCAAAGATGGGCACAATAAAGGACAGAAATAGTATAGACCCAAGAAAAGAAGAAGATATTAAGAAGAGGTGGCAAAAATGCACAGAACTGTACAAAAAGATCTTCATGACCCAGATAACCAGCACCTTGTGATCACTCATCTAGAGCCAGAAATCTTGGAATACGAAGTCAAGTGGACCTTAGGAAGTATCGCTATGAATAAAGCAAGTGGAAGCGATGAAATTCCAGTTGAACTATTTCAAATCCTCAAAGATGATGCTGTGAAAGTGCTGCACTCAATATGCCAGCAAAATGGAAAACTCAACAATGGCCACAGGACTGGAAAATGTCAGTGTTCATTCCAATCCCAAAGAAAGGCAAAGCTAAAGAATATTCAAATTATGCACAATTGCACTCATATCACATGCCAGCAAAGTAATGCTCTAAATTCTCCAAGTCAGGCTTCAATAATACGTGAACTGTGACTTCCAGATGTTCAAGCTGGATTTAGAAAAGGTGGAGGAACTAGTGATGAAATTGCCAGCATCCATTGGATCATCGGAAAAAAAAGAAATCTCCCAAAAAACATCTACTTCTGCTTTACTGAATATTCCAAAGGCTTAGACTGTGTGGATCATGACCAGCTGCAGAAAAATCTTAAAGAATTGGGAATACCAGACTACCTGACTTGCCTCCTGAGACATCTGTATGCAAGTCAAGAAGGATCAGTTAGAACTGGACATGAAACAATAGACTGGGGCCAAATCAGAAAAGGAGTACTTTGAGGCTGTATATTGTCACCCTGCTTATTTAACTTCTGTGCAGAGTACATCATGAGAAACGCTGGACTGGAAGAAACACAAGCTGGAATCAAGATTGCTGGGAAAAATCTCAATAACTGCAGATATGCAGATGATATCACCCTTAAGAAAGTGAAGAAGAACTAAAGACCTTCTTGATGAAGATAAAAGAGGAGAATGAAAAAGATTGGCTTAAAACTCAACATTCAGAAAAATATAAGATCATGGCATCTGGTCCCATCACTTCATGACAAACAGATGGGGAAACAGTGGGAGGCTTTATTTTAGGCTTCAAAAATCACTGCAGTTGGAGACTGAAGCCATGAGATTAAAAGACCTTGCCTCTTGGAAGAAAAGCTATGACCAACCTAGAGAGCATATTAAAAATCAAAGACATTACTTTGTCAATAAACGCCTGTCTAGTAAAAGCTATGGTTTTTCCAGTAGACATGTATGGATATAAGAGTTGGACTACAAAGAAAACTGATCATGGAAGAACTGATGCTTTTGAACCCTGATGTTGGAGAATCTCTTGAGAGTCCCTTGGACTGCAAGGAGATCCAAGCAGTCCATTCTAAAGGAAATCAATCCTGAATATTCGTTGGAAGGACTGATGCTGAAGCTGAAACTCCAATACTTTGGCCACCTGGTGCAAAGAACTGACTCATTGGTAAAGACCCTGATGCTGGGAAAGATTGAATATGGGAAAAAAAGAGGACAACAGAGAATGAGAAGGGTGACTGGCTTCATTGATTCAATGGACTGAGTTTTTGAACTGAACTGAACTGATGACTGATTAGCTTTACTGTATGGTAGAGAATACCACAACATTGTAAAGCAGTTAATTTCCAATTAAAAAAATAATCATAAAGTAATTTATATCCCTTCATTCCTATGTTTCTTGTATTCATCTTGTATTGATCTATTGGGAACTTATCACTACAGAGTTTTCACAATGTCTCCTTAGTCTTCTCACACATCCCACCTCTACTTTGTAGATTCTCTCACCTCTTATTTTTCCTGAGATCTAAGTTGCTGACATCATTTCCTTAACTCCCTTCTCTCCATCTTAAAATGATTTCTATTTGCTTTCCCAGCCTTGTTTCTGCATTCTCCACCCCTGTATCTAAGAGGGAGTTATTCACTTTATTCCTTCTCAAGCTAAAGTTTCCTACCTTGAGTTTGAATCCTAAAGATATCAAATATACGTAATAGATTATTTTCTCATTTAAAATTGCATACAATGTTTTTATTGTTTCAGCTTAAAAGTCAAATTTTAGTGTACTCCACATTAATGGAGAACAGTGTGGAGATTCCTTAAAAAACTGCAAATAGAACTGCGTTATGACCCAGCAATCCCACTGCTGGGCATACACACTGAGGAAACCAGAATTGAAAGAGCCACATGTACCCCAATGTTCATTGCAGCACTGTTTATAATAGCCAGGACATGGAAACAACCTAGATGTCCATCAGCAGATGAATGGATAAGAAAGCTGTGGTACATATACACAATGGAGTATTACTCAGCATTAAAAAGAATTCATTTGAATCTGCTCTAATGAGATGGATGAAACTGGAACCTATTATACAGAGTGAAGTAAGCCAGAAAGAAAAACACCAATACAGTATACTGACACATATATATGGAATTTAGAAAGATGGCAATGATGACCCTGTATGCGAGACAGCAAAAGAGACACAGATGTATAGAACGGACTTTTGGACTCTGTGGGAGAGGGAGAGGGTGGGATGATTTGGGAGAATGGCATTGAAACGTGTATACTATCATGTAAGAACGAAGCACCAGCCTATGTTCGATACAGGATACAGGATGCTTGGGGCTGGTGCACGGGGATGATCCAGAGAGAGGATATGGGGTGGGATGTGGGAGGGGGATCCAGAATTGGGAGCTCGTATACACCCATGGTGGATTCATGTCAATGTATGGCAAAACCAATACGGTATTGTAAGTAAAATAAAGTAAAAATTAAAAAAAAAAAAAGAAAAAGTGATTAGTTATACATTTTATTTCATTGATTCATGACACTCTACCATATTTACATATTTGATGCAATGTCTATACTAAAATCTCTGAATAACTGATTAAAGCATTAACAGCAAATGATCCATCTCACTGAATTATCTCTAATCTTATGTTGTACCTTCTCTTCTTTCATAAACTATTCTTTTTTGTTCCAGGAATTTCATATATTTTTATTGTTTTCTTATGTACAATGTTCTTTCTTTGTACCTTTTAAAACTCTTATACTTCCTCTGAGTAGTCCACAGATTCTATAAGTAATAGTTTTCCCCTAAAGTCTGTCCTCAGGTTTACTCTTTTTACTCAAAAAAAGTTTTGTTTCTTTGGTTGCTTTAGTAGTTTCTATGACCTCATATTAGCCTTATTTAGATGAAATAATTTTCAAATATTACTGGTTTATCTCACCATTACAGTTGCGTATTTTCATCATCCTGTTTTGCAGATCTCTCATTTAGATGACTGCCCAGTATCAATTTCTAACCCTTCCAAAATCTACTCTCATAATTCTTGCTCAATTTGTGCCCATAATTTTTCTGTTATCAGCATCTTTATTTAAGTTTTCTTGTGCATAAGATTATTAAAATACTTTTCTTGTTCACTCATCTTTGCAATCTAGATCTCTCTTTAATACATTCTGATAGATTATTCATCTTTTATTTATTTTCACATTACTTATCCAAAACTCACCAATCATTTCTCCCTGCCTATAATTTAGAAATTTTCATTTTGTGATTCAAGAATATTGAGAGTGTTTTATTTTTTTTCCCCTTAACTATTTCTCCATAAGACCTGAAGGATTCAGAAGAAAATATAAAGGAAGCAAAAACTCAAAACAAACTAACTAAAAAGTAAATCAAGATTAATTTTACTGATCTCTGGAATCAGACTGTTTATATTTTCAATATCTGCTCTATTACTAACTTGAAACAAATTGTATCTCAGTTTCCTCATCTGGAAAATTAGGGGAATAATTGTATTTGCTACATAGAATGTTAAAGGGTTTAATGGGAAACTGCTTCTTTGCACAGTCTCTGACACACAGTAAGCAATTAATTGTATGAATCATTTCTCATTTTAAGGCCACTGTATCACTGAAAGAGTTGGAAGGGTTTTATTCTTGCATGCTGCTGCTAAGTCGCTTCAGTCGTGTCCGATTCTGTGCGACCCCACAGACGGCAGCCCGTTGGGCTCCGCCATCCCTGGGATTCTCCAGGCAAGAACACAGGAGTGGGTTGCCATTTCCTTCTCCAATGCAAGAAAGTGAAAAGAGAAAGTGAAGTCGCTCAGTCGTGTCTGACTCAGCGACCCCATGGACTGCAGCCTACCAGGCTCCTCTGTCCATGGGAGTTTCCAGGCAAGAGTACCCGAGTGGGTTGCCATTGCCTTCTCCGTTATTCTTGCATATAACCAGATATTTTCAGAAGCATTTAAGGATGTGTACAAAGAGCATTATTAAATTTTGCTTCACTACAATTTTAAAGAACAATTGTGAACATCATGTAACATACTATTTTTTATTGTTAATTGTATTTTTTGTTCTGAGACTAATATTTATGAAATTTGGATTTTTCTTCAGGTTTCTATTTAACTCTTATTCCTATAGTATAACATATATATGATGAGATTTATTTTATTTTTTAATTTATTGTTTTCACATATATTGAAGACATATGTCAGGTCATTGATTTATAAACTTTTTCTTGAATTCTTATTTTTTATCCAAATATTATCAAAGTTCAAATATTCTTTCTGTACATTATCTACCACTGAATTAATATAAACTTGAATTAATATCCAGATGATAGGTGACTCCATCACATACACTGTCATATAAAGATCTATTTGATGGCCTTTCTCCCTAGATCATCATCTATTTTCCATATAATTTATCAATATTTTCTGTTTCCTTGGGTATTTTAAACTGAACATACTCTAAGAGTGTTTTCCTAGTTTTGCAGATTTCCTTAAACTTTTTTTCATTCAACTGGAAGAACAAATGCTACTGGATTTTCTAATTGATTTATTTATTTTAACACTTTCATTCTCTCTTTGGCTTACACACACATTGTAATAATATATGTAAATCAGAACTGCAGAACTGTCTCAGGCAAATTCCTCATCAGATACTTACTTATGAGAATTAAATAAACAGAGTATTTAACACAGAGAATGCCACATAATGAAAACAATAGGACATGACTATTATAGGACTGTTATGGGAAGTCCTTGGAAGAAAAGTTATGTCCAACCTAGATAGCATTTTCAAAAGCAGAGACATTACTTTGCCAACTAAGGTCCATCTAGTCAAGGCTATGGTTTTTCCTGTGGTCATGTATGGATGTGAGAGTTGGACTGTGAAGAAGGCTGAGCACCGAAGAATTGATGCTTTTGAACTGTGGTGTTGGAGAAGACTCTTGAGAGTCCCTTGGACTGCAAGGAGATCCAACCAGTCCATTCTGAAGGAGATCAGCCCTGGGATTTCTTTGGAAGCAATGACGCTAAAGCTGAAACTCCAGTACTTTGGCCACCTCATGCGAAGAGTTGACTCATTGGAAAAGACTCTGATACTGGGAGGGATTGGGGACAGGAGGAGAAGGGGACAACCGAGGATGAGATGGCTGGATGGCATCACGGACTCGATGGACGTGAGTCTGAGTGAACTCCAGGAGATGGTGATGGACAGGGAGGCCTGGCGTACTGCGATTCATGGGGTCGCAAAGAGTCGGACATGACTGAGTGACTGAACTGAACTGATTATAGGAAAATAACTTGATTATTAAAATACTGTTCAGTTGTAAGTATCTTTATTATTTTTTCATGAGCACTTTTTGAACAATCTTTTAAGAAAAATAATTAAATTGTAATTTATGGACTTCAAGGCAACTATTTTACTACAGAATTGTTAACAATTTAACCCCTAAAGTACTTATAGTAATCACAAATGTAGAGGGATAATACTTTGCCAACTAAGGTCCATCTAGTCAAGGCTATGGTTTTTCCAGTGGTCATGTATGCATGTGAGAGTTGGACTGTGAAGAAAGCTGAGCATTGAAGAATTGATGCTTTTGAACTGTGATGTTGGAGAAGACTCTTGAGAGTCCCTTGGACTGCAAGGAGATCCAACCAGTCCATTCTGAAGGACATCAGCCCTGGGATTTCTTTGGAAGCAATGACGCTAAAGCTGAAACTCCAGTACTTTTGCCACCTCATGCAAAGTGTTGACTCATTGGAAAAGACTCTGATGCTGGGAGGGATTGGGGGCAGGAGGAGAAGGGGATGACTGAGGATGAGATGTCTGGATGGCATCACTGACTCGATGGATGTGAGTCTGAGTGAACTCCGGGAGTTGGTGATGGACAGAGAGGCCTGGCGTGGTGCAATTCATGGGGTCGCAAAGAGTCGGACATGACTGAGCGACTGAACTGAACTGAACTGCACTGAAGATAAGCATCTATTTTTTCCTACAGCTTTTTTCATGACAAATATTGGAAACTATGTAATAATGATAGTGGAGATAAATTAAGCCATGAACATGTTTCTGTACGTTTATAATAATCTTCATCCTGAATTATTTGGTTATATAATAAAGGTAAAAGAAAGAATAAATAAGCTTATGTTAAGCTTCATGAAATACATGAAAAGTAAAAAGGAAAGGCTTTGTATGATATTATCACTTCATGGCCATTGTCTCATATTAAAAGAGATTTCAACTGAATTTTTCAATTTAAAGTCACAAGACTATAAACTAAATAATAATAAAACATGCACACCAAATTTTAAGGATTTAAGAGCCCGGGACAGTGATATACAACATAATCACTTACAAAATAATGTCTACCTAAGTAATAAAGTGAATAAAATCCTTCAACAACCTGAGCATATTTGCTATTTCAGATATAAATGTGTGAAACAGGCATTCATATTCCATGTTTTTGTGATATGCTGACATACACACACACACATTCTTTCTACTCATTGTTCATGGTAAATTATCACATTCAATTTTGTATAATTTCACATTAAGTAATTTTACATGAATGTCTAGTTATAAAATAAATTTATTTGTCATAAAAGAAGAATAATTGTACAGTTCACATGCTCTTTTTTCAAAATGAAATGCAAGTAGTAACTTTTGTGTTGGTTAAATGATTGTTCTCTTTATCTTCCATTAAAATAAATTATGACATTGGAAAAATATAACAAAAGTAGTGTTGTTGCTGATATTTTTTCAATTACAAAATAATGGGAGCTACCTAAAGTATCAAACTAATGAGATTGGCTGACACCAAAGCTTAAGTAAACACATGCAATGCTTACAATGCGTATATAAGAAAGAATGTTGTTGTTGCTGTTTAACCACTAAGTTGTGTCCGACTCTTTTGCAAGCTGATAGACTGTAGTTCACCAGACTTCCCTGTTCATGGGGTTTCCCAAGCAAGGATACTGGAGTGGGTTTCATTTCCTTCTCCAGGGGATCTTCCTGACCCAGGGATTGAATCCATGTCTCTTGCATTGGCACACGGATTTTTTTTTTTTTAACCACTGAGCCACATGGTAAGCCCTAATAAAGAATAAGGAAAATTTACGTCAGCTTCTATAGGACGTTACCCAGCATATTTTGTTGAATGAAATCCAAAAAAACAAGCCAATTAAAAAAAAATGCAATGTGGTTCTCTGTGTAAAATATTAAGGGAAATAAATAAAATAATGTAAGTGTTTTGTGTATGACTATATATATTTGCAAAAAGACACAAAGAGGGAATAAACCAAAATTAATGAAACTGATTTCCAGTGTAGTAGAAGAGAATGAAATGAAAGAGGGAACAAATAATCTTTTGAAGTATTACTTTTCTTTACTTTTTTTTCCAGCATTTTTATTTATTTATTTTTATTTTACTTTACAATACTGTATTGGTTTTGCCATACATTGACATGAATCCGTCACGGGTGTACATGAGTTCCCAATCCTGAACCCCCTCCCACCTCTCTCCCCATATCATCTCTCTGGGTTATCCCAGTGCACCAACCCCAAGCATCCTGTATCCTATATAGAACCTAGACTGGCAATTCGTTTCTTACATGATAGTATACATGTTTCAATGCCATTCTCCCAAATCATCCCACCCTCTCCCTCTCCCAAAGAGTCCAAATGTCTGTTCTATACATCTGCATCTCTTTTACTGTCTTGCATACAGGGTTATCATTACCATCTTTCTAAATTCCATATATATGTGTTAGTATACTGTTTGGTATTTTTCTTTCTGGCTTACTTCACTCTGTATAATAGACTCCAGTTTCATCCACCTCATTAGAACCGATTCAAATGTATTCTTTTTAATGGCTGAGTAATACTCCATAGTGTATATGTACCACCACTTTCTTATCCATTCGTCTGCTGATGGATATCTAGGTTGCTTCCATGTCCTGGCTACTATAAACAGTGCTGCAATGAACACTGGGGTACACGTGTCTCTTTCAATTCTGGTTTCCTCAGTGTGTATGCCCAGCAGTGGGATAGCTGGGTCATAAGGCAGTTCAATTTCCAGTTTTTTAAGGAATCTCCACACTTCTCCATAGTGGTTGTACTAGTTTGCATTCCCACCAACAGTGTAAGAGTGTTCCCTTTTCTCCACACCCTCTCCAGCATTTATTGCTTGTAGACTTTTGGATCGCAGCCATTCTGACTGGTGTGAAATGGTACCTCATTGTGGTCTTGATTTGCATTTCTCTGATAATGAGTGATGTTGAGCATNTAGTGGCTGTAATAGTTTGCGTTCCCACCAGCAGTGTAAGAGGGTTCCCTTTTCTCCACACCCTCTCCAGCATTTATTGCTTGTAGACTTGTGGATCGCAGCCATTCTGACTGGTGTGAAATGGTATCTCATTGTCATTTTGATTTGCATTTCTCTGATAATGAGTGATGCTGAGCATGTTTTCATGCGTTTGTTGGCCATCCATATGTCTTTGGATAAATGTTTATTTATTTCTTTGGCCCATTTTTTGGTTGGGTAATGTATTTTTCTGTAATTGAGCTTCATAAGTTGCTTGTATATTTTTGAGATTAGTTGTTTGTCAGTTGCTTCACTTGCTATTATTTTCTCCCATTCAGAAGGATGTCTTTTCACCTTGATTATAGTTTCCTTTGTTGTGCAGAAGCTTTTAATTTTAATTAGATCCCATTTGTTTATTTTTGCTTTTATTTCGAGTATTCTGGGAGGTGGATCATAGAGGATCCTGCTGTGATTTATGTCGGAAAGTGTTTTGCCTATATTCTCTTCTAGGAGTTTTATAGTTTCTGGTCTTACATTTAGATCTTTAATCCATTTTGAGTTTATTTTTGTGAGTGGTGTTAGAGAGTGATCTAGTTTCATTCTTCTACAAGTGGTTGATCAGTTTTTCCAGCACCACTTGTTAAAGAGATTGTCTTTACTCCATTGTATATTCTTGCCTCCTTTGTCGAAGATAAGGTGTCCATAGGTGTGTGGATTTATCTCTGGGCTTTCTATTTTGTTCCATTGATCTATATTTCTGTCTTTGTGCCAGTACCATACTGTCTTGATGACTGTGGCTTTGTAGTAGAGCTTGAAGCCAGGCAGGTTGATTCCTCCAGTTCCATTCTTCTTTCTCAAGATTGCTTTGGCTATTTGAGGTTTTTTTGTATTTCCATACAAATCTTGAAATTATTTGTTCTAGTTCTGTGAAAAATACCGCTGGTAGCTTGATAGGGATTGCATTGAATCTATAGATTGCTTTGCGTAGTATACTCATTTTCACTATATTGATTCTTCCGATCCATGAACACGGTATATTTCTCCATCTATTAGTGTCCTCTTTGATTTCTTTCATCAGTGTTTTATAGTTTTCCATATATAGGTCTTTAGTTTCTTTAGGTAGATATATTCCTAAGTATTTTATTCTTTTCGTTGCAATGGTGAATGGAATTGTTTCCTTAATTTCTTTTTCTACTTTCTCATTATTAGTGTATAGGAATGCAAGGGATTTCTGTCTGTTGATTTTATATCCTGCAACTTTACTATATTCATTGATTAGCTCTAGTAATTTTCTGGTGGAGTCTTTAGGATTTTCTGTGTAGAGGATCATGTCATCTGCAAACAGTGAGAGTTTTACTTCTTCTTTTCCAATTTGAATTCCTTTTATTTCTTTTTCTGCCCTGATTGCTGTGGCCAAAACTTCCAGAACTATGTTGAATAGTAGCGGTGAAAGTGGGCACCCTTGTCTTGCTCCTGACTTTAGGGGAAATGCTTTCAGTTTTTCACCATTGAGGATAATGTTTGCTGTGGGTTTGTCAAATATAGCTTTTATTATGTTGAGGTATGTTCCTTGTATTCCTACTTTCTGGAGAGTTTGTATCATAAATGGATGTTGAATTTTGACAAAGGCCTTCTCTGCATATATTGAGATAATCATATGGCTTTTATTTTTCCGTTTGTTAATGTGGTGAATTACATTGATTGATTTGTGGATATTGAAGAATCCTTGCATCCCTGGGATAAAGCCCACTTGGTCATGGTGTATGATCTTTTTAATGTGTTGTTGGATTCTGATTGCTAGAATTTTGTTAAGGATTTTTGCATCTATGTTCATCAGTGGTATTGGCCTGTAGTTTTCTTTTTTGGTGACATCTTTGTCAGGTTTTGGTATTAGGGTGATGGTGGCCTCATAGAATGGGTTTGGAAGTTTACCTTCCTCTGAAATTTTCTGGAAGAGTCTCAGTAGGATAGGTGTTAGCTCTTCTCGAAATTGTTGGTAGAATTCAGCTGTGAAGCCGTCTGGACCTGGGCTTTTGTTTGCTGGAAGATTTCTGATTACAGTTTCAATTTCCGTGCTTTGATGGGTCTGTTAAGGTTTTCTATTTCTTCTTGGTTCAGTTTTGGAAAGTTGTACTTTTCTAAGAATTTGTCCATTTCTTCCACGTTGTCCATTTTATTGGCATATAATTGCTGATAGTAGTCTCTTATGATCCTTTGTATTTCTGAGTTGTCTGTTGTGATCTCTCCATTTTCATTTCTAATTTTATTGATTTGATTTTTCTCTCTTTGTTTCTTGATGAGTCTGGCTAATGGTTTGGCAATTTTATTTATCCTTTCAAAGAACCAGCTTTTTGCTTTCTTGATTTTTGCTATGGTCTCTTTCGTTTCTTTTGCATTTATTTCTGCCCTAATTTTTAAGATTTCTTTCCTTCTACGAACTCTGGGGTTCTCCATTTCTTCCTTTTCTAGTTGCTTTAGGTGTACAGTTAGGTTATTTATTTGACTTTTTTCTTGTTTCTTGAGGTATGCCTGTATTGATATGAACTTTCCTCTTCAGACTGCTTTGATAGTGTCCCACAGGTTTTGGGTTGTTGTGTTTTCATTTTCATTCGTTTCTATGCATATTTTGATTTCTTTTTTGATTTCTTCTGTGATTTATTGGTTATTCAGAAGCGTGTTGTTCAGCCTCCATATGTTGGAATTTTTAATAGTTTTTCTCTTGTAATTGAGATCTAATCTTAATGTATTATGGTCAGAAAAGATACTTGGAATGATTTCGATTTTTTTGAATTTATCAAGGTTAGATTTATGGCCCAGGATGTGATCTATCCTGGAGAAGCTTCCATGAGCACTTGAGAAAAAAGGTGAAATTCATTGTTTTGGGGTGAAATGTCCTATAGATATCAGTTAGGTCTAATTGGTCTATTGTATCATTTAAAGTTTGCGTTTCTTTGTTAATTTTCTGTTTGGTTGATCTGTCCATAGATGTGAGTGGGGTATTAAAGTCTCCCACTATTACTGTGTTATTGTTAATTTCCCCTTTCATACTTGTTAGCATTTGTCTTACATATTGCGGTGCTCCTATGTTGGGTGTATATATATTTATAATTGTTATATCTTCTTCTTGGATTGATCCTTTGATCATTATGTAGTGGCCTTCTTTGTCTCTTTTCACAGTCTTCACTTTAAAGTCTATTTTATCGGATATGAGTATAGCTACTCCTGCTTTCTTTTGGTCTCTATTTGCGTGGAATATCTTTTTCCAGCCCTTCACTTTCAGTCTGTATGTGTCCCTTGTTTTGAGGTGGGTCTTTTGTAGGCAGCATATATAGGGGTCTTGTTTTTGTATCCATTCAGCCAGTATTTGCCTTTTGGTTGGGGCATTCAACCCATTTACGTTTAAGGTAATTATTGATAAGTATGATCCTGTTGCCATTTACTTTATTGTTTTGGGTTCGGGTTTATATGCCCTTTTTATGTTTCCTGTCTAAAGAATATCCTTTAGCATTTGTTGGAGAGCTGGTTTGGTGGTGCTGAATTCTCTCAGTTTTTGCTTATCTGTAAAGCTTTTGATTTCTCCTTCATATTTGAATGAGATCCTTGCTGGGTACAGTAATCTGGGCTGTAGGTTATTTTCTTTCATCACTTTAAGTATGTCTTGCCATTCCCTCCTCGCCTGAAGAGTTTCTATTGAAAGATCTGCAGTTATCCTTATGGGAATCCCCTTGTGTGTTATTTGTTGTTTTTCCCTTGCTGCTTTTAATATTTGTTCTTTGTGTTTGGTCTTTGTTAATTTGATTAATATGTGTCTTGGGGTGTTTCGCCTTGGGTTTATCCTGTTTGGAACTCTCTGGGTTTCTTGGACTTGGGTGATTATTTCCTTCCCCATTTTAGGGAAGTTTTCAACTATTATCTCCTCAAGTATTTTCTCATGGTCTTTCTTTTTGTCTTCTTCTTCTGGGACTCCTATTATTCGAATGTTGGAGCGTTTCATATTGTCCTGGAGGTCTCTGAGATTGTCCTCATTTCTTTTAATTCGTTTTTCTTTTTTCCTCTCTGATTCATTTATTTCTACCATTCTATCTTCTATTTCACTAATCCTATCTTCTGCCTCCAATATTCTACTATTTGTTGCCTCCAGAGTGTTTCTGATCTCATTTATTGCATTATTCATTATATATTGACTCTTTTTTATTTCTTCTAGGTCCTTGTTAAACCTTTCTTGCATCTTCTCAGTCCTTGTCTCCAGGCTATTTATCTGTGATTCCATTTTGATTTCAAGATTTTGGATCATTTTCACTATCAATATTCGGAATTCTTTCTCAGGTAGATTCCCTATCTCTTCCTCTTTTGTTTGGTTTGGTGGGCATTTATCCTGTTCCTTTACCTGCTGGGTATTCCTCTGTCTCTTCATCTTGGTTATATTGCTGCATTTGGGGTGGGCCTTTCTGTATTCTGGGAATTTGTGGAGTTCTCTTTATTATGGAGTTTCTTCACTGTGGGTGGGCTTGTATCAGTGGCTTGTCAAGGTTTCTTAGTTAAGGAAGCTTGTGTTGGAGTTCTGGTGGGTGCATCTGGATTTCTTCTCTCTGGAGTGCAATGAAGTGTCCAGTAATGAGTTATGAGATGTCAATGCTTTTGGAGTAACTTAAGCTGCCAGTATATTGAAGCTCAGGGGTGTGTTCCTGTGTTGCTGGAGAATTTGCGTTATATGACTTGCTCTGGAACTTGTTGGCCCTTGGGTGGTGCTTGGTTTTAGTGTAGGTATGGAGGTGTTTGATGAGTTCCTATCAATTAATGTTCCCTGGAGTCAGGAGTTCTCTGATGTTCTCAGGATTTGGACTTAAGCCTCCTGCTTCTGGGTTTCAGTTTTATTTTTACAGTAGCCTCAACACTTCTCCATCTATGCAGCACCGATGATAAAACATCTAGTTTAAAGATGAAGTTTCCCCACATTGAGGGACACCCAGAGAGGTTCACAGAGTTACATGGAGAAGAGAAGAGGGAGGGGGGAATTGGAGGTGACTGGAATTAGATGAGGTGGGATCAAAAGAGGAGAGATCAAGCTAGCCAGTAATCACTTCCTTATGTGTGTTCCACAGTCTGGACTGCTCAGAGTTGTTCACGGAATTATACAGAGAAGAGGAGAGGGAGGAAGGAGATAGACGTGGCCAGGAGGATAAAAGAGGGAAATGAAAAGGAGAGAGACAGGTCCAGCCAGTAACCAGTTCCCTAAGTGTTTCCACTGTCTGGAACACACAGAGATTCACAGAGTTGGGTAGAGAAGAGAAGGGGGAGGGAGGAGACAGAGGCAACTTGGTGGAGAAAAAGGAGAGTCCAAAGGAGGAGAAAGCAGTCAAACCAGTAATCTCACTCTTAAGTAAAAATGGGTACAGAAGAATGGGTTTTTGAAGGTACAAAATTGATAACAAATACCAAAAAGCAAAGATTAAAAAATCTAGAGAAGAGGTTGGATTTTCAAAAATACAATATTAAAGAGAAGAAGAAGAAAAAAGTCACAAGAATTATTAAAAAACAACCAAAATATATATATATGGTGTTTGCTTTAAAAATAGGATTTTTTTTTGAAAAGTAATAGTAGGTTATAAAGATAGAAATTAAAGAAGAAACAGAGGACTTAAAAATTTAAAAAATGTTAAAAAAAAGGAAGAAAAAGAAAAGAAGAAAACAAATAACAACAAAAAAAAGAATGATTGTAAAAATAGTAAAGATATAGCTGGGACTTTCTCTGGTGGTGTTGTGGGCAGTGTGGGGTCAGTTCATTTTTGGATAGTTCCTTGGTCCGGCTTATATTTCTCAGTATCTATAGGCCCCTTCCTATGTAGTCTGTACTAATGACAGGGTTTTAATCTATTGCACCTGTCACTTCCAAGGCGGTTCCCTCTGTTTTAGCTTCTTCTGTTTGCTGGTCTCTTCAGTGTCTGATTTCCGCCCTGACACAAGGCGGGTGGTGGTGGAAACTTTTTTTTTTTTTTTTAGGCTCACTTGTTCAGTTGCGCTGTGGGGAGGGAGGGACGCTGCAAATAAATAACACTGGCATGTGCTCACAATGTCTCAGCCACGCTGGGCCTGCCCTCACTCACAGCACACACCTCTCAGGGTCTAGGTTGCTCCATTGGGCCTGCCATGCCTCAGGCTGCATGCACCTCCCCAGTCTAAGCCGCTCAGGCTCAGGTAGTCAGGTAGTCCTCAGAGGCGCAGACTCGGTTGGACCTGTGTTATGTGCCCTTCCCAGGTCTGAGTAGCTCAGGTGTTTGGTGAGCACAGTCACTGCGATGTATCGCCCTTCCCGTCCCTGCTGCTCAGTTTTCTGGGAGTACAACTGGCACCCTTCTCCGGCGGATGGTGACTGCCCAGAACCCCAACAAGTCTTAGTTAGCAAAGAAGCCTGTTTGCAGTTTGGTAGTTAATGTCTCTCTGGGGCTGCAATTGCCCCCTTCCAGCCCTTCCAGCTCTGGCTGCCTGTCACTGGAGGGGGATGGTCTGCAGCCGGCTAATTCTGTTCCATCCTTTGTTCTGTGTGCCATCCTGGCAGTGTCTTATGTTAGAGCTTTCCATGTGGGAGCTATCCCAGTCTGGTTTGCTAGCCCAAGTTAGTTCCTCTGGTTACACTCGGGGCATTCCAGCCCGATTCGTAAAAAGCACTGCAGCCCGCGCCTCCCTGCCCAGCCCCTGCTTGACAATGGCGGATGCAGGCATCTGTGCTGCCTCTCCGCTGGGGGAGTTACCGTTGGGCTCGTAATCTGTGGGTTTTAATTATTTATTTATTTTTCCTCCTCGTTATGTTGCCCTCTGTGCTTCCAAGGCTTGCCACAGATTGGCAGCGAGAATGTTCCCTGGTGTTTGGAAGCTTTTCTCTTTTTAAGACTCCCTTCCCGGGATGGAGCTCCCTCCCTACCTCTTTTGTCTCTTTTTTCATCTTTTATATTTTTTCCTACCTGTTTTTGAAGACAATGATCTGCTTTTCTGGGTGCTTGATGTCCTCTGCCGGCATTCAAAAGTTGTTTTGTGGAATTTGCTCAGCACTGAAATGTTCTTTTGATGAATTTGTGAGGGAGAAAGTGGTCTCCCCATCCTATTCCTCTGCCATCTTAGGACCGCCCCCTGAAGTATTACTTTTCTTATCCTTTTGACTTTAAGGAATGTGTTACTGTCCCACATAAAATAAATTACTCAACATAGATAGGAGAGATAAAAAGCCTTAAAATTTAATGTAAAGAGAAACAAATGAACCCAAACCCATTTCACATGAATTATGTAACCATACTGAAAATGGAACATAATCTAAGCCAAGAAATTTTTGACACAATGCTTGAACTATACAATTTAATCTAACAACAACAACAAAAAAAAAACTCAAAAATTGTTCTGTTTTAGTAGGATTATTTATATATCATATATTTTACAGTACAGATGTGTTCACAGAGAAAGAGAGACAGAGAGAGAGAGACTGTGAACTAGGAGTGCTCTCTGCCATATCAGTGAATAAAGGATGTTCTGAGCTTCATTCCATCAGCCACTACACCCACAGTGGGGCACCCTGAGGGGACTCAGGATGGGAAAGCAAAGGATACTGGCCTTAGAAAGCTGACGTGCAAAGTGAAGTAATGATTTTAAGGACCCCAGACTCTTGTATCTTCCCATACAGAAAGGCTCTAAATTCACTAACATGATGTCTGGTTTTCTTTAATTAACAATAACCTTTTGATGTTCCAACTACTTGGTCTTTGTTGCAAAACTCCTGTAGATCCTGGCTCTTTTCTTTTTCCCTTTAAAGTAGTCCCTCAGAACTGTTCTGAGAGGCCGTGTCCCTGACTTGAAGTCCTCAAAAAGGCTGCCACGTAAACATACTTCTCAACATTTAGGTTGTACATTTTTTTTTTTTTTCCAGTCAACAAAACCAAGAATGCAATAACACAAATGTGGCAAAATACTAAACTTAGGTGAAGTGAATGAGTGGATCTGGGAGTTAGTTACTTTATTATTAATAATTTTCTAAAATTTAGTTTGGAATAAAAAGTTTTTTGAGTTTAATAAGAAAATCAGCAATGATGACATTGTAACTTGAGTACTTCTTTTTTCAGCCTTTTAGATCAGAGTCCTTTCCAACAAACTGAGAAATAAAGACTGGAATACCTCAAATTTGGGTAAAATATAATGTTTATTACCAATAAAGATAATATTGGCATACATGACTGCCAACTAAAAATTGGCACTTTTTATCTACTGCTATAATGACTGAGTCACAAGAAACTCCTGCAACCACTGATCTTCAACACACCTTGAAAGGAGTTCAAGGTGGAGATCAGGAATGAGGCACTCTGTGTTTGAAGAAACACTGGCAGAACAGGTTTTCTGACAGATATTTTCAGGAGAAGATTTTATAAGCCCAATTCTTCCATCTCTTCAATTCTAGAAAGGCACTAATATCATTAAGAGACTTTCTCATGACTAGCAGCAACCTTCATGAGGGTAACAACAGCTTTCTCCAAAAACATGGGCTTGACTGCATGTACCCCCTTCACCAAAACTGCATATATATTGACCTTCCTGTCACCTCTTTGTAGCAGTTTTTCTTTCAGAGCTATCTGAAATGCTATCTCCTGGGCTATAATCCTCATTTTGTCCCAAATAAAACTTAGCTCAGAAATTTCACATTGTAGTTTTTTTTTTTTTTTTTTTTTTTTAGTCAAAATGGTTTATGTCATGAAACAAAATGGATTTTCTAATAAATCAGGTTTGAATGTTGAGTTTGTGGTCAGTCAGATCTATTACTCATCATTTTTGGATTCAAAATTCTATCAAGGCAGACTTGATTTCACCTTCATAAATCAGTCCTCAATATCAACCCCTATTCATCTAGTTTTTTGTTGAAATCCTGGACATTAATAGGTGTTTAGATTTCAAAAATGCTGAAAAGAGGAGTGTATTAATAAATTCCCAAGTCATTATGTATGCAAATTTGAAAATAATTTCCTATTTTATTCTCCATACTAAATTATGCCTAGTACATAGCTACTGAAATTTAGAAAAACAATGGAAACACATAGATGAAGCAAAATCATTCCAAATATCTGAGGTTTTTTTTCCCCATCAATAACTTCTCAAGAAAAAATAAAGTTAAAAAAATGCACAATATTTGGACATAAAATCTGAAACCAGTTTCAGCAAAGCAAATTTCAAGATCTATTTTTCCCAAATTTTTTTTTTTTGTGTGCTATATCCAGTGGAGGGGTACTAAATGCCTGGGTGGGGGTAGTTTGTTAGTTTGTTCAGGGTATAAGGGATTTTATTCAATCAATAAGATACTTTGCTTCACTTTTTATGAGTAAAATGTGTTTTAAAAGCATAGACAATTATCAAAGCACTGGACTGAACATCCTCAACATTTAGAAAACAATCCCAGAAATTTGAAGAAAAATTATATTCCTAGAACCCAGAGTTTGGTGTTGNTTCAATCAGTAAGATACTTTGCTTCACTTTTTATGAGTAAAATGTGTTTTAAAAGCATAGACAATTATCAAAGCACTGGACTGAACATCCTCAACATTTAGAAAACAATCCCAGAAATTTGAAGAAAAATTATATTCCTAGAACCCAGAGTTTGGTGTTGCCTAAGATATCAGTGGTGTGTGAGTGGGTAGGGCATAAATTGTGAAAATATTCTTGGCTTTAGTCTTGTCAGGATACTATTGAGTATGTGCCAGTGGCTCAGAATTGATAACCTGTACACTAAAGTCCCCTAAAACTTGGAAAAATCTCTCTCAGCAAGATGCTAATTTTGCCATTTTGCATTTACCATGTCTGAGAAGACATGCACCTATACCCACTGCCTTCTGTTTGAGAGTGACATTGAGACAGTGACAATGGCAATGCCCTACTAAAACAAATGTATTTGTGGTGACTATTTAATTTTTTTTTTTTTTCTTATTCAGTCCTTCTGTCTTAGTCAGTCTGGCTGCTTTAAAAAAAGTGCCATTGATTGGGTGGCATGTAAACAGAAATTTATTTCTTAAAGTTTTGGAGCCTGGGAGTTCATCTGAGTGACAGCATGATCAGTTCTGGTAAATGCTTTCAGGGTTGCTGGTTATTAGGTCTTCTTGTATATTCATATGATGGAAAATGACAGTGAGAGAGCTCTCTGGGGTCCCTGTGATAAGGGCACTAATCTCATTCATGAAGGATGCACCCTTGTGGCCTAATTACCTCTGAAAGGCCCCACCTCCTAATACCATCACTTTGGAGTGAGAATATGGGGAGTATACAAATAATTCAGTTCATTGCAACCTTGTAAACTTCTTAATTTCCAGGTGGTCTCTGACATTTCTTCAAAGCATTGAATATGTACTTTATCTAGTCATGTAACATTAAAGAACCCCTCTTTGTAGGCATTTATAGTCTTAGGCTAACTGAGGGCTGTTTTAAGCCCCATTCCTAATATTCACAAGGTCTGAGAGAAGAGTACAAGAATAATTCACATACCATTTCTCTAAGGCTTCTTCTCATCCCACAAGTTTGAGCTTACCAATTTTCCTTGATAGTGTGCACTTCCATGACCCACCTCAGGTTGTACCCTAAGAATATCATATTTTATGTTCTTCAAAGGAAATTAAAGTGGAAAGTAAAGTCACAGATGTGAATTTCTCTGAATTTAAGGAATGTAAACCAAAACATGGGCTATAGACCAAGCCGGTTTCTCACCCTTCAGATTTTCCTCTGTCCATCCAACAACCCACCTTTTATTCCAGTACCAGTTTGCATTTACCACTGGGTTATGCCTTAGAGTTAAGAATATGTGTATCTGTCACCTTGAACTTTTTGGAAGAAGGATTTAGGGAAAGACTGTGCACACCTTAAAAGTAGGTACAGGATAATTTGGGCAGGATATTTGGAGGACCTGAATATGCTTTCTTATAGCTTGTGAAGGGCTGGGTTATGGGCTATAAGTAGAATTACCTGTTCTCTGGGTTTAAAGGTGATTCAGACTGCAACATTACTTTTTGCTATGACATATATTATATCTAAGAAACCTCACCTTCTGAGGTAGTTATTTCCTTCTGTAAACAAATGCAGAGCCAACTTGAGCCCACTTGTCAAACCCATTAAACGCATGTGCCCAAGTACTTGAAGATAGAAATATCATGCCACACTGCGATGCCTAAAAGACATGTCTACTGAAAACCATTTTCCCTGGCTTCAGCTGCCACTGTACATCAAGATATTCCCAACCTGCTGTTGTTTAGTCACTCAGTCATGTCCAACTCTTTCATGACACCTGTGAATTGTAGTCCCCCTGGCTTCTCTGTCCATGGGATTTTCCAGGCAAGAGTACTGGAAAGGGTTGCCACTTCCTTCACCAGGAGATCTTCCTGACCAGGCACCAAACCCACATCTTTTGCATCTCCTGCCTTGACAGGCAGGTTCTTTACCAGGGTGCCACCTGGGGAAGCCCCCTTCCCAACCTACTATCTGCCACAGTAACTCACTGCCCTCTCTCACATAGTAATGTTTATGCCTGGTTCTGTAAAATCAACCTTGTAAAGTTGCAAGTTGCCTTTTAAATCTCCCATAATATGGTCATGACCATCTATGCAGATGTACAGATTTTGCTTTCCAAAGCTAAGTAACCTACCATCTGCTGAGGCACCTTACTTAGCCAAAAATTTCACCCCTGTCAACGGTCAAGGGATCCTCTTTTCATTTTCTTGAGACTCAAATGGCCCCACACCTTGGCTGAATCCTGCAACTTCACAGCAGGACCTGCGTGTACATTCCTCTCTGGTGAATTCCAGTACTTCCAATAAAACAAAGCTGGCATAAGCTTTAGTGACTGACAAGGTCAATATTGCATGTGATCTATGACTTACAGCCATTTGCCTAAATACCAATAATAAATGAGGCACTCACATGAGGCAAGCTCAGTCAAGCGACCCATTTTAAACCTTTAGAAACTATCAAGATCAAAGCTCTTGTATGACATACCAAAGTCAAAGACCTTAGTCACATGAGAAAAATGAGCCTTTCCATTTATATCTTGTTCAATATATTTTCACCTTCCTTATCTATTCCTGAGACTCACAGAGTGAGGGACCAGGCTGCACATGGTTATCTTGCCCTTCCGAAGTCACCATTTAGAAAGTTTGTCCTCCCACTCCTGACCTCCACCTTTAGGGAGAAAGTGTGAAACAGAAGGCAGACTTTTTTTCTTTTTTTTTCTTTTTAATAAAGTTCTCTCTAGTACCCTGGTATAAAACATCAGGACTTAGATGCAAGCTACCCCTCAGAAGAAATTATAAAATGTTACATTTTTCAGAAAATCAAACCAAACAAAGGAAAAACACTTGGCAGGAAGCTGAACAGTTAGTTGGTGGAAGGGGTGGGTGAGGGAAAGAAAAAAATAATGATAAAACCTCGTCATTTAACACAATCTTAAAACCTCCAGCTTGCTAAAATTTCTGCTTTCTGATTATATTTCCCTGTAGGTCAACTTGAAAGAAAACACTAATTGGTGCATTTAGCCTAATAGAAGCTGTATCATGACCTTGTACACCATAGGTGTTCCTGCTGACAAGAATATTCACCAGAGATTTTATAAACAAATTATTGCTTGGTTTCCTGTATCTCTCAATCGCTCTCCTATATGCCTATTACTCAACTGCAAGACTTAACAAACCAGTATTTCATTATTTATTTTTTAAATTTTAGCATACATAAGTAATTTAATTTTAAATTGTCCTTTATATATAATAAACTTTATTTGAATTCATCCCATTTATTTACTATAATAAATGTCACATGTACTAGCCAACAAAGTACTTTTTAACATGTACAGAATGCATATCTTTCATGAAACATTTGCCTTTTTAAAGATCAGCATTAAACCATTAGGATGGTACTTTGATAAGATATTTCTTATATCTTTTATTACACTACTGACTTGGTCATTCATAAACCAGATAGATAGATATATGGATAGATCTTTTTTTAGTTAAATGAATTCTAACTTTGCTATTAACTTATAAGGCAACTTTTTAGTTTATTTG
>SJYT01003305.1:318622-350060 GCA_006410635.1 Cephalophus harveyi
AGGTCTGACAATAACTTGATATATAAATTTAGACAAATTGCTTAATTTCCCTGGGCTCCATTTTTTTTTTCCCACTGTAATGATTTCTCAGTCCATTTCAATTCTAACTCCATATGCACTTATTGTTAATAGGCAGGTCAATTTTGGAGCAAAACTCTGGGGGTTTAAAGCAATGGAACTTCTTTGAAGGTCATATACTCAGGACAAATTCAATAACACTCTCTGATATTCAGTTTTATTATTTTCAAAATACTATTGTCATTGATATCATCTCTTTCAAAGAATCAAAGGGAGGATCCAATAAA
This sequence comes from Cephalophus harveyi, assembly GCA_006410635.1. NCBI lineage: Eukaryota > Metazoa > Chordata > Mammalia > Artiodactyla > Bovidae > Cephalophus > Cephalophus harveyi. The sequence continues at coordinate 318,928 of SJYT01003305.1, forward strand.
ATAAGATTACATAAAATCATTTTGTACCTGCAGGACAAAGCTTAACTATAAAATCTGCTCTAATTCCAAGAAATAACTTCCATACTTCAAAAGTTTGGTATCCAATATTTTATTTATTTTAGCCTTAATCTTTACCCTATCAGAAATATTTATGGTATTTATTATGTGTTGTATATTTACAATGCATATTTTTTCTCTCCTTCATTTCTGATGTTATATTCTTTGTTCTCCAAGGTTGTTCCTCTGTCCTCCTGATCATCTTTGAGCCATGGTTTTAAAATTTATTGAAGAATTCCATGACTTTGTATGAATAAATAGAACAATAAAGTTACTCTTTTGACATGTAACTAAACAGTAATTTCTATTCTATTTCACACACTCCTTCTAATGGTGAAATGCTTCCTCTTGATGACTTAGATGTCTCCTGTCCCTAATTAGGAGTGGATTACCAGCTTAGTTACCCTTCATGATCTTGTAGTCAGATGTTTATCTATTTCTAAACATTTTCCAAGCAGCAGTAAAATACATATATTGTTGGCTGGCATTTATTCTATGCCTGGATTGTCCATAGATGTCAAGATGAAGTTTCCTAAATTGTTACGGACATTTAGTGGAGGCAGGGGTGAGGCAGAATGTGTAACTTATTGTAGATGATCATGCTTCAAAACTGAATTCTGGGTCTTGTCTATATTCTCAGAAAGCAATTTATATATTCTTTGTGTTTCTTTTGTTTGGGGTCTGAAAGAAGCAATGTGTTTTTACCAGAAATTTTCACTGATCAGCAAAGATCTGTCCTACTCTCTCTGTTTTGTCCAAGTGGCTTTCTTGGCAGCTCAGATGGTAATCTGCCTGCCATGCAGGAGATGTGGGTTCAATCCCTGGGTAGGAAATATCCTCTAGAGGAGAAAATAGCAACCCACTCCAGTATCTCATAGGGAGAATTCCATGGACTGAGGAGTCTGGCAGGCTATAGTCCACAGTGTTGCAAAGAGTTGGACATGGCTAAGCAGCTTACACTTTTCATTTTAATAGCATTGAACCTTATCTGCAGTATTTTTTAATCTCTACAGTCTTCTTGAATAACATCTTATTCTTGACTATGATATCTCTGCTCTGTATTCTCAGAATTAAACTTAAGTCTTATCCCTTATATATGGAATCTAAAAAAATAATTATACAAATGAACTTACTTCAAAACAGAAAGAGACTCACAGACTTAGAAAGTCTATCATTGCCAGAGAGAAGGATCCAGGGAAGGAGAAGTTAGAGAGTTTGGGATGGACACGTACACACTGCTATGTTTTTAATGGATAACCAACAAGGACATGCGGTATAGCACAGGGAACTCTGCTCAATGTTGTGTGGCAGCCTGGATGGGAGGGGAATTTCGGGGAGAATGGATGCATATATATACATGGTTAAGTCCCTTTGCTGTTTACCTGCAACCATCACAGCATTGTTAACCAATTATATCCTGGCAGTCTTGCTTGTTAATAGCCTGGAATGCAATCTCTCTATTTCATCATGAAGTTTTGGGTAGAGCCAATAATTTTTTGAGTTTTTCTTTTTTATCTTTAACTAGGTTCAGTTTTCTTTTCTTGAGATGTAGATTTCTTCATATTCTTTCACCATCAGAAATAACATTGTTCTTGAAGATAATTTTCTACAATGATCAAACTCAATTATGAGAGACATAGAGTACACTTACCTATAGATTTACAGTCTATTCTCAGAATTCAAAAAATTCAAAGAATATGAATTCAAAGCTCTTGAATTATGCTTTAAAGAAATTAATAACACAAGAATATATACATGCCTTATCTTCATGTCCCCAAAAAGTGCATCTCAGTTGTTCATTTAGTGAATCAAACCATGCTTTCTATGGAAAATAATTGTACTCAACAGAGATGTCAACATTAATTTTTATAATAAAAATATTATTATCTTCTGAAATTAAAAAAAAAGTAAAATATAATTGCCCAAAGATACTTCTTGTTACACATAGTATTATGACTTTAGTATGGATTGAAATATAGCATTTTTATGTGAAAAGCTGTTATTAGATTGAGAGATCAGAATCAGCATGCTTTACAATTAAGAAACCATGACTGGAGTAAAGTAAACATAAATTTCTGGTTCAATGTCAATGATGGATTGATAATGCATATTCAAAGCAGCAGCCAAGACAATGGAGTAGGAAAACCTTAGCACACTTCCCCTGGGGTGCACATCAAAATTATAATTATCGGGTTCCAAAGAATAGTAAGGAGGGATAAGAAAGCCTTCCTCAGTGATCAATGCAAAGAAATAGAAGAAAACAATAGAATGGGAAAGATTAGAGATCTCGTCAAGAAAATTAGAGATACCAAGGGAACATTTCATGCAAAGATGGGCTCAATAAAGGACAGAAAAGATATGGATCTAACAGAAGCAGAAGATATTAAGAAGAGGTGGCAAGAATACACAGAAAAGCTATACAAAAAAGATCTTCATGACCCAGATAATCATGATGGTGTGATCATTCATCTAGAGTCAGACATCCTGGAATCTGAAGTCAAGTGGGCCTTAGGAAGTATCACTACAAACAAAACTAGTGGAGGTGATGGAATTCCAGTGGCGCTATTTCAAATCCTGAAAGATGATGCTGTGAAAGGGCTGCACTCAATATGCCAGCAAATTTGGAAAACTCAGCAATGGCCACAGGACTGGAAAATGTCAGTTTCCATTCCAATCCCAAAGAAAGGCAATGCCAAAGAATCCTCAAACTACAGCACAATTGCACTCATCTCACATGCTAGTAAAGTAATGCTCAAAATTCTCCAAGCCAGGCTTCAGCAATATGTGAATCGTGAACTTCAAGATGTTCAAGCTTGTTTTAGAAAAGGCAGAGGAAACAGAGATCAAATTGCCAAGATCTGATGGATCATTGAAAAAGCAAGAGAATTCCAGAGAAACAACTATTTCTGCTTTATTGACTATGCCAAAGCCTTTAACTGTGTGGATCACTATAAACTGTAGAAAATTCTGAAAGAGATGGGCATACCAGAACACCTGATCTGCCTCTTAATAAACCTATAGGCAGGTCAGGAAAGAACAGTTAGAACTGGACATGGAAAAACAAACAGACTGTTTCCAAATAGGAAAAGGAGTATGTCAAGGCTGTATATTGTCACCCAGCTTATTTAACTTATATGCAGAGTACATCATGAGAAACACTGGGTTGGAGGAAGCACAAGCTGGAATCAAGATTGCCGGCTTGAATATCAACCTCAGATATACAGATGATACCACCCTTATGGCAGAAAGTGAAGAAGAACTAAAGAGCCTCTTGATGAAGGTGAAAGAGGAGAGTGAAAAAGTTGGCTTAAAGCTCAACATTCAGAAAACGAAGATCATGGCATCCGTTCCCATCACTTCATGGCAAATAGATGGGGAAACAGTGGAAACAGTGGATGACTTTATTTTTCTGGGCTCCAAAATCACTGCAGATGGTAATTGCAGCCATGAAATTAAAAGACGCTTACTCCTTGGAAGGAAAGTTATGACCAACCTAGATAGCATATTGAAAAGCAGAGACATTACTTTGCCAACCAAGGCTCATCTAGTCAAGGCTTTGGTTTTTCCAGTGGTCATGTATGGAAGTGAGAGTTGGACTATAAAGAAACCTGAGCGCCAAAGAATTGATACCTTTGAACTGTGGTGTTGGAAAAGACTGTTGAGAGTCCCTTGGACTGCAAGGAGATCCAACCAGTCCATCCTAAAGGAGATCAGTCCTGAATATTCATTGGAAGGACTGATGCTGATACTGAAGCTGAAACTCCAATATTTTGGCCACCTAATGCGAAGAACTGACTCATTTGAAAAGGCCCTGATGCTGGGAAAGATTGAGGGCAGGAGGAGAAGGGGACAACAAAGGATTAGATGGTTGGATGGCATCGCTGACTCAATGGACATGGGTTTGGGTGAATTCAGGGGGTTGGTGATAAACAGATAGGCCTAGTGTTTGCAGTTCATGGGGTCGCAAAGAGTTGGACACGACTGAGTGACTGAACTGACCTGAAAGAGATGCTATCAATGAGAGTGACCTGAACACTAGCAGAAAGGGTTTTCCTTAAGTAAACTTATAAAGAAGGAGCAACAGAGAGAGAAGTAGGAGGGTGGAGGTGTGGTATCATCAAGACCCACATCCTTGACTGTGAAACTCACAAATGAAAAGAGACTCAAAATTGCAGAGGTTCTCTCCAAGGAGTAAAGAGTCTGCATTCTGCATTATGTTCCCTGCTCAGGGTTTCTGCACCAGGAAGATAAGCCCTCCAAATACCTATCTTTGAAGGCTAGCAGAGCTTGCATATAAGAGAGCTGGAGGGCTGTGGAAAACAGAGACTGTGGTCTTATAGGGCATGTGTAAAACTTTATATTCTGATAGGCAGCACAGAAGCAGTAGTGTGAATGGAGACTGGGTGAGGCTCACTTACTAAGCCTGGAGAGCCCCACAGAGAGGCAGGAGTCAACTGGAACTCTTAGAGACACACACTCTGGCTGCACCCATCTTGGGGAGCTCATTTTACCATGAGGACACGGTGTGGGCAAGCGGCATTTTGGAGTTCTCTCTCTAGTCTGTGAGCACGCAAGCCCAACCACTATTGAGGGCTAGCACTGGCCCTGGAACAACAAAGTCCTTGGTCAGTCCGACCAATAGGCAGGTGCCCGCACTGAGACCCCTACTCCCTGCAGCCAGCCATCCCAAGACACAACATCAGTCACCAGCAGACCAGCAACAAGCCCAGCGTCCCCAGGTTCTGTAGCCAGCTTCCCAAGTACCAGGCCACATTCACTGAGATGACACCTAACCAGGTCTCAGGAACCTCACAGCCAGTCTCCTCAGGACTCAGCCCTGCCTCCTAGAGTCTGACAGTCTTACACAAGTTGGGGTCTGTCAGGCCACGGGGCCAGAGACCACCTCTGCCTAAGAGCATACCCACAGTAGTTAGCACCACCACAACAGGAAGGCATGCTCAGTCCACGCTGGGCAGGGGTGGGGCACACCAGATCATACAGGTCTGGTTATCAGGAGGAAGTGTACTGCTGGGCTTCCTAAGACATCTCCAACATAAAGCCACTTCTACAAGATCAGAAAACAAAACAATCTACCTTATACATACAAATAAATACAGAGAATCAAGAAAAATGAGATTACAAAGAAATATGTTTCAAGAAAAGAAAGAAAGATAAAAGTAAAATTGGTGCATTTAGTTCTTTTTTCTATTTTCTAACTCTCACTGTGTTTATCCATTCTCCTCCTGAGTTCATTGAGCAACTTTATATTTATTAGGTTGAACTCAAGTGCGAGTAAGCAAATGGGACTATATCAAGCTAAAACCTTTTTGCACAGTGAAGAAAACTACCAACAAATTGAAAAATCAACTTATTGCCTGGGAGAAGATATTTTCAAATGATATATCTGATAAAGGGTTGATATTCATAATATATAAAGAGCTCATGCAACTCAATAGCAAGAAAACAACCCAATTTTTAAAAATGGGAGATGTTAATAGGCATTTTTTCCAAAAAGACACACAGATGGCCAACACACATATAAAAGGTGCTCAATATCACTAATCATCAGGGAAATGCAAATCAAAACCACAATGAGCTATCACCCCACACCTGTAAAAATGGCTATTACTAAAATTTCAATCAACAACAGGCATTGGTAAGGATGTGGAGAAAAGGGAAACTTCATGTGTGGTTGGTGGGAATGTAAACTGGTGCAGCCACAATGGAAAACAGTATGGAGATTCCACACACACACACACAAAAAGAACTATTGTATGATTTAGCAATTCCACTTCTGTTTACTTTACTGACAAAAACAGAAACACTAAATTGAAAAGATATAAGCACCCTATGTTCACTGCAACATTATTCACAATAACCAAGACATGAAAATAACATTAGTGCCTTGCAATAGAAGAATAAATAAAGAGGAAGTGCTAGTACAAGGGAATACAACTCAGCTATAAAAAAGGTGTGAAATCTTACTATTTGTGAAGACCTAGAGGATATAAAGCTAAGTGAAACAGGTCAGATAGCAAAAGACAAATTGCATGTTTTTTTTACTTATATGTGAAATCTGAAAAGCAAAAAAAAAAAAAAAAAAAAAAAGAGCAAAGACTACAAAACAGAATGAGAGGCATAGATACAGAGAACAAACAGGTATCTGCAAGAAAGGAGGGAGTAAAATGGTGAGGGAAAAGAAGACATACAAATTTCCAGTTATGAAATAAATGTCACAATGATGAAATGAACCGCTTGGGTAATAGAGTTGATAATAATGTAATATCTTTGTATGATGACAGATAATAACTAGACTCACAGTGATCATTTTTTGACATACAGAAGTAACAAATAACCATGTAGTGCACCAGAAACTAATACAGCATTTACAGCATAGTACAATTACACTTCACAAACAAAAACTCATAGAAAACGAGTTCAGATTTTTGGTTATCAGCAATGGGGGACTGGCAGAGAGGAAATTGAATGAAGTCAGTCAAAAGATATCAACTTCCAGCTACAAGATAAATAAATACTAGGGATGGAATGACAACATGATTAATATAATTGACACTGCTATATGTTCTGTATGAAAGTTGTGAAATCCTGTGAAAGTTGTGAACTAAATCCTGAGTTCTCATTAGAAGGAAAAAATTAGTATTTGTTCTTATTCATTTATTTTGTATCTATATAAGATGATGAATGGTCACTAAATAATTGTGTGAATCATTCCATGATTTATCTATGTCAAAACATTATGTCATATATCTTAAACATTAGCAATCACAGTTATATATGATAATGCAAATTATATTTCAATAAAACTGGAAGAAATACATTCATCCTTAATTCATATGTCATATCCTTTTAACAGTTTTTTGTTTTTTTTTTCCTCATCATTACTGAGGTGTGGTAGATCAATATGATTATACATAGTTAAAGAGTATAACATTATGGCTTGCCATACGCATACTTTGAAAAATGATTACCACAATCATGTTAACTAATGAATTCATCATCTCACATAATTCATTTTCATCTGTATATGTGGTGAGGTGCTTAAGTGTTACTCTCTTAGCAACACAAGTATGCAACACAACAAGTACCCAACACAGGGGTTATTAATGACAGCTCCTAGTCTGTATATTTGATTTCCAGAACCTAATATCTCAAGGTTTATATTCTTAGATCAGCATCTTCCCATCTTCCACACCCGCTAAGCACTGGTAACCACCATTCTATTTTCTGATTCTATGAGTTTGACTTTGTTTTTTTCTGAATATTCCACATATAAGATCACATAGTATTTGTCTTTCTCTGAGTTATTTCAGTTAGATTCAACCATAAGGACATATTCCATGTATATATACACCACTTCTTTTTCATTTATTTAGATGATTGACTATTGTGAATAATATTGCAATGAACATGAGAATGCAGATATCTCTTCAAGATATTGGTTTCATTTCCTTCAGATATATACTCAGAGGTGGGATTTCTCAATCATACAGTAATTCTATTTATGTTTCTTTTTCTTTTTTTTAAGGTAACATCCATTCTGGTTTCTATAATGACTGAATCAACTTACCTTCTCACAGCAGGGTACAAGGGTTTCCTTTGCTTCCTATCCTCATCATCACTTGTTATTCATTGTCTTTTTAATAAAAGTCATCCTAACAGCTGTGAAGTGACATCTCATTGTGGTCTTGATTGGTGTTTCCATGATGATTAATGACTTTGAACATCTTTTCATGTACCCACTGGCATTAGTAAATCTTTGGTAACATGTTTATTCAGAACAAGTGTTATTTTTAGTTGGGTTATTATTTTGCTATTAAGTTGCATGGATTCCTTATATGTTTTGAATATTAACTTTTAATCACATAAATGGCTTGAAATATTTTCTCCTGTACCTTTTAACTTTATTGATGGTTTGCCTTTCCTTTGCAGAGCTTTATACTTAGATGTAGTCTCATTTATTTTTGCTTTTTTTGCCTGTGTTTTGGATTTCATATTCAAACAATTTTGCCAAAGATCAAATTTGAGGAGCACTTTCCATGTTTTCTTCTAGGAGTTTTATGGTGACAGGTTTTCCATTTACCTCTAATTTCTTCTTAGTTTTTGAGAATATTATAAGTTAGGAGCCCAGTTTCATTCACTTGCATGATGGATATCCAGTTTTCTTAATACTTCTTATTGAAGATACTACCTTTTCCATACTTTGTGTTTTGGTATTCTTGCCAAAGATTAGTTGGCTATATACACTATGCTTATATCTGAGTTCTCTATTGTATTTCATTGGTCACATATTGTGTTTCATAGATCACATGGACCCACATATGTCTGCTATAATGTTCAATGCCAGCCTGTTTCAGTTCCTCTGATGTCATAATATTGTTTGAAATCAAGGAAATGTGATACTTCCAGCTTTATTCATTGTTCTTATTTTTCAGATTTTTTTTGGCATTTGGGGATTTTTTGAGGTGTGCCGGGAGCCAGCACAAGGAGTACCACCCATGGCAAATGTCATGAGGTTAAGGGATCCGACAGGCAAAGGCGAGTCAGGGCTTAAGGGAGCCTTGCTGAATTTTCTCAAACATCTACCCCCCAAAGCAAAGTCTGCCTGCCTTACTGCATTATGCTTTCCACCTATGCTTCTGACATTACAGGGGGGCTATCCCCAACCACCTTTCTCTGGAAAAAGTTAACTTAGAGCTCCAATTAGTCTTCTACATATGAAAAGAATGTTTCAGCTCAAACCCCTTTGATGACCCTCTAACTTGCCTGACAGTTGGAGACTTTTACAACTTGTGATTGTTTACGGCCCCCCAACTGTGAGAGGCAAGAAGCTTAAAGCATCTTAAAGATATAGAGCCTTTTCTAAAGAGCTACGAATTATATTGGTGATGGGTTTCACTGTTGACTCAATGACTGCTGCCAGGCCTCCATATTCTTTATCTTTCAGGCACCTGGAGGATATTAATCAATGTAATTGGCATATAGAAAAAGGAATATAGTAGTTTTGATGTTAGCAATACTAGACTTTTGAGTTAATGAATTTTCTCTTTGTTATAAATCACTGTACTCCTCTTTCTTTGTTATAAATTGTTATGTCCTTGCTATGTAAGAATGTAACTTTAGTGCTTTCTGAGAGTGGCACCAGACTTTGGAAAGAACAACACTTTTAAGGGCAAATAAGTTTTCTGGTTGACAGACCCTTATCAGAAAAGGGCCATACAATGCTAATAGGCCTTCTGGCCATAAGATGATGTAAATCACCTAAGACTTGTGTGTACAGCTAGGTATGCAGAGAGAAAGCCTGGTCTCGATAAGAGTCAGGGCTGCTGACACGGCATAATTTTATATTATCCATTGATCTCCATGTACAACCAAAAGTATAAAAAGCTTTCCTGAACAATAAAGGATGAGCCAGTCACTGGAAAGACTGGTGTCCCCTGTGTGGTCTTTTCTCCTTCTCTTCTTTTCTGGCTGAATTCCCATCTGGGACATGGAGGCTCACCATGTCTACTTACTTGCCCTGGCTTTTAAGACCCATGCGAGAGGGAGCCCAAAGCGGGGCACTCTCTGCTATTCAAGCGGGTGCCGGTAGCCTATGTAGATGGTGCAAACCTCTTGTCTCAAGGTTTTATTAGCTTTCCATGTAAACCAAGTTATTCAGCCTCTTTTCTCCACTAATTTTCCCACTACACTATTCTTTTCTAATCTCTTTATATTTCTAATTAAATAATTCTTTTCTAAGATGCCAACTCCGTCCCCCTTCAAATTACCCTGGATCCACTGGGGCTGGACCCCAATAGATGTGTTTCTATAGAAATTTTAGGAATCCTTTTTTATTTCTACAAAATTATCCTTGGAATTTTGATAGAGATTGCATTCAATCTGCAGATTGCTTTAGGTGATATGGACATTTTAACAATTTTAATTCTTCTAATCCAAGACCACAGAACATCTTTCCATGGAATAGCGTACTGTATGTAAGGCACAGGGAGCACTGGGGGATTCTCATTGCCAGTTGCTGGTGATCCATAAGCAAGAAGTTCAAGTGGCTTGCTGCCGGCTTTCTGATGGATTCCAAAGGATGGTTAGGATGATCTGAGTCTCTTTGGTAACATATGAGAGCCCTAGCCCCTGTTCTCCCAGCTTCTTCCTGCCATCCATTCCAAGTCTATAGAACACCTCAGTATTCTAATGGGGTGAGAAAGAAGTAAGCCTCTTTAATAGCATCCCCTACAGCTGGTAAAGCTTAGTACTCACCATGTGCTTTCTCTTCCTTTCATTTGCACAAATAGTGGGCTGATATCTCTATTGGAACTGAGCAGTGAAACTTGGGGGAAATGTGACTGGGGTAGAGTGAAGCTATTTTTCTTACCTTCTTCAATGTGTCAGATTTCAAAGTTTTGTCTCTTCAAGTTTAAGATTGAACTTCTCTGTTGAATTCTTGGACTGCCACACATGCATTCTAATCAGTGGGTGATTGTCAGAATCAGTGGGAGGAAGGTGGCAGGAAACTTCTATTTCATCATGCGATGGTTCCTCATGATTCTAAGCAAGACAGTAAGCAGAGCATCATCAGTCTGAAAAACACAAAGAGGAGTTAGAAAAGGATCCTGTCTTCAGCATGTGTGCAGCCCTGTGTAATTGGTGCACATTTACAAAGGGAAAAAAATAATATAAAGGCAAATAGAAAAATCATTAAAACAGCAGAATTCAGAGGAGAATTTACTGAAAAGTTAACTTGACACAGCAGTTTGACATGACACGTTTCTTATATTTTATGATTTGGTATTGCAAAAACCCACTCAAAGATTCAGTCCAAAAGAATATTCCGTAAGTACAAGATGAATCCATGGCATACCAATGTTTGTGCACCAAAGTGTTCTTCCTTTCTTTTTCTTGCTGAAATTTCTAATCATGTATTCTGTTTCTTTACTCTAGATCCAGCATTACACTCATCAAACTTTGGGACTAATGAAACTACTGTCTTGTTGAGATGCAATTGCTACTATTCAAGTCTTAGCATGTTCAGCTTCTTAAAATAATGTAGCTATATGTCACAAATCCAGGTCTAAATCTAGGCGTAAACTTCTTTTCCAATAACATAACTCAACTACAAGTCCTTTGATGGTATATCACCCTTGAAAAGACATAAGCTTAGGCATTCTTCCCCACCTTTCACTTCACTTTAAGATCAGTCTGCAAAATCACACAACAGCTGCCTTAATAATCCCATTACCAACATCCTTTAACCCTCCACACAATTGTGATTTTGAGGGGTCACATCCCTCAAATCCCATTTCATGTCATATCCCATATCAAATCAAACATGGGTCTTTATTAACAGAGTGAAAATGCCAATACATGTTTTGCTTTGCAACACACAACTCTTCTCATCTGACCATTTTTATCTTATTTTCCTCCCACTGTTCACAACTATTCAAGCCACATCTAACTTAAAATCCTCGTTCCTGTTTTTCTAAGGAAGTGATAAGCATTAGCCATATCCAAGTAAAATGAAGGGCTGGGAAGACACATGGGCAATTTTGATTTATATAGTTAACATTTTTATAAAGAGGAGACATTTAAAACTCTAATAGAATACATGTGTGTGTGCATTCTCAGTTTTTGCAACCTGATGGACTGCAACCCACTGGGCTCCTCTGTCCATGGAATTTTCCAGGCAAGAATAGTGGAATGGGTTGCCATTTCCTTCTCCAGGTGATGTTCCTGACCCAGAGAACAAACCTATGTCTCCTGCATTGGCAGGCAGGTTCTTGGCCACTGCGTCACCTGGAAAGCCCTAATAGAATATATAGGGAGAGGAAAAGAAAGTTTTGATGGCTTTAATTGCTTGATAAATATTTTTTCATTGATATCAACTTGTTCTTGGGGATATTTTATTCTTCCTTGGTTCTTTAAAATTGAAGGTATACTCGATGGATGTGAGTCTGAGTGAACTCCAGGAGTTGGTGATGGACAGGGAGGCCTGGCGTGCTGCGATTCATGAGGTCACAAAGAGTTGGACATGACCGAGCAACTGAACTGAACTGATGTACACATTTTGCATACTTTAATTTATAATTAGGCATTTGGAAATAAAAATATATTAATGTTATTGAACAGAACTATTTTAAGATAGTTTATTAAAAGCATTGCTTTTATCTAAATTTTAAAATAGGTTTATGAGCAATGTTATTTTTAGCATACAAACAGCATCTTCAGAAAATGTACAGGATGTGCACAAATGTATGCATATATACAGAGAGAGAGAGAAAAAAAAAAAACTATCCTAAATAACATGCTTGTTGGAATGCTCAAGGCTTGCTTTTCAAATTATGTATAATATCACAAAGCAAGGGGAAAACCCTGTCATTTTAGCTATGGAGTTCAAACACGCTAATGAGTACATACTTTGGCATAAATGTGGTTAGAAATGTACTGTGTCAAAGAGATTGATCTCCATAATAGTTAATGAATCTGAAATGAAGAATAGAAGATACAGTGTCATAGATCCAATTTTATTACTTGGAATTATATTCGCCCTTGGCAAAGTAGCTTGTTTATTGGTGCTCATTATAGCTGATACAGTATTGTAAACTACTTTCATCTAAAAATAAAGGTTATCAAAGATCATAACGTAATGCAGGCATGAGTTTTCCCAACACTTCAACATGCTTTTATTACTGACTATAATACAGCGATACATGTAGTGTAAGTATTAGCATTACAATTATATTAGCAAAACCTTACCTGTAGTTTTAGTGTCATAAGAAATTATATTTAGTCAAGCTTGGATAATGGTGCAGCTAAAAGCAGTGCTGAAAAATCAACAGTGAATGCATGACAAACATTTGAAAACACAGGATGGATTTATTATTCTTATTGAATACAGCTATTTCATAGTATCAATGGAAAGAATACACAAAACAGCATGACATGCTAAAGACTACTTTTGTTTTAATATTAATTTACTGGAAATGCCTTTAGCTTAAGGGATCTTGGGAAGGAGGTGGCAGACTGCTGCACCAAACTATCATGGTCTATAAACTTAACAGTTTAAAATTTATTGGTTCTTTCATACAGAGATATTTAAAAGGCAATAATTTCATTATACAAGTTATATTGAAGCCATCCTTAAGTGAAGCTTAGACATTTTAAATATTTTTACATGATTTGCCTACCCATTAGACATCTTTAATTGCATGGTATTTTAAAACTGAGCAGTCATTTTACATTGTATTTAGAAAAGGTGGTGATCTCTGGTTATATTAAAAGGCCACTTTTCACCTCAGCAGTGTCAGAGTGTATAAATAAGCTATTGAGAAATCATGAATATTTTGCCAAAAATAAGAAATTACATATATTGAATGAATATCTATTTTCTGTTTTCATTATAAAGTGAATGAAATTTTCCAAAGTTTTATAAACTGTTTCATGTATGACATTGAGATTACTTTATTCATTTCATGAAATACTTATAAAATTATGTTTGACTAGCATTTTTGATACAATATTTCCCAGCATTTACTAAAATACTTAGGAAAACACAGAACAAAATGTACCTAAATAACAATGTAGCCTATAAAGGACACTTACTTCAAAGTGAGAGTACCGATATTAGTTTAAAAGCAAAGTCTATTTAGGCAAAAGCAAGCTAAATGAAATTTTCATCACCTCAGGATGATGAAAGAGATTTAAAAATAAGAAATTGAATACTGTAGAAAAGAATAGAAAAGCAGTTTTTGCTATACTAAGAATTTAGAGGAAAATGTAATTGTAAAAATAAAAGTTACAAGACACAATTTTATAAAACCATCTGACATGTTATAAAAAGCAAAAAAGACATGCATGGTTGCTACAAGGAGAGAAGAGATTACTGAGAGAGAAAGCAAATGAAAAACAAATGCAAAACAGAATGCATTTCAAAGACAGAGTGTTAGATGAAAAGGCAATTGGATGAACTAAGATAAAGACTGCAAATTGAAAAACCAATAGCAAGTTTATTTCTTCCAGCCCAGCGTTTCTCATGATGTAGTCTGCATATAAGTTAAATAAGCAGGGTGACAATATACAGCCTTGATGTACTCCTTTTCCTATTTGGAACCAGTCTGTTCTGTGTCCAGTTCTAATTGTTGCTTCCTGACCTGCATATAAGTTTTTCAAGAGTCAGGTCAGGTGGTCTGGTATTCCCATCTCTCTCAGAATTTTCCACAGTTTATTGTGATCCACACAGTCAAAGGCTTTGGCATAGTCAATAAAGCAGAAATAGACGTTTTTCTGGAACTCTTTCTTTTTCAATGATCCAGCAGATGTTGGCAATTTGATCTCTGGTTCCTCTGCCTTTTCTAAAACCAGCTTGAACATCTGGAAGTTCATGGTTCAAGTATTGCTGAAGCCTGGCTTGGAGAATTTTTTTTTTTTTCATTGTTTTCCCATTTATTTGCCACGAAGTGATGGGACCAGATAGCATGATCTTTGTTTTTTGAATATTGAGTTTTTTTTTTTAATAAATTTATTTATTTTAATTAGAGGTTAATTACTTTAAAATATTGTATTGTTTTTGTCATAAATCAACATGTATCCACCACAGGTATACACGTGTTCCCCATCCTGAACCCCCCTCTGTGATCCCTCCCCATACCATCCCTCTGGGTCGTCCCACTGCACCAGTCCCAAGCATCCAGTATCATGCATTGAACCTGGGCTGGTGACTTGTTTCATATATGATATTATACATGTTTCAATGCCTTTCTCCCAAATCATTCTACCCTCTTCCTCTCTCACAGAGTCCAAAAGACTGTTCTATATATCTGTGTCTCTTTTGCTGTCTTGCATACAGGATTATCATTACCATCTTTCTAAATTCCATATATATGCATTAGTATACTGTATTGGTGTTTTTCTTTTTGGCTTACTTCACTCTGTATAATAGGCTCCAGTTTCATCCATCTCATAGAACTGATTCAAATGTATTCTTTTTAATGGCTGAGTAATACTCCATTGTGTATATGTACCACAGCTTTCTTATCCATTCATCTGCTGATGGACATCTAGGTTGCTTCCATGTCCTGGCTATTATAAACAGTGCTGCGATGAACATTGGGGTACACGTGTCTCTTTCAATTCTGGTTTCCTTGGTGTGTATGCCCAGCAGTGGGATTGCTGGGTCATAAGGCAGTTCTATTTGCAGTTTTTTAAGGAATCTCCACACTGTTCTCCATAGTGGCTGTACTAGTTTGCATTCCCACCAACAGTGTAAGAGGGTTCCCTTTTCTCCACACCCTCTCCAGCATTTATTGCTTGTAGACTTTTGGATCGCAGCCATTCTGACTGGTGTGAAATGGTACCTCATTGTGGTCTTGATTTGCATTTCTCTGATAATGAGTGATGTTGAGCATCTTTTCATGTGTTTGTTAGCCATCCGTATGTCTTCTTTGGAGAAATGTCTGTTTAGTTCTTTGGCCCATTTTTTGATTGGGTCGTTTATTTTTCTGGAATTGAGCTGCATGAGTTGCTTGTATATTTTTGAGATTAGTTGTTTGTCAGTTGCTTCATTTGCTATTGTTTTCTCCCATTCAGAAGGCTGTCTTTTTACCTTGCTTATAGTTTCCTTTGTTGTGCAGAAGCTTTTAATTTTAATTAGATCCCATTTGTTTATTTTTGCTTTTATTTCCAGTATTCTGGGAGGTGGATCATAGAGGATCCTGCTGTGATTTATGTCGGAAAGTGTTTTGCCTATGTTCTCCTCTAGGAGTTTTATAGTTTCTGGTCTTACGTTTAGATCTTTAATCCATTTTGAGTTTATTTTTGTGTGTGGTGTTAGAAAGTGATCTAGTTTCATTCTTCTACAAGTGGTTGACCAGTTTTCCCAGCACCACTTGTTAAAGAGATTGTCTTTACTCCATTGTATATTCTTGCCTCCTTTGTCGAAGATAAGGTGTCCATAGGTGTGTGGATTTATCTCTGGGCTTTCTATTTTGTTCCATTGATCTATATTTCTGTCTTTGTGCCAGTACCATACTGTCTTGATGACTGTGGCTTTGTAGTAGAGCCTGAAGTCAGGCAGGTTGATTCCTCCAGTTCCATTCTTCTTTCTCAAGATTGCTTTGGCTATTCGAGGTTTTTTGTATTTCCATACAAATCTTGAAATTATTTGTTCTAGTTCTGTGAAAAATACCGCTGGTAGCTTGATAGGGATTGCATTGAATCTATAGATTGCTTTGGGTAGTATACTCATTTTCACTATATTGATTCTTCCCATCCATGAACATGGTATATTTCTCCATCTATTAGTGTCCTCTTTGATTTCTTTCACCAGTGTTTTATAGTTTTCTATAGATAGGTCTTTAGTTTCTTCAGGTAGATATATTCCTAAGTATTTTATTCTTTTCATTGCAATGGTGAATGGAATTGTTTCCTTAATTTCTCTTTCTATTTTCTCATTATTAGTTGATTTTATATCCTGCAACTTTATTATATTCACTGATTAGCTCTAGTAATTTTCTGGTGGCAGCTTGGAAAATTTTGAGCATTACTTTGCTAGCATGTAAGATGAGTGCAATCGTGTGGTAGTTTGAGCATTCTTTGGCATTGCCTTTCTTTGGGATTGGAATAATAACTGACCTTTTCCAGTCCTGTGGCCACTGCTGAGTTTTCCAAATTTGCTGGCAGATTGAGTCAGCACTTTCACAGCATCATCTTTCAGGATTTGAAATAGCTCCACTGGAGTTCCATCACCTCCACTAGCTTTGTTTGTAGTGATGCTTTCTAAGGTCCACTTGACTTCACTTTCCAGGATGTCTAGCTCTAGGTGAGTGATCACACCATCGTGGTTATCTGGGTCATGAAGATCTTTTTTGTACAGTTCTTCTGTGTATTCTTGCCATCTCTTCTTAATATCTTCTGCTTTTGTTAAGTCCATACAATTTCTGTCCTTTATTGGGCTCACCTTTGCATGAAATATTACCTTAGTATCTCTAATTTTCTTGAAGAGATCTCTAGTCTTGCCCATTCTGTTGTTTTCCTCTATTTCTTTGCATTGATCCCTGAGGAAGTCTTTCTTATCTTTCCTTGCTATTCTTTGAAACTCTGCAATCAAATGCTTACATCTTTCCTTTTCTCCTTTGCTTTTTCCTTCTCTTCTTTTCACAGCTATTTGTAAGGCCTCCCCAGAGAGCCATTTTGCTTTTTTGCATTTCTTTTCCATGGGGATGGTCTTGATCCCTGTCTCCCATACAATGTCACAAACCTCATTCCCATAGTTCATTAGGCAGTCTATCTATCAGATCTAGGCCCTTAAATCTATTCCTCACTTCCACTGTATAATCATAAGGGATTTGATTTAGGTCATACCTGAATGGTCTAGTGGTTTTCTCTACTTTCTTCAATTTAAGTCAGAATTTGGTGATAAGGAGTTAATGATCTAAGCCACAGTCAGCTCCTGGTCTTGTTTTTGTTGATTATATAGAGCGTCTCCGTTTTTGGTTGCAAAAAATATAATCAGTCTCATTTTGGTGTTGACCATCTGGTGATGTCCATGTGTAGAGTCTTCTCTTGTGTTGTTGGAAGAGGGTGTTTGCTATGACCAGTGCATTCTCTTGGCAAAACAAGCTGGAATCAAGATTGCTGGGAGAAATATCAATAACCTCAGATATGCAGATGACACCACCCTTATGGCAGAAAATGTAGTGGAACTAAAAGACTCTTGAAGAAAGTGAAAGAGGAGAGTAAAAAAGTTGACTTAAAGCTCAACATTCAGAAAATTAAGATCATGGCTCTAGTCCCATCACTTCATGGGAAATAGATGGGGAAAAAATGGAAACAGTGTCAGACTTTACTTTTGGGGCTCCGAAATCACTGCAGATGTTGATTGCAGCCATGAATTTAAAAGATACGTACTCCTTGGATGGAAAGTTATGAACAACCTAGATAGCATGTTAAAAAGCAGAGATACTACTTTGCCAATAAAGGTTCGTCTAGTCAAGGCTATGGTTTTTCCAGTGGTCATGTATAGATATAAGAGTTGGACTGTGAAGAAAGCTGAGCACTGAAGAATTGATGCTTTTGAATGTGGTGTTGGAGAAGACTCTTGAGAGTCCCTTGGACTGCAAGGAGATCCAACCAGTCCATTCTAAAGGAGACCAGTCCTGCGTGTTCATTGGAAGGACTGAGGCTGAGGCTGAAGCTCTAATACTTTGGCCACCTCATTCGAAGTGTTGACTCATTGGAAAAGACCCTGATGCTGGGAGGGATTGGGGGCAGGAGGAGAAGGGGACGACAGAGGATGAGATGGGTGGATGGCATCACCGACTTGATGCACATGAGTTTGGGTGAACTCCGGCAGTTTGGGTGATGGACAGGGAGGCCTGGCGTGCTGTGATTCATGGTTTTGCAAAGAGTTGGACACAACTGACCGACTGAACTGAATTGAACTGAACAGGTTAGTTAATGTTTGACATTGAGGGAGAATAAAGCAGAAATGAAAGAGGAAATTGAATACTGATCTGAAGAATAGGTCAAGACAAACTGCTACAATGCAGAAAACTTAAACTAAAATGATGAAAATAACAAGACAATGCATATGGAAGAAAGAGTGAATTAAAATAAGCCTTATTTAAAGAAGAAACAAAATTTACAAAGTAACAAATGTAAGGACATAATTAAAAAATACTTTAATAGGTTAAAATATAAAATTTAATATATGTTTATATAAATATATAACACTTTGACAACACAGATTCAAAGTATACCACATTTAAGCAAAGTAAATAAAAGCAGACATATAAATCAAATGAGTGGAATTTTCAATTAGGGGAATTACATATCGAACTATTTGGGTAAACATCCTTCAAACATCAAGCACCCAACTATGCAAAAGCACAAGAGTTAATTTGTGGAAAGAAAAATAAAAGGACATAAAATACCAGCTACAGTTTAAAGAAAAGTCAAGCAGAACTCACTAATCTCCTTTACAATGGTAAATGAAAGATAACAATGTGATTCTGTGAACAAAAATGCAAGCATAAACAAGAATCATCATATGATTTAGTTTGTTGAATATATATAGAAACCACTTCCAAATGCATGATCACAACAAACAAGAAAAGAAAAATAAACACAGTGTTTTTCTTTTTTTACAGGGAAGAGACTCAAATGATATTGTTCAGAAGTATTCCAGGAAAAAAGGTAAAAAAATAGGTTTTCAAAATCTACAAAAAATGTTGTTCAGATTTATTTTGAGGTACCCATTGGAATTTGTGGAGAGATAGAGAGCAGGGCATTCAGTAAGTATATCTGGTGTCTGGAAGGAGAGAGATTACTGGTGTCACAGCTAATGACTGTCATTCAAACTATAAGAATGAATGAGTTTCAGCAGGGAGGACTTTTAATTATAGGTTCCTGATTGGTGGGTCTTGGTATTATTGTGCTTGAGAAGGGTTTCCAGGTAGCTCTGAAATATTTTTAGCATTGTTACTCAGAGGATCTGGACCAGCTCAACATCTGGAGAGTTAGGAAGCTGTTTGCGCTGACACTTTGACCCCACTCCCAGAAACAGAACACTAACATTTAGATACTGGGCACTTCACCAGACAGAAGCAGGTGAAACAGAACAAAAAAGCTATATGCACGGGGCTAAGAAAAAGAGATTGCTCCGTTTCTTAAAATATCAAACAATTTTGGATTACCAAGTGATTGTTAACTGTGCTTTCTCAGATGTAAACCCAGAAATCACTTTTAAGTGCTTTAAAATGGTGGGAAAATATGATAGCAGCTTTTCTGTTAGGCAGGTTGATACAAATGAAAAGAATAAGGTGCAGTGATAGTGGCTCAGGGTCAAGAGAAGGGGAGTGAGTGAGAGCACACTTACACTTGAAGAAAGATAAAGTGAAGAGCGCCTGGTTTACAACAGAAAGAAGAAAAGGTTATGGATGGAGCAAGATTCCTGGAAAGAATGCAGATATGAGATTACCTAAAAAAGGAAAAAACAAAGTGATTATGGGATTTTCCCTGATAAAGAAAGAAGCAATGCCATCTGCTTCCAGTGAGAAGGAAACATTTAGTATAAGGGATCTCAGGAAGAACAGTTGAAACTGGAAAGAGAAGAGTTGCCTATTAAAGACTCATTACCTTGTCAAAAAGCTGACTTTGAAATTATGAATTTGTGATGGTATAAAATATACTGTGAACACTAGGAATGTCAACAGCATTTATTTATTTCATCTGAAATTAAATGTTGCTATGAAAATCTTATGTTGTATTACATTGAACAAGCCTTTTTTCCCTCCTTCATATTTACTTTATTTTTTAATGAGAGAATGAGGAATTTTGTCAAATATATTTAAAAATCTATTGAAATAATCATGATGTTTTACTTTAACTTACATTTGTTCATCTTATAAACATGATTCCTAAATCTAAAACATCTATGCTTTCTAAGTATAAGCTTCACTTACATTTAAATTGGAGAAAGGGAGAGGAGGAGTAACAAGAGGGGAAAAAAAAAAGACTGAAAGAGAAATGTTGTGTTAAATGTTGTGTGTTCCTCATTTCATCAGATCTTCACTGCATGTAATTGTCACTGTTATTTCTATATTCAAATTAGGCCCTTATGACCATCAAATGATAGAAATGAAGATCCTTTCGAGTTGTTGGCTATGTTTGTGAGTCATTTAATTCCTGTTTTATGTATTACACAGCTATGCTGTATACTTCATATTGAAGATTTGGCATAAAGTGAAATTTTTCAAATTCTTTAGCAGCTCTGAGTCAAAGAGCAGCCAGTTTCAGTCAGATCATATGGTGGTTGGTGGTTTAGTCACGAAGTTGTGTCTGACCCTTGTGACCTCATGGGCTATAGTCCAACAGGCTCCCCTGTCCCTGGGATTTTCCAGGCAAGAATACTGAAGTGGGTTGATTCTTCCTTCTCCAGGGGATCTTCCCAACCGAAGGCTCAAAATCATGTCATTTACACCTCCTGCATTGACAGGCAGGTTTTATGTTTGTTTGTTTGTATCTTTTTTAACAATAGCACTACCCAGGAAACCTGCCAAAACATGTGTCCCAATGTAATTTTCCCCTCACTTAAACATATATATAAGCCACAATGTCAGAATATTATTTTAACACATTTTGTATTTTTATTTGTTTACATAGCTTGTTTTCTTAAGAATGCATTCAGTTTAGTTCAGTCACTCAGTCATGTCCTATTCTTTGCGACCACATGGACTGCAGCACGCAATCTTCCCTATCCATCACCAACACCTGAAGCTTACTCAAACTCATGTCCATTGAGTCGGTGATGCCATCCAACCATCTCATCCTATATTGACCCCTTCTCCTGCCTTCAATCTTTCCCAGCATCAGGGTTTTTACAAATGAGTCAATTCTTCATATCAGGTAGCCAAAGTATTAGAGTTTCAGCTTTAACATCAGTCCTTCCAATAAATATTAGGAATGATTTCTTTAGGATGGACTGGTTGGATCTCTGCAGTCCAAGGGACTCTCAAGAATCTTCTCCAACACCACAGTTCAAAAGCATCAACTCTTTGGCACTCAGCTTTCTTTATAGTCCAGTTCTCACATCCATACATGACTACTGGAAAAACCATAGCATTGACTAGACAGAATTTTATTGGCAAAGTGCTGTCTCTGTTTTTTAATATGCTGTCTAGGTTGGTCATAACTTTTCCTCCAAGGAGCAAGCATCATTTAGTTTCATGGCTGCAGTCACCATCTGCAGTGATTTTGGAGCCCACGGAAAATAAAGTCTGTAACTGTTTCCATTGTTTCCCCATCTATTTGCCATGAACTGATGGGACTGGATGCCATGATCTTAGTTTGCTGAATGTTGAGCTTTAAGCCAACTTTTTCACTCTCCCCTTTCAGTTTCATCAAAAGGCTCTCTAATTCTTCTCTGGTTTCTGCCATAAGCATGGTGGGCAGTTATTCCTATTTCTCCAAGCAATCTTGATTCCAGCTTGTGCTTCCCACAGCCCAGTGCTTCACATGATATACTCTGCATATAAGTTAAATAAACAGGGTGACAATATACAATCTTGAGGTACTCCTTTCCCAATTTGGAACCAGTCTGTTGTTCCATGATCAGTTATAACTGCTGCTTCTTGACCTGCATACAGATTTCTTAAAAGGCAGGTAAGGTGATCTGTATTCCCATCTCTTGAAGAATTTTCCACATTTTATTGTGATCCACACAGTCAAAGTCTTTGGCATAGTCAATATGGCAGAAGTAGATGTTTTTCTGGAACTCTCTCACTTTTATTGATGATTCAACAGATGTTGGCAATTTGATCTCTGGTTCCTCTGCCTTTTCTAAATCCAGCTTGAACATCTGGAACTCATGGTTCACATACTGTTGAAGCCTGGCTTGGAGAATTTTGAGAATTACTTTGCTAGTATGTGAGATGAGTGCAATTGTGTGGCAGTTTGAGTATTCTTTGGTATTACCTTTCTTTGGGATTGGAATGAAAACTGATCTTTTCCAGTCCTGTGACCACTGCTGAGTTTTCCAGATTTACTGGAATATTGAGTGCAGCATTTTCACAGCATCATCTTTCAGAATTTGAAATAGCTCAACTGTAATTCCATTACCTCCAATCACCTTATTCATAGTGATGCTTGCAAAGACCCACTTGACTTGACATTCCAGTATGTCTGGCTCTGGGTAAGTGACCACACCATTGTGATTATCTGGGTCATGAAGATTCATGTATAGCTCTTCTGTGTATTCTTGCCACCTTTTCTTAACATCTTCTGCTTCTGCTAGGTACATACCATTTCTGTCCTTTATTGTGCCCATCTTTGCATGAAATGTTCCCTTGGTATCTCTAATTTCTAGAAGAGATCTCTACTCTTTCTCATTCTAATGTTTTCCTCTATTTCTTTGCACTTCTTATCACTCCTTGCTATTCTTTGAAACTCTGCATTCAAATGGGTATATCTTTCCTGTTCTCCTTTGCCTTTCACTCCTCTTCTTTTCACCACTATTTGTAAGGTCTTCTCAGACAACCATTTTGCCTTTTTGCATTTCTTTTTCTCAGAGATGGTCTTGATCACTGCCTCCTGTGCCATGTCATGAACCTCCACCCATAGTCTTTCAGGCACTCTGTCTATCAGATCTAATCCCTTGAAACTTTTTATCACTTCCAGTGTATAGTCTTAAGGGATTTGATTAAAGTCATACCTGAATGGTCTAATGGTTTTCCCTACTTTCTTTAATTTAAATCTGGATTTGTCAATAAGGAGTTCATCATCTAAGCCACAGTTCACTCCTAGTCTTGTTTTTGCAACTATATAGAGCTTCTCCACCATTGGCTGCAAAGAATATAATCAGTTTGATTTCGGTGTTGACCATATGGTGATGTCCATGTGTAGTCTTCTCTTGTGTTGTTGGAAGAGGGTGTTTGTTATGACCAGTGTATTCTCTTGGCAAAGCTCTATTAGCCTTTGCCCTGCTTTATTCTGTACTCCAAGGCCAAATTTGCCTGTTACTCCAAGTATTTCTTGACTTCCTACTTTTGCATTCCAGTCCCCTATAATGAAAAGGACATCTTTTTTGAGTGTTCATTCTAGAAGGTCTTATAGGTCTTCATAGAACCATTCAGCTTCAGCTTCTTCAGTGTTGCTGGTTGGGGCACAGGCTTGAATTACTGTGATATTGGCTTGCCTTGGAAATGAACAGATATCATTCCGTCGTTTTTGAGGCTGCATCTAAATACTGCCTTTTGGACTCTTTTGTTGACTATGATTGCTACTCCATGTCTTCTAAGGGATTCTTGCCCACAGTAGTAGATATAATGATCATCTGATTTAAATTCACCCATTGCAGTCCATTTTAGTTCACTGATTCCTAAAATGTTCATGTTCACTCTTACCACCTCTTGTTTGACCACTTCCAATTTGCCTTGATTCATGGACCTGATATTCCAGGTTCATATGCCATATTGTTCTTCACACCATTGGACTAAGCTCCATCACCAGTCACATCCTCACGTTCCAGAATGCATGCTCCAGAGGTAATTTCTATAGTTCAAAGCTTGCAAAAAATGATTTTTTTTCTGACTTGGAGATGGATTAGGAGCAATAGAGTATTACAACAAAATATCCTGATTTTTTAACATATCCTATGGTTTATTTAGACAGTGAAGCATATTTTCAAGCATAGATCACTCAGGGGGAAAAATGCCTCCCTTTAAATTTAAATTTTATGCTTTTTTCCTTTTATTTTTCAGCACAGAATTTAATTTGGATTTTCTTATAATTCTTCTGAGATAAAAATTTTATAGTTAGCGAGGAAGAGGAGGCTGAAAATAAATGTCATTGCTCTTGCAGAAATAATGGATTTACAAGAAATAAAAACAGTTTGATACCATTTATTTTTTGTTTTCTTTGACTCTTTGATATCTTGTCACTTCTGAAAATAATTGAGTCTAGCTGCCCATGCTGAGTGTACCCCATAGCTACAACTACTTTGAGATAAGTCTATGCTTATATTTCCTTCATTATTTTCATAAAATTCATCCAGTGCTTTTGAAATAAATCGATGGAAAGTACTCCCTTCTTATTTGAATATTGTTTTTCTTTTTAATCTAAGGCTTCATTTATGCACTTTTGTTGGAAATCAATGTCTAAGTGAACTGACTTTATTCTTACTTGAAATGGAATGTAGACATTTTGGATATAAACTGAGTCAAAATCAACTACAGCATGAATTGCACTGGCTGTAGTCATAGCAACAGAAGATAAAACCTCTTGTATATAGATTGGCACATAAAAGTTTTCTTCTCTAATCTTAGACATTTTCAATACTGGTTTATAATAAATGTTAGAAACAAAAATCAATCAATTTGGTCACTATAATTCACTATATTTCAAACAACATGGTTTATAATAATTATATAAAAGTAATTAGAATACCAATTTTTTTTTAAATTTTCAGATTCATGGATATTTTGGTTACTAACATATTTCATTGCTTACTATGATGACCAAAATAGGTGTATGACCCTTCTGTGATTTTCGTGAAAATGTATCGATGTGCATCTCAAAAGACCTAGAGTTTAGAGCTTCTTGACTAGACAAGCCTAAGTTGCTACCTGGCCCCCTTTATCAAACCTCTGATACAGCATTTCTTTTTGCCAAGTCATTTCTCATACTGCAAAATAACTTTTTTCATGATCAAAGTATCACATGTACAGGTGTATTTCTATGGTGTGAAATTCCTTAACTACACACATGACCATAGTCATAAAATGGCATAGAGGCAAGTTTGTGGATGCTTCTCCCCAAATCAGCTTCCATATGTTACCTGGGATTGCATCTCCATTTGACTGGCAATGCAAGTAGCTGCATTTTGGAGACTTCTCTGTTTAAAAAATTGTCTGGCATGAGGTATCATGCCTGTCCTAGTGTAATTTCTTTGGATTTGACATTCTTCTTCGGAGCTCCAATAGAGAAGACATTAGTGTTTCTATAAATTTGTCAAAGTATGACACTAGTAAAACTAGTTCCTGATAAACTTTTTAAATAGTAGAAATAGGTGTATGGGGGATTGGTGAGAGTTTGCACATTTAAATCACAGAAAAAAAGAACATAGATCTAAATAGTACATAGAAAGTCACTGACACAGTTTCTATTGAAACTTCACTTTGAAAGCCTCTCCACTGGTTGCATAAATTAAATCAAATGTCTCTTTGGCCTTTAAAATAGTATTGATTTTTATGTAAAGTCTTTATTTTCTGTGAAAAATATTATATATTTCCTATCTTTAAGAAGAAAAATAGATGAATTTGCTTAAAGAAAGATCACAAACCTATACAGATGACAATATGCATCTTTGTTTAACTATATAGTTTATAGATATATACATATACTCAAATATATACATATATGTGTGTGTATATATATATATATTTATATAGAAGTGATATGTTTTTATAGAAATCCCACAGTGATTGTACTCTTAAATCTGTACATTTCACTCTCTGTAAATTTTGCCTCAAATAAGATTTGAGAGTGTATATATATATATATATATACATATACATATATATATAAATATTTATATAACAGTAAACATTTATAAAAGGAAAAATTAAACTAGAATGTAAAATTTCTCACTTGTTTCAAAGTTATTGACATATAAACTTCAAAAATGCATGACACATATCTTCTTCTTTCTGACATGACAGCCCTTTGTAGAATACAGGAGTCATTGAAATAACTGCTTCAGCATCTCATTCAGGGGCTCACAATTCTTCCTTTGTATAGCTTTGTCATTTCTTGGGCATTAGAACCAATGCTAGATCATTTGCATCCAACAAGATAAGCAAAAAAGTATAGAGAATCACAAAGAGGTGTTAAACCCTGGTATAAAAGCAATGCCTTGCTTTGTTGCTGTTTAGCTAATAAGTCATCTCCAGCTCTTCTCAACCCCATGGACTGCAGCATGCCAGCCTCCTCTGTCCTTCACTATCTCCTGAAATTTTCTCAAACTCATGTCCATTGAGTCAGTGATGATATCTAACTATCTCATCCTCTCTCACCTCCTTTTCCTCTGCCTTCAATCTTTCCCAGCATAAGGGTCTTTTTCAATGAATCAGCTCTTTGCATCAGTTAACCAAATCATTGGAATTTCAGTATCAGCAGCAATTCTTCCAATGAATTTTCAGGATTGATTTCCTTTAGTATTGACTGGCTTGATCTCCTTGTAGTCCAAGTTATTCTCAAGAGTCTACTCCAGTACCACAATCAGAAAGCATCAGTTCCTCAGCTCTCAGCCTATAGCTTTGACTGTATAGACCTTTGCTTGCAAAGTGATGTCTCTACTTTTTAATATGCTGTCTGATGCTTTACTTACTTGCATCCATATTGCATGAGACTGATCTCAGTCACCTGGTCTCAACTAACAACAACAAAAAGGCTGGAAACTGTTGTCTAAGGGCTACAAGAAGGAAAAGTTAAAAAAAAATTGATTAAATAGAGTTTTGTTTCTGTCAAAGCCTTATATTCTGGCAATCAGTAATTTTTTTACTTCCTCTTGCACACAGAACACACACACTTCTCCAAAGAACAGAACTCAAAGTCTCACTTGATCACTGCAACTCCAATTCCAAAATGTTCAGAGTCTTTGTCACTAGGTGTATACATGAACTTTGTGGTCTGAGAGTATCATTATTATCAAGTATAGACAAATTACTTGGTCATCATCATACTCTTATAGTCTACTTGATTAGCACACACACCCACATATATACACATACACAAAAATATGTGAAGAACAAAGGTAATGTTGGCCCCTTTGACAGTATTTATATACACATATATCAAATATTTGTGTTTCCCAGGTGGTGGTAGTGGTAAAGAATCCACCTGGCAAAGCAGGAGACGTAAGAAATGCTGGTTCAATCCCTGAGTAGGGAAGATTCCCTGAAGGAGGGCATGGCAACCTACTCCAGTATTCTTGTCTAGAGAATTCCATGGACAGAGAAGACTGTAGGGCTACAGTTCATAGGGTCGCCGAGAGTCGGACATGACTAAAGTTAATTAGCACATTTATATATTTCTATCTAGATCTACATCTGTGTATAGTACAAAATTTATATATTTATATGCATATATTATATATATATTTCTATGTTATATAAATATAAAATAAATATTTATATATATATGTGTATGTATATATATATATACACTCTCAAATATTCTTATTTGAGGCAAAATTTACAGAGAGTGAAATATACAGATCTAAGAGTACAATCATTTGTGGGATTTGTATAAAAGCATATCAGTACTTCTATTAACTTACTAAAAAGTTTCATTATCCTAAAAAAGTGTCTTCATTCCACTTTCTACTCAATCCCTAGTATTAACTCTTTTCCAGGTAACCACTATTCTCCTTCCTATGCTTGGCAATTAGTTTGCTTATTTCTGATTTTCACATATAAAAGTGATTGAACAGTATATATTTATTTATATCTGGATTCTTTCATTTAAAATGGTGTCTTTATATAAAGTCACGTTACTATTGTGAGTTATGTTGTAGATGCAGTCCACTTGTATCATTTTCAAAAATTAATAGAGCAATGTGAATTATACTATAATACATACTCTTTGCAATTTAAAAAATACAGCTTCCAGGTGATAAACAACTGGGTTATTTACAGTTATTATTATTATTAAGTGAAATAAATATAATTGTGTAAGTTTTTGTGGAATTTCATTTGTTTGGGGAAATAAATTCCTTGATTTATAAGACAGATAGTTCTTAAATTTTATAAAAATCTGCCAAAATCTGTCCAGAGTGGTTAGCTTTTCATCTATTTATTGACCATGTCTAGCCAAGACATCTTTATTCAAGAATTTGCCAATTGAAGTGTACATGTTTTTCTTTTGGTTATTTTCAGAATAAATATTCTGCATATAAATTATTAATTTAAACTATTTGCTGCATATAAGGATTGTGAATATTTTCTCTTAATTCCATTGCTTTTTTTTCAAAATAGTTTACTTTTAGAGCATTGTTAGATTAACAAGAAAACTGAGAGGAAGGTACAAAGATTTCTCAGACTTGATTCCTTCATACATGCATAACTTCCCTCATTGTCAACATCTTAACAATGGAGCTCAAATTCATTGGAAGGGCTGATGCTAAAGCTGAAGCTCCAATACTTTGGCCACCTGGAAAAGACTCTGATGCTGGGAAAGATTGAAGGCAAAAGGAGAGGCTGGTGTATTGCAGTCCATGGGGTTACACAGAGTCGGATACGGTTTAGTGACTGAATATCAACAACACATAATGAAATTGAATAGTTACAAATATTATTTGACTTTTTCTGAATCTATGGGAACTTCTTACTAGAACAGGAGCTATAAAATTTTTTGTACATATAAATAAGTTACAAGTTATTGTGCAAGAAAGCCATATAATAGACTTCTGGCTTGCTGTCAGCATATATTCAAAATGATAATCATCTGCAAATGAGCTTATTAAGTGCTTGCAGTCTAATAATTTGAGCATTTAAGAAGGAAATGGCAATACACTCCAGTATTCTTGCCTGGAGAANTTATTGTGCAAGAAAGCCATATAATAGACTTCTGGCTTGCTGTCAGCATATATTCAAAATGATAATCATCTGCAAATGAGCTTATTAAGTGCTTGCAGTCTAATAATTTGAGCATTTAAGAAGGAAATGGCAATACACTCCAGTATTCTTGCCTGGAGAATCCCATGGACAGAGAAGGCTTGTAGGTTACAGTCCATGGGGTCGCAAAGAGTCGGACACAACTGTGCGACTTCACCTTCACCTTCACCTTCAAGAATAATTGGATAATGATTTTATATCACGTCACTTATTTAAATTTGTTAACTAGTTTCAAAAGTTTTTGATTGAGCCTTTATTATTTACATATATATAAGATCATAGAGACAATTTTACTTCTTTCTTTATGGTTTGAGTGATTTTATATTTTTTTATTTTTCTTGCTTGATTCCTGTAGCTAGAACTTAAAGTTTAAGAATGGTGTGAGTAGACCTGATCTTAGAGGGAAAGCCTTCACAATTTCGACATTACCTATTCTGTTTACTGTGGGTTTGTTATATATGGCATGTATTATTTTGGTTGCTGAAATTTGCAAAGAAAGGATTTTATATGTAGTCAAATGCTTTTCATGCATCTATAGAGATGGTAATAACGTTTTCATCTCTCTATTAAAATGACATATAACATCTATTAATTTATACATTTTGAACTATCTTTGATTTCAAGGAATAAATCTTTCTTGATCATGGTGTATTGATGTTATTAATATGTTTCATTGCTATTTTGTTGAGATTTTTTGCATTTACATATATTAGGAATATTGATCTTATTTTTATTTTCTTGTAATTTCAGACTTTTGCATCAGGTTGCTGCTGGTCTCATAAAATAAATTTGGTAATGTTCTTTCCTCTTCAAATTTTGGAAGAATTTGAGAAAAATCATTCACCAGTAAAGCCATGTGGTCCTGGGATGTGTTTGTTGGTAAGTTTTAAATTCCTGATTCAGTTTCTTTATTCTTTATTGCATTTCTAAACACTAAAAACAAACAGTCATAAAGAGAAATCAATAAAAAATCCTTTTTATAGTTGCATGAAAAAGAATAAAATACTTAAGGATAAATTTAATCAAGGAAGTGAAAGGTCTATGCAATAAAAACCACAAAGATTTGGAAAGAAATTGAAGAATATGCAAATGGAAGTATATTCCATGTTCATTGATCAGAAAAATTCATATTGTTAAAATGTCTCCACATATACATATATGGGATATTATTAATGAAATATTCCCAGCTATGAGAAAGAAAGAAATCCTAATACTGTGTACAAGGTAGATTAAACTTGTGGGCATTAGGACAAGTGAAATAAGTCAGACAGAGAAGACAAATGTTGTTTGATATATTTTATGTGTGGAATTTAAAAAGCTAAATTCATAGAAATAGGGAGTAGAATGGTGGTTACGACGGGATTAGGTCATGGGAATATTGGGGAGATGTTGGTCAAAAGGTACACAGT
The DNA here is from genome assembly GCA_006410635.1 of Cephalophus harveyi. Taxonomy (NCBI): domain Eukaryota; kingdom Metazoa; phylum Chordata; class Mammalia; order Artiodactyla; family Bovidae; genus Cephalophus; species Cephalophus harveyi. The sequence goes on from SJYT01003305.1 coordinate 349,574, forward strand.
CATTCTAGAAGATGAGTACATTTTTGGGATCTAATGTACAGCATGGTGATTATAGTTAACAGAACTGTAAAATATACTTGAAAGTTTCTGAGACTAGATCTCAAATGTTATTGTCATAAAAATAATAATGCAATGTAATAAGACATTAGCTAGATTATACTGTAATCGTATTGCAAGATAAAAGTTTATCAAGCCAACAGAGTTATAAGTCAAATATATCTAAACAATAAAAAGGAGAAACTGGAAATATTTTTTAGCCTAACTTGAGTTCTTTTATTTAGGTGATTTGTCATATAAAATGATAATAACAACACCTACTTTGTAGGATCATTTTGAAGATTCAGTTCAGTTCAGCCACTCAATTATGTCCGACTCTTTGCGACCGCATGAATCGCAGCACTCCAGACCTTCCTGTCCATCACCAACTCCCGGAGTTCACTCAAACTCATGTCCGAGTCAGTGATGCCATCAGGCCATCTCACCCTCT
>SJYT01003306.1:0-137180 GCA_006410635.1 Cephalophus harveyi
AAAAAAAATGTTACAAATAATGGAAGATTGCACATAATTAACTTTTTAGAAATATAAATTAGAGAAGATTCAAGATGATCTATGATAATTTCTTATTCACTCATGTAAGAACATTAGAGGGGAACAAAAAGCAAGTACAAAGGGTATATAGAATAGAAGCAAGTTCTGCTTTGGTGTTGGTACATCTTAGAAAAAACATTCAGCTGGAACATAACCAGGTAAGAATAATCTGATTACAGTGGGAATGAGGAGGGGTGGTCTTTGTTTGCAGATACTCATTTGGTGATTTTGACTAATAGGGAATTTATCCTTAAGCTACATGAAGTAGAAAGGGAAATGGGAATCTTAGCTGTGAGGCCAGGCCACAGGGACTGTAGGAAAATTGACAGTTGGGCCTCATGGGAGGCTGCAAAGACTGCATCTTGGTGAGTAATCAGAATCTGAGGTACTCTGTTGTAACAGAAAGCTGTGTCTTTGAACTCTAGTAGGAGGCTTCCCTGGTAGCTCAGATGGTAAAGAATGCAATGTAGGAGTTGTGGGTTCAATCTCGGGGTCGGGAAGATCCCCTGGAGGAGGAAATAGCTACCCACTCCAGTATTCTTACTGGGAAGTCCCATGGACAGAGGAGGCTGGCACCCATGAGGTCTCAAGGAGTTGGACATGACTGAGCAACTGAACTTGAAATGAGCACTCCGCTAGTAACAAGATTGAGTTAGTCTTGTCTTTTGCTCCTCCTAGTACCAGCTAGCTAGTTTATTCCATGTGTCTTGGTTCAAATTATGAAGGAGTATCAAAGTAGTTGTCTAATGACCAGGGCACATCATTGTAAGTCACAGGCCAACTATGGATGGATTGGTGGTTCCTTGGTTGGCACCAGGTCAGATCCCTGGTCTGATCCGTAATAGCTAAGGGGCTGTCATGTGGCACAGCCATCCTGCTGCAGGGATCAGCTGCTTTCCCCATAGACTGTGGGCATCTTGAGAAGGAGATGATGAGCATAACAGGTGCTAACAAGTGTGATCTCTAAGGCAAAACTTGTTGGTGCTTCATTTGACAGTATTTTCAGTCACTGTATAAAAACTTGGCTGTTATTTCACTTAAAAATGACCAAGAGGGTTTTTTTGGTTTTTGGTGTGGTTTTTTTTTTTTTGTGTGTGTGTGTGTGTGTGTGTGTGTGTGTGTGTGGAGGGTTTTTTTTGTTGTTGTTGTTGTTTGGTGGAGGTTTCTGGTAGGGAGGGGATGCAGGGATGCTTAACTTCTAACATCTAACAGAACTAATTGTTACATGGAATGCACTTTGGAAAATGTGACACCATTTATAAGGCATTTGTTACTGTGAAAAGATTACTTACCAATCACATTTGGAGTGACATAATGCTTTTCAAATAAATCTTGATTTATGTTTTAGTGTGAAGTTCTTAGAGCTATCAGATAAATGGTCCCTACTGATATGAATTTTATCATTACGATTTCTTTGCAGTTCATCCTAGAGATCATTTTATATCTGAAAAATATGGTTAAAATTATGAATATTGTTGAAAATGATACCAATCATCATGCAGAATCATGGATACAAAAATGAGCTGAATGTGGCTTAGATCATGAACTCTTTATTGCCAAATTCAGACTGAAATGAAAGAAAGTAGGGAAAACCACTAGACCATTCACGTATGACCTAAATCAAATCCCTTACGATTATACAGTGGAAGTGACAAATAGATTCAAGGGGTTAGATCTGATAGAGTATCTGAAAAACTATGGACGGAGATTCGTGACATTGTACAGGAAGTAGCGATCAAGACCATCCCCAAGAGAAAGAAATGCAAAAAGGCAAAATGGTTGTCTGAGGAGGCCTTACAAATAGCTGAGAAAAGAAGAGACGCTGGAGGCAAAGGAAAAAAGGAAAAATCTGCCCATCTGAATGCAGAGTTCCAAAGAATAGCAAGGAGAGATAAGAAAGCCTTCCTCAGTGATCAATGCAAAGAGATAGAGGAAAACAACAGAATGGGAAAGACTAGAAATCTCTTCAAGAAAATTAGAGATACCAAGGGAACATTTCATGTAAAGATGGGCACGATAAAGGACAGAAATGGTATGAACCTAACAGATTTTTTGCAGGGAGGTTCCAAAATCACTGTAGATGGTGACTGCAGCCATGAAATTAAAAGATGCTTGCTCCTTAGAAGAAAAGCTATGACCAATCTAAACAGTGTATTAAGAAGCAGAGACATTACTTTGTCCATCTAGTCAAAGCTATGGTTTTTCCAGTAGTCATTTATGGATGTGAGAGTTGGACTATAAAGAAGCTGAGCAGTAAAGAATTGATGCTTTTGAACTGTGGTGTTGGAGAAGACTCTTGAGAGTCCCTTGGACTCCAAGGAGATCTAACCAGTCCATTCTAAAGGAAGTCAATCCTGAATATTTATTGAAAGGACTGATGATGAGGCTGAAACTCCAATACTTTGGCCACCTGATGTGAAGAACTGACTCATTTGAAAAGACCCTGATGCTAGGAAAGATTGCAAGTGGGAGGAGAAGGGGATGCCAGAGGGTGAAACGGATGAATGGCATCACTAACTGGATGAACAGGAATTTTGAGTAAGCTCTGGGAGTTGGTGATGGACAGGGAAGCTTGGCATGCTATAGCCCATGAGATCAGAAAGAGTCAGACATGACTGAGTGACTGAACTGAACTGAGACCACAGTGCAGAAGATAATGCTGATACAGATTTATTTTATATATATAATACACATGTACATATGTGTGTGTGAATATATATATATATATATGTAACCATATGTTTCCTCAGGCGTAAGCACAATACTTTTGTCAACTTGAAGCTCACTCAAAACTAACTCTGAGTATTTTACACCAGTATTTCTAGTTTACTTTTCAAAACTGTCTGAATATTCTATGAGTGTTTTGATTCGACAGTGTCAGTGTTTAGTGGGTGTCTCCACAATAGAGAGTCTGTCTACACCTTGCAGAAGGCACTCTGTGATGTTTAAATCCTAGTTTCTTATGAGTTATTTCAGTTTGTTTAGTCACTTTGCTTCCCATCCTGTTATATTTTATTTCTGTGGATCTAATTATTTTGACAACATCTAACACACTTCCTCATCTTCTGCTGCCTTTTTAAAGAACACCTTAGTTCTCTTCTACCTTTTGAGGTTAGTCCCTTTACTATCTATCTGTCCTTTTCTTAAAGATATACTTTTTGCTTTCTTGCCTCCATCCTAATAATTTTTTCTTAAGAAAACTTATTTTCTGCAGCTTCATCAGTTTGTCATCTCTTGTTTTATTTTCAGTGTTGATTTCAAACACTGCTGATTTCATTTCAAACACAACTGCTGATTTCATTCATTGGGAAATGAATGTTCTGGCTAAGACTTAAAGGGTATTTTTCAAGCTCCTCTCCTTCTGCTTGGATCTCCTAAGAATACCTGTTTCCCAGAGACTGAGACTTCGGACACAGGGATTTTAAAAATGTAATTGCTTTCTTCACCTTTGAGTTTGCAATAATTTAATTGAATTGTTTCTCTACTACAGTTTTATGAAAGAACATAGTCTCTTTGTAATAAAGACTTATATCCTTGACTTGTTGGTCAATAACATGTACTAATTTTTAAAAACATTTTTAATGGTCAAAATTCTACTTAAGATGACATAGCTGGTGAAATCCCTGGATAAACCACAAAAGTCAAAAAAGTTACTCCCTCCACACTTTTAAATCCAGTTCCAAAACTGTGCAGAGAAGAGTGGAATTTGGGACAACTGATGAGGCTCTGGATACTAGACCTAGTCCTAAAATGAACCAGTCCTAGTGCTACCGTACAGCAGTGCTCTGTGGTCCATGTGTATCTTTGCTGTCTGTCTACTATCTGGAACATTGGCTGAAAAAGACTGTAGAGAGCAAATATTATTCCATTTGACGACACTTGACAGAATGCTCTGGCTTAATGTTTGAGTGAGTGAGTGAAGTCACTCAGTCGTGTCCGACTCTTTGTGATCCCATGGACAGTAGCCTACCAGGCTCCTCTTTCCAGGAGGAGCAAGGATTTTCCAGGCAAGAGTACTGGAGTGGGTTGCCATTTCCTTCTCCAGGAGATCTTCCCAACCCAGGGATCAAACCTAGGTCTCCCACATTGTAGGCAGACGCTTTACCATCTGAGCCACCAGGGAAGAGCCCAGCTTAATGTTTAGTGCATGGAAAAACTGAAGCAGCAACTCTCTCAGGAAGATCCTTCCAGAGCCTGTCTGATGTCTTTGTGTTTCTCGGCTGTAAAATGAGGATAAGAATAACACATGGTTCTGGAACTTGTTGGGAGAATACAATGAAACTAGATGTATGAAACTAGATGTACTTTGCAAACTCTGAAGGGCTATAAAAGTTAGTCATGTTTGGGAAATGAATGTTCTGGCTAATTACCCTCTCAGGTTTCATCTAGATTCATTAGGGGCTATCCTAAAAGATCCCCCGAATTAATCTTCAGTTTTGTCATCTCTCTTTTTTGCTGAGAACCTTACAATGACTTTTCATTGCCTAGAGCAAAGGTTGTCCTTATCCTAGCATTAAAGGACTTTCACCACTTGGACCCTAGTAACTTCCCAGTTTGTTTCTTCTCTGTTCTCGTAAATTCCAGTGAAAGGGATGAACCCCAGGAGAGGTGACAGAGTGTTTTTCTGTATCTTGGCCTTGCTCACTTGGTCATGAACTTATTCCTTCAGATCCATCTAGATCTTACCGTTTCTCAATACCCAGCATAAGGCCTTAGCAAATTCATAACTAATATTTGTATCTAGAGCATTTGTTGGGTATATATTTTTCTTGGAAATTAATCAAATATTGGGTACCTTAATATGCTTCGTGGCAATGAAGGGTCATATTTTCAGTGTTTCTTGCCTCTCCCTTTTTCTGTGCAGGCCCATAGGACTCAATTTAGTTCTGTTTTCTCTTACGATGCCAGAATCTACTTGCTTACCAGAGAACTTTCTTCCTCTAAGATGGAGTGTGAGGTGTGATTCTTCTCAGCTGCTATCTTCTAGTATGTTCCTGAGATGAATTCCAGAATGTTCCTTATTTTAAGCATTTGCAGTTGCCTTTGTAGAAAGTAGATGGGGGGATGACAGAGATGACGAATAGAGACACTTGATTAATTTGGCAGTGTTCTAATATTCTCCTTCCCTCGCCTGTGTGGATCCTTTCCTTCTCTGGATCCTCTGTGATCTGCTTTTTTTACCTGAGCATGGCCTTCAAGGAGCAGCACTTCCCCAGTTCCTCACCGTCAGGGGCCTCCTGGCTGTAGGATGACCACTTACATCTCAGGGGGCTCCAGCCTAGGTGCTTTGTGTTTAAACATCCGTGTTCCAAGTGGAAATCTCACCCTAATAACAACTGCTACAATTTATTTAATCCCCATAATTATTCTGCATGATACCTCATCCTTGAGGAAGCAGATTTAGGGAGGTTCAGTGGTTTGGTCACTGTTACAGAGTTAGTAAAAGCAGGACTAAGGGTGGACCACAGGTCCATTTGTCTAAGAAATTTGTCTTTTTTCCACTGTTCCAAACTGCATTACTGTAACACAGGTTATTTCCTGGCAGTCACAGACTCTCACAGGAAAGCACATGAAGACACTTCTGTTGTTATGTTGATCTTGGCGTTTGTATCTTTTATCATTTTTAACTGTCATTATATTCTTTGTAAAGCTAACTGAAATCAGAAACATTGCTTTCTATGTCACTGTATTAGCCAGTTCACCTTTACTAAGGCTGTAATGCGTAGCTTGTGTTTTGCTGTTGTTCAGTCACTAAGTTGTGTCCAGCTCTTTGCGACCCCGTGGGCTACAGCACACCAGGCTTCCCTGTCCTTCACCATCTCCCAGAGTCTGCTCAGACTCATGTCCACTGTATATTTATCAGTTAATTGTTCCAGAAAGGTTTTCAAGAATGAATAGATTCTTACACCTGTTTTCTTTTTTTATGTGCAGTGTAGTTGGGGTCATAATTCTAATCTTTCTTCACGAAATGACAATCTTGCAAGTGAAGAGTGATCTCAGCAAATGACAAACAACAAAACCAAACCAAAGGATGTTTGAAATTATGTATCTACAAGGGATCTCAAAGAAATGGGGTAGTGGTTTTAAAAAAAAGTCCTGAACAGAGAGGCAGAATTTAGAGACGATGACGTATGTATAGTGAGTTTGGACTTTTTTTTTTAGGACCAATGAGGAGCCATCAGAAGGATTTGATCTATCAGATTTGTTTTAGGAATGTACCCGAGAGAGTGGGTTGTTGTGGTATGAAGGTGGAGGCAGAGAAATCTGATCCTCCTTATGGGATCTAGTTTTACTTCCCCAGCCCCACTTCCCACATTACTGTACTAGCAAGGATGCCTCATCGTGTTTTTTAGTGAGGAATTGAGTTTCTACCCTATTGTGGATGCAATGAATATTATCTTTAGAAACTAGAGAGTCACTGGAGTACCTCATGACACTCCTATGACAGATAGTCCTATTCAGAGTGAAACTGTAGCAATCCAATAAATATGAGACCAGCAAAGGCTCATCTCCTATGGAAATAAATATTTGGATCTTCCTACCAGATAAATAATCCAGCTGAGATACGATCAGAAGGTAAAGGGAACTTGAGTGAGGGAAGAAGAAAGCTATGATTACCAACTTCAGACTAGTAAACAGCTACTGAAGTAGAAATTGTAGCAGTTATGCTAAATATAGTTTAACTGTCTCTCTTCCCACTCCTTTCCACCTTTCTCCATTTATGAAGAATACTGATGCCAGGTAACTTTTAGTTTTCATGTGGGAACATTAATAAATGATATCAACAAGAATGAAACAACTGACATGTGCTGGAGACACAGAATTTTCATTTGAATTAAAGACAAGAGTGTATACTGAGGGTCAGAATGGATGGGCTGTGTTGTAGAGTTTCTGACTTTTATTAAACTTCCTACTCTTCCCCTGGGTCTGACTTGGAGGCTTATTGACTGTTTGTGTCCCCTTAAAATTTGCATGTTGAAATTCTTACCCTTAATTTGATGGTATTAGGAGATGAGACTTTCAGAAAGTGATTAGGTCTTCAGGGTGGAAGCCTCATGAATGGAATTAGTGTCCCTAAAAAGGAGACCCCAGAGAGCTCCCTCACCCTTTCTGCCATGTGAAGATGCAGTGTGAAGACAGCCATCCATGAAGCTCTCAATCTTCAGGTGCCTTGATCTTATACTTCCTAGTGTCCAAAATTGTGAGAAATACATAAAACCTCTGTTGTTTATAAGCCACCCAACCTATGGTATTCTGTTATAGCGACCCAAATGGACTAAGACACTGACCTTCATCAAGTGATCTTCCCTTCTCAATGCCCTTTAAATTCAGCCAATGAGAGGTGCCAGGTGGAGATCAGAAGGGATGAGGAGAGCGAAAAGAGTATGTATTCTCCTGGTTTCTTCCTTATAGGGTCTTCATGGAAAGGATGTATCCCTTGACGAAATGTCATACCCTGGTCAGGATGTTTCCCCTGAACAACTGTCTGAATTCAGTGGTTTAGAGAAATGCTCCCTCCCATACCCACTTCAGGAGTAAGATGGTGTTATTGCTAGTCTTAAATCTTGCATTGTTTCCTGTGATTTCCTTACTTTATGCCCATGCCTTTGGAAATAGTCCTTTTTGTAAGGTTTCTTCCAATTACCCAGTTTATGGTTGTCTGGTGTTCCTGCCAGGATCCTGATCACCTATGAAGAAGCTTAAATTATTTTCACTAAATGAATGACTGCTTGACCTTGATTTCTTGCCCCACTCAGATAGTGAAAGCTGTCTAAAGCAGGATTTTCTCAGCCTTGACACTATGGACATTTGGGGCCAAACACTCTTTGTTGTAGGAGGCTGTTCTATGCATTGTAGGTTGCTAAGCTGAATCCCTGGCCTCAACCTACTGTAAGTCAGTAGCAGTCTTCTCCTAGTTGTGATAACCAAAAATGTCTCCAGACATTCCCAAATGTCCTGTGGGGGCAGTATTACTCACAGTTGAGAACAAGGGTCTAAAAGGATGAAGTTACATCTGTGCAACCTTTGGGCATCATCAAACCAACAGGGCAGCAACTGGGAGGTCCTTGGACCTTGAGTGTTTGTTGCTAAGGGACCACATGGCCTTCTAATTGAATTGTATAGTCAGATAATTTTTTTTTCCAAACTGAAGATTTCCTACCAAGTGATGGAATTATGATGACATGATTATGAAAAAAACTATTTTTTTCAGTTCCTTTTTCACAAAGGAATATATATATGCATATATATGTATACACATACCCTCTGTATTACAGTTCTCCAGAGATCAGAAACAATAGGATACACACACACACACACACACACACACACACACACACACACACACACACTTAGAGAGAGAGAGAGCGTGAGAGGGATTTATTATAAGGAATTGTTGTTGCTGTTGTTTAGTCACTAAGTCGTGTCTGACTCTTTTGAGACTCTACAGACTGTAGCCCACCAGGCTCCTCTGTCCATGGGATTTTCCAGGCAAGAATACTGGAGTGTGTTGCCATTTCCTTCTCCACAGGATCTTTCTGACCTCAGGATCAAACCCAGGTCATCTGCGTTGAGGATGGATTCTTTATGATTGAGCTATCAATTGGCTTTTGCACTTATGGAGGCTGAGAAGTCCCAAGATCTGCACTCAGCATGCTGGAGACCCAGAAAGGTCAGTGGTGTAAGTTCAGTCTGATAGTCAGCAGAGTTGACTTCCAAGAAGAGCTGGTTTTTTAGTTCAGCTTTGAAAGCAGGAAGAGACCAATGTCCCCACTCAAACAATCAGGCAGAAGGAGTTCCCTCTTACTTGGCTTTTTTATTCTATTCAGATCTTCAATTGGTTAGATGAGGTCCACTTTCATTAGGGAGGAGCAATATGTTGTAGTCTTCTCATTCAAATGTTATTCTTATCCAGAAATACCCTCACAGGCACACCCAGAAAAATGGGGAAGACAAATGGATCGACCAAGCTTGGATCTTGAATCTCTGATGTTGAATCTCTTCTGGGGCTGAGGAAAACTGCCACTGCCTGCCCCCACTGTATAATGAAGAATGAAGATAAGTGGTTTTCCGACAGAAAGTGGGAAAAACTGTCCAATAACGTTGTCTTCTTTTGGTTACACATATAGTACACGATTAAATTTTTATTTTATAAAATTGCTCCCCATTATATTTTAAAAAGGATACATTGACAGTATGTTAATCCTTGGTTGATAGGTAGTTAGATGGTAGGTAGTAAATACATATATTTAAGCATCAGTGATAGTCTCAATATAACTCTAGATATTAGGACCACCAAACTAGCATTCACTTTCACTCATTTGTCTATGATAAAACTAGAGAGCATATTAAAAAGCAAAGATATCACTTTGCTGACAAAGGTCCATATAGTTAAAGCTATGGTTTTTCCACTTCCCATGTATGTGTGTTAGAGTTGGACCATAAAGAAGGCTGAGCACTGAAGTTGTTTTCAAATCATGGTGCTAGAGAAGGCTCTTAAGAGTCCATTGGACTGCAAGATCAAACTGTCAATCCTAAAGGAAATCAATCCTGAATATTCATTGATGCTGAAGCTGAAGCTCCAATACTTTGACCACCTGATGCAAAAAACCGACTAACTGGAAAAGACCTCAACGCTTGGAAAGATTGAAGGCAAAAGGAAAAGAAGGTGGAAGAGAATGAGATGGTTCGATAGCATCACTGACTCAGTGGACATGAATTTGAGCAAACTCTGGGGAATAGTTAAGGACAGATGAGACTGACATGTTGCAGCCCATGGGGTTGCAGAGAGTTAGACATGATTTAGCCACTGAACAACAAAAACTAGGGCCACAAAAATGAGTGCAACCTGGGGTTCTTAATCTCATAAATCTCATGACTGATGGAGAGATTTAAACAGATGACCATTATAAACAATGTGATAATCACTAATAGGTACTATGACACCTAATGATTGGTGAAATAAAAACTCATTCTAAGGCAAGGAACATTTACACATAACATGTTTTTCCCTGTCCTTTGGCCTCTTCTTACCCCTCTACTGTGCATCAGTTGCATTATGCATCAACCAAACCTCCCTATGGCATCACAGACGCGATGGACATGAGTTTGAGCAAGCTCTGGGAGTTGATGATGGATAGGAAAGCCTGGCATGCTCCAGTCCTTGGGGTTGCAAAGAGTTGGACACGACTGAGCGACTGAACTGAACTGAAACCTTCTTAGTGGCAGAAATACTGGTTCAACCAAAAAGAGCAACTTTCTTGATGCAAAAAGAGCATCTTTTTGATCTTTTACCTAACTGTATTCTTGGTGGGTATCGAGCCAGTAGACACAACCAAGCCGAAGATCAAGAGAAGGAAGGATTTGCTTGAAGGAAGTAAGGAGTTTGAACTCTGAGGATGTCTACCAAAGCAGTGTCTCCCCAGACAGGTGAACAGTTAAGGGACTCAGCCATACATATACCTGTCTCCATTCTCCTCCAAACTCCCTTCTTCTTTTAAAATTTATTTGGCTGAGCTGGGTCTTAGTTGCAGCATGTGGGATCTAGTTCCCTGACCAGGGGTTGAACCCTGGCCCCCTGCATTGAGAGCATGGAGTCATAGCCACTGAATTACTAGGGAAATCCCCAAATTTGGGATTTTTTTTTTAAGCTAAGGGTACGTGCATATTCAAATGGGCTTCCTCCATGGCTCAGGGGTGAAGAATCCGCTTGCCAAGCAGGAGACTCAGGTTCAATCTTTGGGTTGGGAATATTTCCTGGAGAAGGAATTGGCAACCCACTCCAGTATTCTTGTCTGAGAAATCTCATGGACAGAGGAGCATGGTGGGTTATAGTCCAAGGGGTGGTAAAGAGTAGTACAGGACTTAGAAACCTAACAATACGAATACCATGCATAGTTATGAAGAGGCTTGAGCAGAGGAGAATTCAACATAGAACTGGGGCAAAGGTTGACTGAAGTCATAATTCCATCCTTTGCCTGGGTGGGGGCCTAAGTTCCTGTAGACCTTAAAGATATGTTATGTATGTCCTTGTGGAACCAGGAACCTGACCAAGGTTACACTATTGTTTCTTGACTGCTCTTCCCTAGTTTCTGCATTCCCTCCCTTAAAATCACTTATTACTTTGACCTATTCAAGGGCATGCATTGTGTTCAGGCTTAGATCACAAAAATGGCTTAGGCCAAAATGGATACTCTTTTGTCAAGAAAGCCATTTCTGGTTCCCTTCCTCAGGGAAGGTTCCCCGCCACCACCTATTTGCTTATAATCTTGTAAAGGGTCATGATGATCTGCCATTTTGTATTTACAGATTTGGACTGTGCAAACTATCTATGTCATTTATGGTGCATGTGTGTATGTTTAATTGCTCAGCTGTGTCCGACTCTGCGATCCCATGGACTGTAGCCCATCAGGCTCTACTCTCCATGGAATTCTCCAGGCAAGAAGTGAGTAGCCATTCCCTTCTTCAGGGAATCTTCTCGACCCAGGGATCTAACCGGGTCTCCTGCATTGCAGGCCGATTCTTTACAGTCTGAGCCACCAGGCGTGCATAACTCATTTAACATATGTGTGTGTGTGCTAAGTTGCTTCAGTCATGTCCGACTTTTTGTAACCCATGGACTGTATCCTGCTAGACTTCTCTGCTCTTCGGATTCTCCAGGCAAGAATACTGGAGTGGGTTGCCATACCCCCTTCCAGGGGATCTTCCTGACCCAGGGATCGAACCCATGTCTCTTATGTCTCCTGGATTGGCAGGGAGGTTCTTTACCACTACTGCCACCTGGGAAGCCACATTTAAGGTACAGGCTGTCTCAAAAACATATATAGCTGTGCTTTGACTTCTAACGTGAAAAATAGTTTTTAGAGCTTTCTCAAAGGCTGTTCCAGGTTATAATCCTCAATTTGGCTTGAATAAAATTTTCCATTTCTTTCTTAGATCAACTGATTAATTTTTCACTGACATAATCTTGTATAAAGGAATAAAATCCTTCTTGATCTTTTATAGGATTATTTCTTGCCATCTTTGGCTTTTGTGGGGAACAAAAAAATAAAGAAGACAAACACACTGGATTTAGAATCGACAGACTTTGGGTAAACTCTAGTTGTGGGTCCTTAATTAAGCAAGAATATGATCACTCTCCGTTCTGTTGTCATCAGTGTAAAATAAGGACGCTGAACTAGATGATTCTTTAGAGTGCTCTATCTTTTAAAATTCTAAATATTTGTGTGTGTAAAGTTGTAGTAATCCACAGTAACTTCATTGAAATTGTTAGGTAGTCAGGATGTACATAAACTTAGAAGCCACTAGATGTCATACACTTCACAAGATTTTGCTTGTCAAACCCTGGATGCCAGGGTATTTGGGAAGCTGAATGGAACCTTAAAATTCACATTGTTCAATCAAGTCAGTTACCTAAAAGCAAAAATAGACTATTTGAACTATATCAAGTGATTTAGCTAAGATCACATAGCTAGTTAGCTAAAATCAGATTTCTTGACTTCTATTCCAGTGAACTTTCCTCTCCTTAAAGTAAGTAATGCTTTGTTTTTGCATGTTATCAACTTTGATTTTCCCCCCATTTTCTCATTGAACTATTACTCAAAGTAATTTTGGGTATCTGGAGTATATTGTTAAAATTGCTGTGATTTAATATAATACCAATAATACTGGGCAAAAAAGTAATATTATTCATAGATTCCTACTCTGTTTTGAGAACTGTCTGCTGCTAAGTCCTAGGAGGATACAAGAAAATGGGTAGATGTGAAGGAAAATGGGAATCAAAGTTCACAAACACCTAGATTAGCTGAAGTTTAGACTTGGGCAACCTCAGGTTTTAATTTTTTAACATGGTCCTGGATGGAAAAATCGAAAAGGGCTTTCTTTGAGAAGTGAAATAATTGAGATCTCTGCACCAAACCTATTAACAATAATTCCTATGTCATCCATTGGATCTTATTTAACATGCAGTTTTGTTTTGTTTTTTTTTTAAGACTTATTTATTTGGCTGCCTGGAGTCTTAGTTGCAGTTCATGAGTCTTTGTTGGGTCACGTGGAATCTTTAATTGCAGCGCACAGACTCTCTGTAGCACCTGGAATCTTCCCAGGTTAGGGGTTGAACCTGTGTCCCCTGCATTGGCAGGCAGTTTCCCAACCACGGGCCCACCAGAGAAGTCCTAACATGCAATTTTTAATAAACATAGTTGTCTAATTCTTAGTTTGATGACTCCAGGGTATTTGAAACAGAAGGGACTGTAAGAGGCAGGCCCACTAAAATAGGAAGTGACAGCAAATAGCTTGAAAGGAATAAGGAGGAAAATTGCTAGACTCAAAGAGAGAAAACTATATTACATAATTATAAAATAACAGATATTGACATTTATATTTGGCCCTTCAAGAAGAAGTAACTTGTATTGACTATCCTGTATGACATGTAAGTTTTTTGAGTGGGATTTCTTACCAACTGGGTAAATGGAGCTTTGCTGTCAAAAGGAATAAATGTGCTTACATGAGAAAGTCGTTTATGTAATGCTTATAAATGTGATGTTATAATAAATCCTTTTGTTGGGATGGGGCTGGGAATGGATCATGTATATAAAAGGTGAGTCTGTTAAAACTTGCTTCATTTCCTGAATAAATTGAGAATAATAATACTACAGCATAAGGGTGCTATGGGATGGTTGAAAGAGTGTGGAAAATGGAAAGTGCTATATAACTGTGAACTATTAAAATGATGACAGGAAGAAAAAGTGAATGCACACACCCTCCCAGGAAAAGCTCTTTGTGGGCACACACCCTCCCAGGAAAAGCTGAGAAAGTGGGCAAGCTTAGAATTTAAAAGACGGAACAGAAAGGAGAGTGGGCCATGGGTTAGCTTCTCGGTGGTGGTAAATAATAGGACTGATCTACTTTCCAGAAGATAAGAAATGGTCAGAGAGGGCCTGCCAAGAATACGAAAATGGGAAAACTCTGAACCAATACCGAGATGGCTGGGATGGGGCTCTGTGAATCCAAGGACCAGATCTTGTATTCTCCCCATTTTTTTTTTTTTTTTCCTGCTCAACTCCAACATGAAGGAATACCAGGATCTGTAATCTCCCTGAAGCTGTTTTCAGTTTTATTTTATATCTTCCTTGTGTGGGACAATTGGAGTGTTATGGTATTTTTCCTATTTTATATGGTCGGGCTTCAGCCTTTTTCTCCATCTTTTTTAATCCCTTTGATGAATTAATGCTTACAATATGGAAGTTGCTTGTTGTGGGAAGATTCCAGTTGGTTTCAATGAGGAAAACAGACAAGCTGGCCATCACCTGTGTTTGCATCTCTCAGGCATGTGTTGATTGATTTTCTATATTCCCTCTATCCCCTTGATATAGAAATACTGGTTATTCACAGTAAATAACCAGCAAATGTGCTTTATTTCAATGTGGGAAATTCATAGACTCATATATATTACTAGAAAAAATTTATTTCCCACATAAGAGATAGTGTGATTACCCCATACTAATAATGGTTATGTTGCTGTGTTAACATGATGTTGGCATTCACATTATAAACTTTGTCAGGCTTTTGTAACTTGGCCATAAAATTCTGTCTCAAGTTTTAGACTTGCTCTCCATCCCAGAGCCATTTAAGAAAGAAGGAAATAAATTTAGCTTAAATTGAATAAGATGTTAAATAGTCCAAATAATTAACAGCAAAAATCTCCAACGATTCAAATTTAGTTGCTATTTTTTGTCAACTTCAAACCCTAAAGTATAATTTTTAAATTCATTAAGTTCTTTCATACTGTGTGACTTTTAGTATAGTTTGGAAGTTCATCTTTAGATCAGCAAAGGACATTGGATCTCTGCAAATAGACCAACATAACATCTGGGTGAGAAAATAATTTTGTTTGTGAAAGTTTCTTGTTTGTAACAAAATAGCTTTGTGAGGGTTACATAGAGCAAGGGCAGACAATACAATGCTCTGGGAGAGACCATTTATGCATGTTCTGATGCTGTCTTTCTTCAACCTCAGTGATAAAGTCGTCGGAAATCCTGCTTATTCACTGTTTCTCTCTTGAGTTACTTGCATATGCTTTCCCTTTTTAATGTTTTAGTTCAAATTTTACTTTTTATTTTAATAGCAATAGTGTTCTGGGGATAGAAGTGACAAGAACAAAGCTACACATCAAATTCACTTTGTAAAAGTGTCTCTTTAGAGCTTATCCATAAGTGAGCCAGGGTGTTGTAGAGATAAAATACTTTTTTTAGTTTTACTGTCTCTTTGGAAAACGAATTTGTAGCTTCCAGTTTGTCTGTGCTCCTCAGTTTTTAACCTGCAAACTGACTGATAACTTGGGTGACCCTGAGGCTTTTGTGGAACTTACTTTCAGAGGCCAAGGCTCCAGCCCAGGGACACTACCCCTGAGGACATTTTCTGTGCACATTGACTTCAAAGCAAGCTGATCTCAGAGAGAGATAGGCACAGTGTGGGAGCTATCTGGGCCAAATTTTTATCAGGATTATTTTGGGGTAGGGCTGTTGAGGGACTTCCCTGGTGGCTGTTGAGATGATCTAAACAATGTACAACTTTTAATCATCTTCAAAGTCCCAAATGATAATGTTTGATCTTATTGATTTTATAATTTTCATTTCTTTTGGCCATGTTGTAGGCATGTGGGATCTTAGTTCCCTGACCAGGGATCAAACTTGCACCCCCTGCAGTGAAGCATGGAGTCCTATCCACTGGACTGCTAGGAAACTCCCAGTGTTTGATTTTAGTAAGTTCAATTTGAATTGAAAGCCAATCAGTTGAAAAAAAAAAAGCAACTGTGTTGTGGGACTCCAAGCTAAACAGGCTTCCTGAAAGAAATGACCTCTTTCAAAGTTCTTTAAGTGCAAGAAGGGATATGGGGTGGAAATGGGGATAAGAAAATTCCTGCCACCACCTTGCTGGGTGATCTTCGCTAAGTTGCTATACTTCTCCGAAAATCAGTTCCTCTCTATACCAAAAAGGAAAAATGAAGAAGAAAGTAAAGAAAATTGAGCTATCACTATCATAATAGTTACTTTTTTATTGTGTATTCAGAAATTGGGATTGGGAAACTCTGGAAAGAGCCAAGGAACAGATATTTTCAGCTTATAGACTACAGGGTCTCTGTTACAACTACTCAAAGCTGTTGCAAATAGAAAGCAATCATAGACAACATGTAAATGATGAATATGAATGTGTTTCGGTAAAACTTTACAAAAACTAGTGCCCTATGAACCACTAATTTGTTGACTCTGGATTTAACGTGTGCTTGAGTACTTACTAAGTGCTGTGCACGTGTTGACTGGGGCTTCCCAGGTGGCTCAGTCGTAAAGAATCCACCTGCAATGCAGGAGATGCAGATTCGACCTGGGTGGGGAATCTCCCCTGAAGAAGGAACTGGCAACCCACTCCAGTATCCTTGCCTGGAAAATTCCATTGACAAAGGCACTGGCAGGGTACAGTCCATGCGGTTGCGAACGGCCGGACATGACCGACTAAACACCAACATCTGTGTTGACTACTTTACATACATGAGTACAACTAATGAGGAAGATACTATTATTATCATCAACCTATGGATGAAGAAGCCAAAGCTCAGAGAGGTTAATCCACTCACACAAGAACACATAGAGCTAGTTAATGGCATCAAGTTCACCAGCCTCAGCCTCAAGACTGACTTGCCTACCGGACAGAGCCCCCATAAGAACTGCTGACTCCCAGCAATCTAGACTAGGAAACGTGACCCAAATCTCAATAACTCCAACTGGTGAGTGCCATTGCATATTTTGACACTGAACATATTTTCTCGATGATCTGGTAATTTAGCTTGATAATAAGGGTCAAAATAATTTTTCCAGTTATATGACTATTCTTGTTCCACTCATAGTTCAGTTTACAAGGGAAGAATTCTTCTTCTTTCCAGATGTATTTAATAATTTTCCACTTGTTTTTCTCTCTTGAAAGCAAGAGAAATGTTAAGATACACTGTTTACTTAGACCTGGGTTCCGCATGTTAAGTGGGAAAAAGCCAAAGTATATTTTTTCTGTTCCCTCTCTCCCCAAGAGAAAAAAGAAAAGAAGTGGAAACAATGAGAAAGCCTTGGCAAGCACCATAGAGATGATGAATTATAATTCAACATGAATGCCATCCCCGTCCTCTCATGTGATTTGACAGTCATTGAAGGGCTTGCGTTTTTAGCTGCATGGTGTTTGCAATGTGGAAAAGTGAATGCACTTTTACAGTAAGGTTGTTGGATTGTTACTCAGGTAGAACAGCTTATTTGGCAAGATTTAGAAGTATATTGAGAATCCAAGGTGGTTTATCTGCATTAGGGAGAACTCCCCAGCACCTCATGTCTTCCCCCTGGCTCTGCCTGGAGTCCCAGGCAGGATGAGACTGATTAAAAAAACAGATTGGAGAGTTCCCACATTTTCAATGTAGTAGAAAGAACCAGCCATCAAGACTTTCTATAAACTGACTGTGATTTGTGGTGCCCTTCACAACTCTTCTTTTAGATTTCCCAGATCTTAGCAGGAAAGGAAACATGGGCTAGAGGAAGGTCTGTGATGCATCAAAGATTCCCAATGAACCTTTAAACTTTATCCCTTCAAAGTTTACTCTTAACCATTTGGGTCTGGAAGGCACAAACGAATCCCAAGATTTGGGCTTCCAGGACAAAGTATACATATATATATATGCTTCCATGGCTAGAACACCTGGAGCACCCTTTCCTCATGATGGAGACATTCTGGCTTCTGAAGCTTGGTGAGTTTGCTCTGGTGTTTGTATTGGAGTCATGAATGTTTTGTGGACAGTAAACCTCCTTAGCAATTCTTTGAAGGTCTTGAATGAACTCTGTTGAAGGCTTGATTTGAACAACACAGCATTTATAGTTTATTTTCTGGGAGTAGTGATTCAGGTGCATAGCTGCCACGAAAATCATCATCAAGCAGTGATTCGTGACCCGTTTGGGGACGATGCTGTATGTCAGCACCATCACCTCTCTTTTCATAGTCTTTCACTTCTAGGAATCTCATTCCTATGCCCCACCCAACCCTGCCTTTTCCAAGCTTGCTACGTATCTCTATTTCTTATTCATTTCTCTAAGCCTGACATAGACATGTTTCTTGTGTTGACATAAAGTCTCATTGCATTGCTTTTAGGAAAATTAATTTCCATTTTTTAAAAATTGCAATTAGATCTAAAGGGGAAAAGTGAAGTGACTGAAGGTTGCTCAGTCGTGTCTGACTCTTTGCAACCCCATGGACTATACAGTCCATGGAATTCTCCAGGTCAGAATACTGGAGTGGGTGGCCTTTTCCCTTCTCCAGGGGATCTTCCAGCCCTGGAGTCAAACCCAGGTCTCCTGCATTGCAGTCGAATTCTTTACCAGCTGAGCCATAAGGTAAGCCCAAAGAGGGGGAAACTACTGGATAAAATTTCTCTATTTTTTTTGACTAATAAAGAATACCAATTGTATCAGATACTAGGTTGAATTAAAGTTCTCCAGGAGAATACAACATTTATATATAAAATACAAAACATTATATTTTTTGTTATATTTCATGACAAACTGTGGAAAGCTCTTTGAGAGAGGGGAATACCAGACCATCTACCTGTCTCCTGAGAAACCTGTTTGTGGATCAAGAAGCAACAGTTAGAACCCTGTATGGAACAACTGATTGATTCCAGATCAAGAAAGGAGTACAACAGGGCTGTTTGTTGTCACCCTGTTTGTTTAACCTATATGCTGAGCACATCATGAGAAATGCTGGGCTGGATGAATTACAAGCCAGAATCAAGATAGATGGGAAAGACATCAACAGCCTCAGATATGCAGATATCACTCTAATGGCAGAAACTGAAGAGGAACTAAAGAGCCTCTTGATGAGGGTGAAAGAGAAGAATGAAAGAGCCAGCTTAAAACTAAATATTAAAAAAACTAAGATCATGGCAGCCAGCCCCATTACTGCATGGCAAATAGAAGCAGAAAAGGTGGAAGTAGTGACAGATTTCCTCCTCTTGGGCTCCAAAATCACTGCAGATGGTGACTGCTGTCATGAAATCAGAAGGTGATTACTTCTTGGCAGGAAAACAATGACAAACCTAAACAGTGTGTTGAAAAGCAGAGACATTACTCTGCTGACAAAGGTCCATATAGTCAAGACGGTGGTCTTCCCACTGGTCACATATGCTTGTGAGTGCTGGACTGAAAAAGGGCAGAATGCCAAAGAATTGATGCCTTCAAACTGTGGTGTTAGAGAAGATTCCTGAAAGTCCCTTGGACAGTAAGGAGATTAAGCCAGTCAATCTTAAGGGAGATCCACCCTAAATACTCACTGGAAGGACTGATGCTGAAGCTGAAGCTCCAGTCTTTTGGTCATCTGATGCAAACAGACGACTCATTGGAAAAGTCCCTAATGCTGGGAAAGATTGAGGGCAGAAGGAGAAGCGGGTGTCAGAGGATGAGATCACTGGACGGCATCACCAATGCAGTGAACATGAACTTGGGCAAACATGGTGGTGGACAGGGAGGCCTGGCGCACTGCAGTCCATGGGTCACAAAGAGTCGGACACGACTGGGCGACTGAACAGCATAAAACATGAAGGTGCATGGTTGCTTTGAAGATAACACTAACCTTTTGAAGGCCAGATGTTTCAAGGAGAACTCCTTACAAATGAACTAGAACTGCCATATTTATGGTAACAGAATACAGAACAAGACACCCGTGTAAACCATTTCATCTTTTTATAGAGACACTAGGGCAAATATGTGGTGTTAAAATTCTTGAATTATCTGAAGAATTCAATTAATTATCTACTTGTTGATGTATACTTGATCTTGTGAGAAATTGCAGAGCTTATTTTTATGATTGTTCCCAGAAAGAGGTAATTACCTTCTTGTTTTTCATTTCTGGTAAACTTTACTTTGCTGGAAGGAATGAAAAATGCAATAGGATTAGACATGTAATTACAAATCAGTAGCAGAGAAATCTTTCATTTCTTCTATCTATAATATTGTTTAGAAACACATTTGATTTGACCTATTGTTTCTGTAGGTTTGTCATGAAATACACCTCTTCTAAATTTCCAGTATGGTAGGAGTTTCCCGTAGAGAATCATGCTATCCAAAGCAAATTAAATTAATGACAGGGTAGTACCACCTACTCTTTCACCAAAATTTTTTTTTCTGCTTATAATAAAAATAATATATATCACCACAGAACATTTGGAAAATAGAGAATATTATATGAAATCATATAAAAATATTCATAATCCTACTGCCCATAAACAACAGCTGTTGCCATTTTGGTCTGTTTCCTTCCAGCCCTTATCCAATATGCATGGATCCACAGTGCATATACACCAGTGTGCACATACCAGTGGGGTCACAGTAAGAATATGAACTAAAATTTAACTAGATTGTATCCCCATCTGCAGAGTTCCAGCCTTCAACTGTAGCCCTCCAGCTCCACTTCACCTCAGTTATCTCTGGGAGTCTGTGGGATATTCCAGATGAGCGCCAATGATTTCTCATGGGCTGTTCTATTTCTCTTATTGCTTTCTTCTGCCCTTGCTTCTTTCGGTATCCCCCAAATGTAGAAGAAAGACTGGCACAGAGGCTGCTCACAAGCATTTATTGAGGTGTGAACAAGGTCTCCTGGAGGGACACGCCCCAGCAGTGTCCCAGCAGCTGCTACTACTGCTCCTCCTCCCGAGGACGCTGTTGACCCCCTAGCAGTGCAGTCTCCTCATGCGTCCCAGAGTTCTCACGTTATTGGAGGGATGCATCACGCAAAGGTGTGGAGGAGGCTGCGCTGCCTAGCTCCGTGCCGCACTGTGTCATCCAGGACATCAGTGCCTTGCTGAGTACGTTCCCACACCTCATGGAGCCCCTTTACAATCACCTCCTACAGCTTCCGCCTGTAGTTCGCCCTTCACTGGACTCAGACAGAAGTTGAGAATAATATCTGAAATAAACGGTGATGTCTTCTGTGGATTTTTGTCCTGATTTCGCCTCCCAAACTTTTCCCACAGAACAGAAATTTGGTTCTAAGAGAGAAAAGTAATTACATAGTTGGTTCCCCTCAGCCAATATGTTTAGAAGGCTTGAACAGTAGGCAAAATCACCTCAATGCCTGAGTGGCCTCTTTTGCCTGAGCAATGCCTGAGAAAGTGGGAGAAAGACTAGACTACCTTATTCACCTCAGTTATCACTTGGCGGCGGTAGTAGCTAAGAGCTGCATTGGAGCTGTACTTGCCTCTCAACAATTTTTTTTTTTTAAGCCTGAGCTATATCAGGTTTCTACTGCATTGATTACATTAAAGCCTTTGTGTAGATCACAACAAACAGTGGAAAATTCTTAAAGAGATGGAAATACCAGACTGCCTTACCTGGCCTCCTGAGAAACCTGTATGGAGATCAAGAAGCAACAATTAGAACTACATGGAACAATGGATTGATTCAAAATTAGGAAGGGAGTACATCAAGGCTGTATATTGTTGCCCTTCTTATTTAACTTATATGCAGAGCACATCATATAAAATGCTGGGCTGAGTGAAGCATAAGCTGGAATCAAGATTGCCAGGAGAAATATCGCTAACCTCAGATAGGCAGATGACACAACCTTTATGGCAGAAATTGAAGAGGAACTAAAGAACCTCTTGATGAAAGTGAATGAGGAGAGTGAAAAAGCTGGCTTAAAACTCAACATTCAAAAAAAAGAAGATTATGGCATCTGGTCCCATCACTTCATGGGAAATAGTGGGGAAACAATGGAAACAGTGAGAGACTTTATTTTCTTGGGCTCCAAAATCACTGCAGATGCTGACTGGAGCCATGGAATTAAAAGATGCTTGCTCCTTGGAAGAAAAACTATGATAAACCTAGACAGTGTGTTAAAAAGCAGAGACATTACTTTGTTGACAAAGGTCCGTCTAGTCAAAGCTATGGTTTTTCCAGTAATCATATATGGATGTGAAAGCTGGACCATAAAGAAAGCTGAGCACCGAAGAATCGGTGCTTTTGAACTGTGATGCTGGAGAAGACTCTTGAGAGTCCCTTGGATTGCAAGGAGATCAAACCAGTCAATCCTACAGGATATAAACCCTGAATATTCATTGGAAGGACTGAAGCTGAGGCTGAAACGCCAGTACTTTGGTCACCTGATGTGAAGAGCCAACTCTTTGGAAAAGACCCTGAAGCTGGGAAAGATTGAAGGCAAGAGGAGAAGGGGACCACAGAGGATGAGATGGTTGGATGGCATCACCAACTTAATGGACATGAGTTTGAGCAAGCTCCAGGAGATGGTGAAGGACAGGGAAGCCTGGCGTGTTGCAGTCCATAGGGTCACAAAGAGTTGGATGTAACTGAGCAACTGAACAACAACAACATCACCAGCTACCTTCTTCATTTTTTCCTTCTGAAATCAATGCTACTCCTTTATCTTGGAATGTCTCTTTCTCTCATTTTCCACATGAAAAATGTGCCTTTTCCCCATGAACAAACACATTAGAACGGTCATCTCCATGCTTAATGAATTTAAAGGGTGAGATATGGCTTCTCTCTCTTTTTCTTTTCTCCCAGTAATCTTCCTGAGAAGCCAACAACATTAGTGAGCTGATGGTGTTCTTTCCTGAAAATGTCTTGTCATGAATCTTTTTCAGGTTTTGAGGAAATTTTCATTCTTGAGGTTTATTTTTTTATGGTATTGCATTAATTCAGCTTTATATAACCATATAATCAGGTTCACTTTTCTTATGATTGACATAATCCATTCACTGAATCCAGACTCATCCCTTGATTCAGAGGGGAAATTTAGCTTGCGTAAGGCAAAAGGAATCAAGTCCATTCCAATGTTCAAGATCAAATACTAAAGGGAAAAAGGTGAATGAAAGTTTTAGTTTTAGAAGTACAAGGATTGTTTCTGTTCCTAGTGCTTCGGTGTGTATTTTTTTGAGTTCATAATTTGAATCATAAAGATGATAACTTTGGGTGCTGGGAAGTTTCAAGGGTGCTTGAAAACTTGGGGATGCCATCTACCTCTAGTAAAGCTGGTCCCAAGGGCCCTGTATGGGCCAGTAGGGTGTTCACAGTTGGAGATCGAAGAACAAAAAGTGGGGACAGTCCCAGAAAGAAAGGTAGTCTGGGATTCCTCAGAATTATTTTGAAAATGATCCCAAATCTGATTTCTGGTTTTCCTTGCATGAACTCAGTTCCTGGCTCATATCAGATGCTGTCTTGCCTCTCCATCTCCTCTCATGTCATTCCCAGCTTGGCACCAAGGCCATGGGGAAAATATCAGTGGCCCATCCCTGAAGCCACCTGTAATCTTCAAGGCCTGGCCTGAGCCCCTACTCTTCTTTGCTGCCTTCTCTAACTATTTCAGCCATTACTGAGTTTCCTTTCACTCTGATTGCCTCCAGCACTTGGACTCTTTCTCTATTTAGCAGTTAACTACTCAGGCTTTACAGGTGGCACCGTAGTGAAGAACCTGCTTGCCAATGCAGGAGACGTGGGTTTGATCCTGGGGTCAGAAAGAGTCCATGAAGGAGGAAATGGCAACCCATTCTAGTATGCTTGCATGGAGAATTCCATGGACAGGGGAGCCTGGCCAGCTACAGTTCACAGGGTCGCAAAGAATTGAACACAACTGAGCAGGCAGGCATAATAATTGGTATTACCCCACGTTTCTGAGTGGGGTAATACACTTATGTTTTAGCCCAAGTTCGTTTACTAGGTAGGTGTCCTTGGCTTCCCTGGTGGCTTAGCTGGTAAAGAATCCGCCTGCAATGCAGGAGACCTAGGTTCTATCTCTGGGTTGGGAAGATCCCCTGGAGAAGGGAACGGCTGCCTACTCTAGTATTCTGGCCTGGAGTATTCCATGGACTGTATAATTGATGTTGCCTCACATTACTGAGTAGTACTCAAGACACTTTATGTTTTAGCCCAAGTTTATTTACTAGGTAGATGTCCTTAGATCATAATGTCTTTCTCACTTCTCTGGGTCTTACTTTTCTCATATAGAAAAATGGGATTAAGTAGATAATTTCCAAGATGACTTTTAATTTAATTCTATTACTTCTGCTGCTCAAGGAGATTTTCATTGTATATAGAACTATATAACTTCTATCTTCCTCATGCTTAGCTAAGTGCTGTATGCAAAGAACTCAATTAATGAATACTTAGAGGCTGATTCAAGCCCCCAGAAAGTACAAATAGTCTACCTTTTATTCTATTCATCTTTGAATAGGGAAATTAATATCAAATACTTACTGCTTATTATGTCTGGGACTCAGTTTACAATTAACTCAAGGTTTTCTATATTTCTTACATCCAATAGTATTGTTAAATGTGAACTGGTGGTCAAAAGACGATGCTGAAATATGTGCAATTTTAAGGATGCACATGTCCTTCTGCATGACAATAATTCTACACTGGGGCAATTTTATTTCCTAGAAGATATATGTAACAAGGATTAAACATTTTTGCTTCTCAAAATTAAGGAAGTGTTACTGGCATTAGTGGATGTGGGCAAGGGATTCCATTAAACATTTTACAATCTGCAGGACAGCTTCTTACAACAAATAATTTTTTGGTCCAAAATATCAATAGTGCTGAGGTTGAGAAGCCCTATTACATGGTAGGGCTTACCTGGTGCCTCAGTGGTAAAGAACCTGCCTGCTGATGCAGGAGATGGGAGTCAGGAAGGCATGGGTTTGATCCCTGGTTGAGGAACTAAGATCCTTGTTGTGCCACATGGCCAAAAGAAAAAAAAAAAAAACGCAAGAAAAATTTCAGGAATTTCCTGGTGGGTCCAGTGGGTCAGGAAGATCTTCTGGAGAAGAAAATGGCTGTCCACTCTAGTATTCTTGCCCGGGAAATCCCATGGACAGAGGAGCCTGGCAGACTACAGTCTATGGGGTCACAAAAGAGTTGGACACAACTTAGGGACTAAACAACAACAACCACAACTATATAATGAGCTGCAGGAGGACAGAGATTTCATTTATTTATTTATCATTTTGTAATTTTGTTTATTTTTTGTGTGTTTTTGGCTGTGCTGATTCTTTGTTGCTGCACTCAGGCTTTCTCTAGTTGGGGTGTGCAGGCTCTCATTGTGTGGCTTCTCTTGTTGTGGAGCACAGACCCTAGAGCATTGGGGCTTCAGTGGTTGTGGCACATGGGCTCAGCAGTTGCAGTTCCTGGACTCGAGAGCACAGGGTCGGTTGGTGTAGCACACAAGTTTAGTTGTCCTGCAGCATGTGGGATCTTTCCAAAC
The DNA here is from genome assembly GCA_006410635.1 of Cephalophus harveyi. Classification (NCBI taxonomy): domain Eukaryota; kingdom Metazoa; phylum Chordata; class Mammalia; order Artiodactyla; family Bovidae; genus Cephalophus; species Cephalophus harveyi. Next base: position 25,357 of record SJYT01003306.1, read on the forward strand.
CAGGGATTGAACCCGTGTCTCCTACACTGGTAGGCAGGTTCTTTACCACTGAGCCACCAGAGAAGCCCATGGAGATTTTATCTTATTCATATTTGTTCTCCCATATTTGGAGAAGGAAATGGCAACCCACTCCAGTGTTATTGCCTGGAGAATCCCAGGGAATGGAAAGCCTCATGGGCTGCCCTCTATGGGGTTGCACAGAGTCGGACACGACTGAAGCAACTTAGCATCATAGCATTTGTTCCCTAGCAATCAATACTTATTTCTCCCATCCTCCAAACAGTGACCTAATTCTATCAATCTGGTTTTAATATTAGGCACATTTTATGAAACTAAAATTGTTTCCAAATTGATCATCTATGTGGTTCTTTTATTTAGCATTTTTTAAATACCAAGAATATAAAATTAACTAAAACAAACAGCATTCTAACAAAATTTAGCAACAGAGACTTTAATACTGTAGTTCTCTGAATATTGAGCCTGAATAAATTGAGTTTAATTATGGTAAGTAAATTGCATGAATATGAAGCGTGTTTCTAGACCTAAGAAGAAAGAGTGATGATATCCAGCTTTTCCATAATTGAATTAGTGAGTGAAGAGAGAGAGACATTTGGCAGTTCTGCCTTTAGTTAATATTTTCATTTTCCCAACTTCTTCTTTTTTTATTTTTTATTTTTGCCACGCTGCCTGGCTTATGGGATTTTAGTTCACTGACCAAGGATTGAATCTGGGTTCCAGGAGTGAAAGTGCCAAGTCCTAACCATTGGACCCACCAGGGAATTCCTGAAATTTTTCTTGCATTTTTTGTTTTCTTTTGGCCACATGGCACAATCATTGGAACCTTAGTTCCTCAGCCAGGGATCAAACCCATGCCTTTACAGTGGAAGCAAATGATCTTAACCACTAGACTGCCAGGGAAGTCCCTCCAACTTTAGATTTGAGTGTAGTACTGTTTTTTTTTTTTTCCTTCTTTTTCTTTAGTGATTTTCAGAATTTACCTACATTCCATTATTTGCCAGTGATGGTATGGATATTTAGAAGATGCTAGCTACTAGACTGCTTGATCTATTTAATCAAACATGTATAGATTGTTCTCATGTACAAGGTCTTCTTGGAGAAGGGAATGACAACCCACAACAGTATTCTGGCTTGGAGAATCCCATGGACAGAGGAACCTGGCAGACTACAGTCCATGGGGTGGCAAAGACTCAGACATGACTGAGCAACTAACACACACAAGTTCTTCTCTGGTAAAGGCTGAAGAATGAGGAATCTGCTCTTTTGCAATGTATCAGCAATTACAATAGGTCTTAAGACAAGGAGAGATAAGGAATTCTTCCTCAGTGATCAATGCAAAGAAATAGAAGAGAACAATAGAATGGGAAAGACTAGAGATCTATTCAAGAAAATTAGAGATACCCAGGGACTTTTCATGCAAAGATGGGCTCAATAAAGGACAGAAATGATATGGACCTAACAGAAGCAGAAGATATTAAGAGATGGCAAGAATACACAGAAGAACTGTACAAAAAAGATCTTCATGACCCAGATAATCATGATGGTGTGATCACTCACCTAGAGCCAGACATCATGGAATGAGAAGTCAAGTGGGCCTTAGAAAGCATCACTATGAACAAAGCTAGTGGAGCTGATGGAATTCCAGTTGAGTTATTTCAAATCCTAAAAGATGATGCTGTGAAAGTGCTGCAGTCAATATGACAGCAAATCTGGAAAACTCAGCAGTGGCCACAGGACTGGAAAACGTCAGTTTTCATTCCAATCCCAAAGAAAGGCAATGCCAAAGAATGTTCAAACTTTCACACAATTGCACTCATTTCACATGCTAGCAAAGTAATGTTCAAGTTTCTCCAAGCCAGGCTTCAACAGTATGTGAACTGTGAGCTTCCAGATGTTCAAGCTGGGTTTAGAAAAGGCAGAGGAACAAGAGATCAAATTGCCAACATCCACTGGATCATTGAAAAAGCAAGAGAGTTCCAGAAAAACATCTACTTCTGCTTTATTGACTATGCCAAAGCTTTTGATTGTGTGGATCACAACAAACTGTGGAAAATTCTTGAAAAATGGGAATACCAGATGACCTGACCTGCCTCCTGAGAAATCTGTATGCAGGTCAAAAGCAACAGTGAGAACTGGACATGGAACAAAAGACTGGTTCTAAATCAGAAAAGAGTACATTAAGGCTATATATTGTTACTCTGTTTATTTAACTTATATGCAGAGTACATAATGAGAAATATTGGACTGGATGAAACACAAGCTGGAATCAAGATTTCCAGGAGAAATACCAATAACTTCAGATATGCAGATGACACAACTGTTATGGCAGAAAGTGAAGAAGAACAAAATAACCTCTTGATGAAAGTGAAAGAGGAGAGTGAAAAAGCTGGCTTAAAACTCAACATGCAGAAAACTAAGATCAAGGCATCCGGTTCCATTACTTCATGATAAATAGATGGGGAAACAGTGGAAACAGTGACTTTATTTTGGGGGGCTCCAAAATCACTGCAGATGGTGACTGAAGCCATGAAATTAAAAGAAGTTTGCTCCTTGGAAGAAAAGCTATGAGCAACTTAGACACCATGTTAAGAAACAGAGACATTACTTCTCAACAGAAATCTGTCTAGTCAAAACTATGGTTTTTCCAGTAGTCATGTATGGATGTGAGAGTTGGACTGTAAAGAAACCTGAGCGCTGAAGAACTGATGCTTCTGAACTGTCATGTTGGAGAAGACTCTTGAGAGTCCCTTGGACTGCAAGGAGATCAACCAGTCAATCGTAAAGGAAATCAGTCCTGAATATTCATTGGAAGGACTGATGCTGAAGCTGAAACTCCAATACTTTGGCCGCCTGTTGCCAAGAGCTGACTCATTTGAAAAGACCCTGAGGCTGGGAAAGATTGAAGGTGGGAAGAGAAGGGAATGACAGAGGATGAGATGGTTGGATAGCATCACCAACTCGATGGACATGAGTGTGAATAAGCTTCAGGAGTTGGTGATGGACAGGGAAGCCTGTCATGCTGCAGTCCATGGGGTTACAATGAGTCGGACACAACGAAGTGACTGAACTGAACTGATCACAGGCTTTTCTCTACTTGTAGAAAGCAGGGTCCACTCTCTGGTTGCGATGCATGGGCTTCTCATTGCAGTGGCTTCTCTTGTTGCCAAGCTCAGGTTCTAGGGCCCCTGGGTTTCAGTAGTCATGGCACATGGGCTTATTTGCTCCATGACATGTGGAATCTTCCCAGATCAGAGATCAAACCTGTCTCCCCTCCATTGGGAGGTAGATTCTTAACCACTGGCCCACCAGGGAGGGAAGTCCAAGTAAAAAGTAATTTTAAAAGTTTATGAGGGGATTTCCCTGGTAGCTCAGCTGGCAAAGATTTCACTAGCAATGCAAGAGTTCCTGGTTTGATTCCTCTATTGGGAAGACCTGCTGGAAAAGAGATAGTTTACCCACTCCAGTATCCTTGGGCTTCCCTGGCGGCTCAGCTGGTAAAGAATCCACCTGCAATGCAGGAGAGCTGGATTTGATCCCTGGGTTGGGAGGATCCCCTGGAGAAGGAACAGCATCTCACTCCAGTATTCTGGCCTGGAGAATTCCATGAACTGTATAGTCCATGGAGTCACAAAGAGTCGGACACAACTGAACAACTTTTACTTCCTGGTGGTCCAGTGTTAAGTATCTGCCTCCCAATACAGGGAATACAGATTTGATCTCTGGGCTGGGAGAATTCCACATGAAATGGGCAACTAAGCCTCTGTCACAGCTTCTGAAGCCTGGGTCCCCTAGAGCCTGTGTGCTGCAACGAGAGAAGCCCCTGCAATGAGAAACCTATGCATTATAACTAGAGAATAGCCCCTGTTCTCTGCAACTAGAGAAAGCCCATGTGCAGCAATGAAGACCCAGTGCAGCCAAAAAGAATAATAAATAAAAAATTTTTTTAAAAGTTTATGACATAAGTGCAAATGAAGCCTTACTTCAGAGGAGGGGACATTGTTTCCAATGGAGGGGGAATGGTTAGGGGAGATAAGTTAGGGGGGAAGTTTGGGATTAGGAAATATGGATAGTCTTTACAGAGAAATAAAGTGCTGCTTTGACCCAATAGTACTTGTTCTTCCTGGCCAATAACAAAACTACCATTTCTTGTGTGTGGACCTTCTTAGAGCCTTTGATATTGTGAGTGAATCTCAAGATAAGGAGAGATTATTCTGCACATCTCAGGTTTATTAGTACAGGGATCACTTCATTGTCAGGATTACAGTTCCTTAAGACACATTCCAGAAAGTGCTCTCTGTTTCAGTGGAGCTGAGTGAATGTGGAGGAAGGCAGGCCTTTGTACTTTTAATAGCACATTTGGTGAAGGAGGAGGGAAGTGTCTTCCCTGGGGGCTCAGTTGGTAAAGAGTCTGCCTTCAATGCAGGAGACCCGGGTTCAATCCCTGGGTCAGGAAGATCCCCTGGAGAAGGAAATGGCAATCCACTCCAATATGCTTGCCTGGAGAATTCCATGGACAATAGGAGCCTGGTGGGCTACAGTCCATGGGGTCACAAAGAGTCAGACATGATTGAATGACTAACACTTTCACTTTCACTTTGTATGTAACCAAGCTCATAGGCCATCACAAAGGCTGAGGAAAGCGTTGATCTGGAGACCAGGGTTGAGCAGAGAAAGGCCTCAGTCCTTTGGGTACCATGTAGGATTACACAAGTGTTTCATGTCTGTTCTCTCCATTATAATCTATATTAACAGACAGACTGGCTGCATCACTGAGCCTGTTCCTTGGCTGCTGTTAAATAGGAACCGTGTATGAAGAGCAGGTATCCGGCTCTCTTGTTTTTGTTTTTCTGTTTTCCATTTGCAGATCAGGGATTTCATCTTTGGGATTATACTTTTCTCTCTTTTTAAAATAAAATAACTCTATCAGTTTTTAAAGAAGTACAAAATGCTTCTTTCATTGTAAATAATTGTTGTATAATAATATTTGGCAATGGGGTCTACTTGGAACTGAGGGGTCCCTAGGTCAAAATGTGGAACCTATTCTGACATCAAAGCCTCCTCTTTCCTCTCCAGAAGGCAGGGAACTGACACACCAGCTCGATCCAACACATGCTTTTCTTGTAGCCGATGGTTATTTATTGTTGTTGCACACTCTGACAAGCAATGAGACAAGGCAGGGATGCAAAAATGTCTTGCCAAATGACTGCCTCCCTCAAGCATCTGTAAGGGAACATTATAAAATCACTGAATACTAGAGTTAAAGGCAACTTAGTGATAGATAAAAGAAAAAGAAACCGGAAAAAAGAAACCATCTCCCCTAGACAAGAAAGGGGTAAACTGAGGCCTGGAAAGTTTAAGTGACCTGCCTTAATCAACCAGGCCATAAAAGCATATTTTGGATCTAGTATCTGACTCTTAACACAGCATTCATTTTCCTACACCATAAATTAAGATTCATGATCTGGATTTTATTATACTACGTAATCTCTATAAACACTTGATTTTCTCACTTTTAATTTGTCTAAGTGTAAATTGGGACATTCTGCTATCCTTTCAGCAAAGGGCATTGGAGGTTTCCAGGTAGAATCACTGGATGTTTCTGGCAAAGTCGAGTTTGGATGGACTAGAACATAAGTTGATCAGCAACAGGGATTCAGTTTTGTTGAAAACCAACTGAGGTTGAAAAATGAAAGATAAAACTGCCAGGTAGTTGGGGTTTTAGTGAATCCAGAGTATTGAGAAAGAGTTGAAGAATTTGGACCAAACTGCTCATTGCTTCTTGACTTGCTCAGCCCTGCTCAACACTACAGGGAAGCTTGGCAGAAAATGCTGAAAATAGGTTTAGTCTACAAATATCTTAACTGGTGAGACAGAAAGCATCATAGTGGCCAGCAGGAGACATTTCTGTCTTGAAATTATCCCAAACCTAAAAGTACAACCAGGGTGGAGGCAGCGTGTAAAAATTGCTTAAACCAAAGAATCCCAGCTCTTTCAGGAAGTCCTCCTTGATTAAGTCAGGGTAAAAACCAGCTGAAACAATCTTAAGTCCATGCTTTTATTCTCAATATATCCACTATACAATTAACAAGTATTATTGAGCACCTGTGTGCCAGGCAGTGGGGCATACAAAGCCTTTTAGAAGTGCTCTTTCCCCCAGGCAGCCCATCTTTTATCATGGAATTCCCAGAGGACTTCTAGGAATTGTCCTTGACCTGCAGTTCAAGGACACTGCAACAAGTATCCAAGTATATCCTTGGCTTGTTGTGGAAAGGAACTTGAACTTGGTCTACAACGGAAGTTCAGATACTCACACTCTTGTCTGGTGCACTGGGCTGGGGTGGCAGTCAGAAGTCATGGCTTCCTTGAGAGTAAATCGTCATGAGTGAAGAAAGTGGTTCAGATAGAATGTCATGGTCTGGAAGTTGGCTGGAAACAGTGGTCCCAGCTTTGGTTACAAAGTATACAACAGACCCAGTCAGTTGTCCCTCACTTTCCGTGGGTGCTCATTTCATTCTACCATGTATTATGCTATTTACATATCTTTTTCTCCAACTAGACCTTAAATCTTTTTTACATGTTTTTTAAAATAATGCCTTTTTTCTCCTCTTTCCTCAAAGGAAATATATGTTCAGTATCAGATACTTAAAAAGCAAACAAAATGAAAAAAACAAACAACTTTCTACTAATATTTTGTTGTTGTTTAGTTGCTAAGTCATGTCTGACTCTTTTGCGACCCCATGGACTGTAGCCTGCCAGCTCCTCTGTCCATGGAATTCTCCAGGCAAGAATCCTGAAGCAGGTTGCTATTTCCTTCGCCAGGGGATCTTCTTGACCCAGGGATTCTTTACCCCTGAGCCACCAGGGAAGCATCCTAATAATATAGAAAGATCTAAATAAATGTATAGGCTCATTCACATGCCCGTGGAACAATCACATAAAGGGATAATAAAATGGACTGTGGGTATACTGCTTTGTTATCTACCCTGGTGGCTCAGAGGTTAAAGCATCTGCCTGGGATGCTGGAGACCCGGGTTCAATCCCTGGGTCGGGAAGATCCCCTGGAGAAGGAAATGGTAACCCACTCCAGTACTCTTGCCTGGAGAATCCCATGGAGGGAGGAGCCTGGTAGGCTACAGTCCATGGGGTCACAAAGAGTCGGGGACGACTGAGCGACTTCACTTTCACTTATCTACCTTAAAGTAACCATATATCTTTGTGCTATTAAATATTCAATAACACCATCATTTTTAATAGCTTCAAAACAATCCATCTGGAAATATACTGTGATTTATTTAATTAAATTCCTAATAGTTAGACATCATTCCCAAGTTTTTACTGTTATTTTGAAAAATGCAATAAATACCACTGTGGCTAATTCTTTCCACATATCAAAGGTTTCTCCTTAGAACTGATTTTTAGAATAGAATTCATGGAACAAAATGTACAAGCTGGTGAAGTCTGACAAATATGCACAGCTGTGTAACAGTCATTGTAACTGTGATATAGAACATTTCTATCACCTCAGAAAGTTCCCTTGTGTCCATTTGCAGCCCATCCCCTCTCCCTATTTCTTGGCTCCTATAAACCACTGACTTGCTTTCTTTCATTATAGTTCTGCCTTTTCTAGAATTTCATATAAGTGAGATCATACAGTATATAGTTTATTTGTTTTTTGGGTCTGACTTCTGTTACCTAGTATGATGCTTTAGAGATTCACATCCATATTGTGTGTTTATCTGTAGTCTGTTTCTTTTTATTATGGAGTAGTATTTATTGCAGGAGTGTATCATAATATGTTTATTTCATTCCCCATCTGATGATTATTTATTTTCTCCCAGTTTTTTGGCTATTATGAGGAAAGCTGCTATGAATATATGAGCACAAGCCTTTGTGTAAGCATGCACTTTCATTTTTCTTGAGTAAATATTTAGAATTTTAATTTCTGGGTCATATGGTAAATGTATGCTTAACTCTTTAAGAAATCCAAATTTTATGAGCATTTCAGTTGCCAATCCTTGAACATTGTCAGTCTTTTTGATTTTAGAAATTCTAGTGTTTAGAGTATTAATGGTGGTATTTGATTATGATTTTACTTTGCATTTCCCTGATGACTGATGATATGGTGACTCTTTTCCATCCACGTGACTGTTCAAAGCCTTTGTTCTTTCTGTTGTTGTTGTTTTCTTTTTAATCAATTGTAAGGGCTTTAAAAATACATTTTTATTGGAAGACCTTCATGTTGTAAAACATGGATACATGTTTTACAAATATTTTCATATACTAGTTTGTGGATTGTCTTTTCATTTTCTTAATGGTGTCTTCGGAAGAGCAAAAGTTTTAAATTTTGATGAGATTCAATTTTTAAATATTTTCATGCTTTTTTAAAATCCAGTTTAAGGAAACTTTGCCTAACCAAAGTAATTAAGATTTTTCTTTAATGATTTCTTCTGGAAATTTTATAGTTTTAACTGTTACTAAAATCACTGCCTTTTCCATGATCCAGCAGATGTTGGTAATTTGATCTCTGGTTCCTCTGCCTTTTCTAAAACCACCTTGAACATCTGGAAGCTCACGGTTCACATACTGTTGAAGCCTGGCTTGGAGAATTTTGAGCATTACTTTGCTAGCATGTGAAATGAGTGCAATTGTGCGGTAGTTTGAGCATTCTTTGGCATTGCCTTTCTTTGGGACTGGAATGAAAACTGACCTTTTCCAGTCCTGTGGCCACTGCTGAGTTTTCCAAATTTGCTGTCATATTGAATGCAGCACTTTCACAGCATCATCTTTCAGGATTTGAAATATCTCCACTGGAATTCCATCACCTCCACTAGCTTTGTTCATAGTGATGCTTTCTAAGGCCCACTTGACTTCACATTCCAGGATGTCTGGCTCTAGGTGAGTGATCACACCTTTGTGATTATCTTGGCCATGAAGATCTTTTTTGTACAGTTCTTCTGTGTATTCCTGCCACCTCTTCTTAATATCTTCTGCTTCTGTTAGGTCCATACCATTTCTGTCCTTTATTGAGCCCATCTTTGCATGAAATGTTCCCATGGTATCTCTAACTTTCTTGAAGAGATCTCTAGTCTTTCCCATTCTGTGGTTTTCCTCTATTTCTTTGCATTGATTGCTGAGGAAGGCTTTCTTATCTCTCTCCTTGCCATTCTTTGGAACTCTGCATTCAGATGCTTATATCTTTCCTTTTCTCCTTTGCTTTTCGCTTCTCTTCTTTTCACAGCTATTTGTAAGGCCTCCTCAGACAGATTTTTTTTTTTTTCTTTTGATAATCAGTTATTTCAGTACGATTTGTTGGAAAGATTTCCTTTTCCTCACTGAATTGCCTTGGAACATTGTTTATATCTATCTATCTATCTATCTAAATGGTTTGTGGTTTTAGTTTCACCTAGATGGTCTATATGACCTTTAAGGAATTTAATAACATGGACAACAAGAAAATAACATTGCCAACAGTGTGCTATCAATTGTAACCTCTACCCTACTATGTAAAGACACTTTCCCTGCTTAGTCACCTTTCATCTGTCTGTATTTTAAAAAGTGGGTATAATCCCAGACCATTGTTTTTTAGGCCATCAGTTCTTATCTTTTTATCAGGCCAACCCCATCACTAATAGGTTGGTTGTGGAATCTAATAATTTTTTTTTCATATTTTCATGTGGACCAGAAAGATTGGTATCAGAACTGATTTTACTCATTACTGAATGAGTCTTCAATAACTTGATTTTCTGCTGTTAATAATATTAAAACTTCTCTTTTCTCCCCCATTGTCCTTAAATTCAGAGAGCTCAGCACTTAGGGCAACTCCGGTCACTCTACATTTGAAACTAACCCATCACTTGCATTCTTGAACTTCCTCCAACCAAATTATTAAAAGAATGTATTCCTGAGGCGACTGCTCTGGTGATTACACTGATTTTTTTCTTTTTCAAGTGACAGGTGTTAGGACCATGACAATTATGACTCACTGGGGAAAAAAATCCTAAAACATTTTCTGTCCAGGACCTAAGCACCCAGGGTGTCTGGGATTTGCCGTATTTATTAATGTGGGAAGAAGATCTTATTTTCTTTATCACAGCTTATTTAATGACAGTCCCTCTTCAGGCTGTCTGTGTGTCTAGCCTGCCTAGGGAATCCTGGAGATTCAATACGTTAATTTAGATTCTTCCTGGTTGCTAAGGGAAAAAGAGACCACGTGTCCCTCCAAGAGTTCAATTACCCCTGCAGAGCAGCACAGCTGGACTTGTATTCAAGGATGGTATTTTTTTCATTAGAGGGAGGTTAGCAATTCCTGACCAGAGGGCGAATAACACTGAAGCTATGAATACTTCAAATTTCTCTGCCCTCCACAGATAAGATGTTTTGGAACAATGTGCCTTCAAGACGTTAGACTCCCAGTGGGGAGACAGAATGGATAAGTGACTAATTAAAAAAGAGATACTCAATGTGAATTAAGAGGAAATGGCAACCCACTCCAGTATTCTTGCCTGGAGACTCCCAGGGACGGGGCAGCCTGGTGGGCTGCCATCTATGGGGTCGCACAGAGTCGGACACTTAGCAACTTAGCAGCAGCAGCAGAGGAAAAGTAAAAAACATACACATAAAATGCTTCAATAATAATAAAATAATATTTCATTATTATGTGCCAGATATTATGCTAGTACTATCACATACTACAAAACAATTATTTCAGTGATAATAATAATATTCAGTGCTCAAAAAGTTCATTTGAGTTTTTCCATAAAATGTTATGGAAAGATCCAGACAAACTTTTTGGCCAACACAATAATATGTACTATATACCACATGGTACCAAGCACGTCTATAGACAACTTATTCATTGTTCAAGGTAGGTGTTATTGCCATCTTTACTTTTAGAAGAGGAAACTGAAGCTCAGATGGAGTAAGCAACTTTTCCAAGGTTCTACCGAAGATGAGTGGCATAACGAGGATTCTGATTGACAGAATTATATTTTTTCCCCTCTTCTATGTGATTATTCTATGGACAAATGCCTACAGAAGTTTGAACTGGAATAGCAGTCAGAGAAAACTTCAGAGAAGAGACACTATGAGGTGGTCTTATAGCACCAGTTCGAATTTAAACAGTGGAAATGGTAGGGAGAGAACGGATCTGGCATTGCAGGTAAAAGGTATAACATAAGCTCCATAAGCATTTTTTTTCTCTTTTATCTGTGGATTCATCTCCCCAGTGACCCATGCCTGTTTGCACACCTTGTATAGGCGTATGAACTGTTGTATTGTATTCTGACATAACTGTTTCATTAAGGCCATGCTACCATAACTATGTACTGGGGTTCCCTTCTAAAAGGGAGGTGGATCTTTGAATTCACTATCTGTGGAAGAGATCACTGTTCTGACCAGACATTGATTCTCCTAATTTTGGGAAGGCAGCTCTTAGATGAAGACAACCTGCTTCTTTTAAGTCTTTGTGAATCTGGACTTTGAAATGGGCTTGCAGGCTTTATCGAGCAGTGAGAAAAGGTTTTTCACTTTTATCTGGAGTCAGAGGGGCCACATCAAGAGACACTCCCACAGAAGATATTTTGGAAAACACAGCTGGAGATATTCTGGAAGATAGATTATCTTGCTTCATATTACTCTGTTTTCCTTTGGTGACCTGAGAACCTTCAGCAAAAGTTTTATTTGAATGCTTAAACTTGATCTTGGCTATGCTATGCCATTTGAGTCTAAAAACAGTAATGCCCTCTGAGGTCAGACTGATGGGGTAGCAGTAACTCATTTTTTCTCCCCACCCTTCCTCTCCTGTCTCTCTTCTTCTCTCTTCTCTTCTTCTCTCACCTCTGCACATGACTACTGGAAGAACCAGGCAGGTATAGTTAAAGCTATGGATTTTCCAGTAGTCATGTATGGATTTGAGAGCTGGACCAAAAAGAAGGCTAAGCACTGAAGAATTGATGCTTTCAAATCATGGTATTGGAGAAGACTCTTTGGAGTCTCTTGCACTGCAAGGGAATCAAACCAGTTAATCCTAAAAGAAATCAACCCTGAATATTCATTGGATGGACTGATGCTGAAGCTGAAGCTCCAATACTTTGGTTGCATGATGTGAAGAGCTGTCTCATGGGAAAAGACCCTGATGCTGGGAAACATAGAGGGCAGGAGGAGAAGGGTTCGACAGAGGACAAGATGGTTGGATGGCATCACCGACTCAATGGACATGAGTTTGAGCAAGCTCCGGGAGATGGGGAGGAACAGGGAAGACTGGTGTGCTGCAGTCCATGGGGTTGCAAAGAGTTGGACAAGATTGAGCAACTGAAGAACAACAACTGGAAAAACCATAGTTTTGACTAAAACTATATGGACTTTTGTTGACAAACAATAATAGTACATAATAACCACAAACTTCATTAACATGTAGCAGTTAGCATTTGTTTTGTACATGAGTCTGTAGGGTAAAGCTAATGTCATCTAGACTTGGCTTATTTTAGCTGGTTTCACTCTTGTGGCCAGCTCTGGGACAGCTGTGTGGTCTTGTCATCTTGGTTAGGCTTGCTCACATGTCTGGGGTTTGGCTGCTGCTGCTAAGTCACTTCGGTCATGTCTGACTCTGTGCAACCCCATAGACGACAGCCCACCAGGATCCCCTGTCCCTGGGATTCTCCAGGCAAGAACACTGGAGGGGGTTGCCATTTCCTTCTCCAATGCATGAAAGTGAAAAGTGAAAGTGAAGTCGCTCAGTTGTGTCTGACTCTTAGCGACCCCACGGACTGCAGCCTACGATGCTCCTCCATCCATGGGATTTTCCAGGCAAGAGTATTGGAGTGGGGTGCCTAGTTATTGGCTAACTGGGTATGACCTCTGCTGGGAGTTTTTCTTTGTTTCATTTCTTGCTCCCCCTACAGCATGCTAGCCTAGGCATGTCCATCTCATGACATGGCAGAGGACAAGAGCAACAAGCAGAAGCATGTAAGTGGTCTTGAAGTGTCTACACATGTCATTCCACAAACATTCTGTTGGGAAAGCAAGTCATAGGACCAGAGTTATAGGGCCTTGGATATATGAAAAATCAAGGCCACTAGGGCAACCAACCTGCCACAGTGGTGGCGCTCATGTCTCCTGTCACTTTTCTATCTCCCATTAATTTGTGAGATCAGTTCAGTTCAGTCACTCAGTCATGTCCGAGTCTGTGATCCTATGGACTGCAGCACGCCAGGCCTCCCTGTCCATCACGAATTCCTGGAGTTTACTCAAACTCATGTCCATTGAGTTAGTGATGCCATCCAACCATCTCATTCTCTGTCGTCCCCTTCCCTCCCACCTTCAATCTTCCCCAGCATCAGGGTCTTTTCAAATGAGTCAGCTCTTCGCATCAGGTGGCCGAAGTATTGGAGTTTCAACATCAGTCCTTCCTATGAATATTCAGGACTGATTTCCTTTAGAATTGACTGGTTGGATCTCCTTGCTGTCCAAGGGACTCTCAAGAGTCTTCTCCAACACCACAGTTCAAAAGCATCAATTCTTCAGCACTTAGCTTCCTTTATAGTCTAACTCTCACATCCATACATGACTCCTGGAAAAACTATAGCATTGACTAGATGGACCTTTGTTGGCAAAGTAATGTCTCAGCTTTCTAATGTGCTGTCTAGCTTGGTCATACTTTTCTTCCAAGGAGCAAGTGTCTTTTAATTTCATGGCTTCAGTCACCATCTGCAGTGATTTTGGAACCCCCCAAAATAAAGTCTCTCATTGTTTCCGCTGTTTCCCCATCTATTTGCCATAAAGTAATGGGACCAGATGCCGTGATCTTAGTTTTCTGAATGTTGAGCTTTAAGCCAACTTTTTCTCTCTCCTCTTTCACTTTCATCAAGAGGCTCTTTTGTTCTTCTTCACTGTCTGCCATAAGGGTGGGGTCATCTGCATGTCTGAGGTTATTGATATTTCTCCTGGTAATCTTGATTCCAGCTTGTGTTTCTTCCAGTCCAACATTTCTCATGATGTACTCTGCATAGAAGTTAAATAAACAGGGTGACAATATATAGCCTTGACATACTCCTTTCCTGATTTGGAACCAGTCTATTCTTCCATATCCAGATCTAACTGTTGCTTCTTGACCTGCACACAGATTTCTCAAGAGGTAGGTCAGGTGATCTGGTATTCCCATCTCTTGAAGAATTTTCCACAGTTTGTTGTGATCCACACAGTCAAAGGCTTTCACATAAAGTAGATGTTTTTCTGGAACTCTCTTGCTTTTCCAATGATCCAGCAGATGTTGGCAATTTGATCTCTGGTTGCTCTGCCTTTTCTAAATCCAGCTTGAACATCTGGAAGTTCGTGGTCATGTACTGTTGAAGCCTGGCTTGGAGAATTTTGAGCATTGCTTTACTAGCGTGTGAGATGAGTGCAATTGTGCGGTAGTTTGAGCATTCTTTGGCACTGCCTTTCTTTGGGATTGGAATGAAAATTGACTTTTTCCAGTCCTGTGGCCACTGCTGAGTTTTCCAAATTTGCTGGCATATCGAGTGCAGCACTTTCACAGCATCATCTTTTAGGATTTGAAATAACTAACTGGAATTCCATCACTTCCACTAGCTTTGTTCATAGTGATGCTTTCTAAGGCCCACTTGTCTTCATATTCCAGGATGTCTGGCTCTAGGTGAGTGATCACACCATTTTGATTATCTGGGTCATGAAGATCTTTTTTGTACAGTTCTGTGTATTCTTACCACCCCTTCTTAATATCTTCTGTTTCTGATAGGTCCATACTATTTCTGTCCTTTATTGTCCCCATCTTTGCATGAAAAGTTCCCTTGGTATCTCTAATTTTCTCAAAGAGATCTCTAGTCTTTCCCATTCTATTGTTTTCTTCTACTTCTTTGCACTGATCACTGAAGAAGCCTTTCTTATCTCTCCTTGCTATTCTTTGAAATTCTTTATTCAAATAGGCATATCCTTCCTTTTCTCCATTGCCTTCGCTTCTCTTCTTTTCATAGCTGTTTGTAAGGCCTCCTCAGACAACTATTTTGCCTTTTTGCACTTCTCCTAATTTTGCATTGTGGGATAGTTGTCCAATAATTGACCAGTTATTCTTTACCTACTTCCCTTAAATAGAAAATGATTCTTGAACTAGAGGATTTGGGGCTGATAGGTCTGGCTGCCTCTTCTCATGAAGATAATCCCTGCATTGACAATTTCAGAGAAGAAGAGTTTGCTTCTTTACACTGTGTGTATTCATATTCTGGAATTATGATCATCCATAAGATCCCATGTTGAAGAATTTTCTTCAGTACAGTGGTCCTCAATATTTCTGAGGCTGAAAACCTCTCTCCAGTAACAAATTAGTCAGAGCTTTCCATGATATTAGCCATATCAAAGTGAGAAAATGCATAATAGCAAAGAGTTATTCTAATATAACATGTTGAGACTAATTTACATTTTTAAATACTAGTAATATATATATCCATATACATTTTGAAAATAATGATACTTATCTACATGAGATATTATTTATGTATTTTACAGATACTGCAGTTTGTGAATATGGATCCTCTGATTCTTTGCAATAACTCTGAAGCTTCTCTCCCAAATAAACACACATAAACAAACTGCTGTGAACTTTTTCCTAGCCTTAGTGATAAAGTTTTTTATTACATTTTTACAAAATGTTTTAGTCACTCAGTCGTGTCCAACTCTTTGCAAACCCATGGACTTCAGCCTGTAGCACACCAGGCTACTCTGTCCTTGGAATTCTCCAGGCAAGAATCCTGGAGTGGATAGCCATTGTCTTCTCCAGGGGCGTCTTCCACACCCAGTGATCAAACCTGGGTCTCCTGTTTTGTAGGCAGATTCTTTACCATGTGAACCTCCAGAGAAGCCCAAGAATACTGGAGTGGGTAACCTATCCCTTCTCCAGCGGATCTTCCTGATCCAGGAATCAAATCTGGGTCTCCTGCATTGCAGGCAGATTCTTTACCAACTGAGCTACTAGGGAAACCCATTCTACAAAATATCTCATAGTAAATGAAGGGGAAGTCTTTCAGAGCTATGATAGTTTTTACAAGATGCAGAGGTACAGTAGCAACATCTCTGCTTTCTAGAAAGACCTTTAAGCACATAGAGAAAGTCCTGACCCTTCAGTCAGGGACTTGAAAACTTCCCCAAACCTCCTAAACTTCTCTTTCCAAATTTTTCTTTCACAAATTTCTTTACAAAATGCTTTCCTCTTCTGAAAACACACATTTTTCTCATTTCTGTTTTTTGTTTGATATAAAATATCCTCTCTGTGTTGGACACCTACCTGTCCCTCAAGACCAGACTCATCCCATCCTTAAGAGCTTCTCTAACTTGGTCATCAGCCTGCCTTTTGTTTCTTGGTTCCTTGCATCTCCTTATATTTCACTTACTTAGATTTACTCTGATTCAATTCAGTTTACACTCATTTAACACTTTCAGAGTATCACCCATCAGTCCAGGTTCCAGGGTTACAGAGTGAAAACCCTGTCTCTGCTGCTAATAAATTCAGTTGTTCCTCTTACACATTTTTGACCCCCAACTCTATAGCATATGTTTTATTTTCATATGGCTTACGGCATCAAGCAGATAGCAATTGTTTTAAAATACATTTTGAATTGAAGTAATAAAAAAGAGGTCACTGGTGAGATTTTCTCTGAAGAATTGTGTATTAAAGGTCTTAAATCTTGGAAAGACTGACTTCTGTGACATTAGAATGCTTCTCTCTGGTCACAGTGAGGGGCTAATTAGAAGACAGTAAAGCCAAGTGTTGACTCAATTTTGAACCTGAACTTGCTGCTGAGAGTTGTACCCTAAGCCTAGGGGGAGGGTGGAAAGGTAAATGTTTTTTCATTGGGAGTTTGAAGAGGGAGAGGTTGATCAAAGGATCTCTTAGAGCCAGACTGTGAAGGCTCTGTGGAGGCTCTGGTCATGGTTCATGGTGTTGACTGTACTGTGTGAACACTGACAGAATCAGAAAGAGAATATCTGGATTTGGAGCTTAAAGAAATGGATATCTCAGTTAATTTTTGGCTCCATTATCTGTATGTCGAATTTTTTGACTGCCTCTCTTCCACACCCTCTGGTGGAAGCACAGCAGACCAGAATCTCTTAGAAAGTCCCCTGTAGGATAGCAAAAGGGGCTGTCATAAAAGATGCTTGATAAAGACTCCAGTTGGCTGTAAGTTTTTCAGTGAAATGACCTCAGTAGATCATTGACTTTCCTGCCAATCAAAAGCACAGATGTCAGTGGAGGAGGCAAGAAAAGTAGATAGCACTGGACACACAAACATCTCGTTTACAGTCTGTCTTTGAGCAAACAGATCCCACCAAGGCTCCAGTGTTCCACTTACAGTGTGTGTTTGTGCTAAGTCACATCAGTTGTGTCCAACTCTATGCAACCCTATAGACTTCCCCAGGGTTCTCTGTCCATGGGTATTCTCCAGGCAAGAACACTGGAGTGAGTTGCCATTCGCTCCTCCAGGGGATCTTCCCAACCCAGGGATGGAACCCATGTCTTTTATGTCTCCTGCATTGGCAGACAGGTTCTTTACCACTAGCACCACCTAGGAAGCCCTCCACTTATAGGTCTAGCCACAAATACTCACTGAAAAGCCATTCTAAGTCACAGCCATTCCTGTCTGTTTTCCTTAGGCAGCTTGCTTAAACTCCTTGAATTTCAGTTCTCTCACTTTTCAAATATAGATGAGAGTAGCTATGCCACCAGAAATTTTTACTGAGGTGTACCTATTATCTTGTTTTGTTTCAGTGTCATAGAAAGGTGGGAAATCGAAAAGGCAATACTCCTTTTCCTTTGCATGCTCCTCACGCTCTGTATCCAGACCTTTGTGTTCTGTGCTTCCTGGTCCCTGAGGGAATTCAGTTTCCTGTAGATTAAGCATCCCTCTCCCCCGAGGCCACTACCACCCTGAACTTTGTTTGGAAGTGGGGGATTGCTATGAAGAGTCAAGAGGGAATCAAGTGGTGGTTGATTTTTAGCCATCTCAGGTGGGGGCTGAACCAAATTTGATTTTAAAGAAATAAAAGAGTGTGATAAAATTGCATGCTGGGTTGTGAAGGAAGCTCATACACCATCGTTCTATCAGAGTTAATGAAATCAGTTAATGTATGTGAAACCACCTAGTCCAGTGGTTGACCCATAGTCTAAACTCAATAAATGTTTACTTCTTTTTTCTACCTGTTTGTTTGTGTTTTGTATCCAGGAAACATCCATCAGTTGAGCCATTTGAAATTCAAATATCTACACTTTTTAGACCAGCTGTCAGTAAACTGGGTTATTTGGACCTCTAGTATACATAGAAACTCTTCAAAGTATTGAGTGGGGTGAGAGAGATTTAGGGAATTTGTTTCTAAATCCTAAAGCTCCATATTTACTTTTTTCTAAAATAATCAGCCTGGGGTGGATGCCAGCTCTCTTTCTCAATCTTTTCTTTTAAAATCATCTTTCTATTGCTTGACAAAAGAATGGCACGCCTCCTACCATTTCCAAATCGTACTATACTATGTTGCCTGGGGAGAGGATACCTCATATAAAACAAAAAGCAGAAATTAGAAAAATATGTGTTGGCAGAGGACAGCATTTTTGTAAAGGAAATTGTGAAAGAAAAATCTAGAAAAGAAAGCGTAGGCCCAGTTTAGGAGGTTTTCAAATCCATGGCTGCAGAGCTGTTGTATAAAGCAAAGAGGTTGCTACTATCTTCCTCATCTTGTAAAAGACTGTCATAGCTCTGATGGTCTTCCTGTTGCAACTTTAGCCCTACATTTCTTATGAAGCATTTTGTAAAATATGTAATATATGTTATGTTTATATATTATTGAAAGATATGTGTCCAGGAAAATTTTACTTTTCGTGTTGAATAATTATTTTCAAACTTTGTAATATATTTATGTTGTTTGGAATAGTTGTGCACTGCTGATAATTTTAATGGCTCACTCAATCTAGAAGAAATTATAAACGTAAGAGAATTATGAATATAAGAAATTAAAAACATAAATACATATTTCAGATAACGTATATATTTTTGTTAAAGACAATGATGATCCCAGCATCAGGGTAGATGTGTATAAGAGACAGATGATATATAGTTCATTTAGATAAATTCTACAGGGGCATATTCTGATGACCAAAAATAAAAGCAACAAAGTAAACATGTTAAAGAAATGTTCATTTACCTATTTTCAAATGGATGGGTATCAAGTCACTGTAGTATTTAGATTTCACTGAACAAATTTATAAAGGGATGCAATAGTTGTTTTTAAATGCTATTTATAATACACTGGAAATATCACCCTTTGCAATTATTTAAATTTTTGGTGAACAACTTTGGAGAATTACTTTAAAATGTTTGAATGGGTATATAGTTTTCAATCTTGGGAAGGGTAAGTAATCCAAAAATTTAAAAATCACTGTTATAGGAAATGCACAAAATTAAGTTTGGCTAACAGTGCTGATTTTCTCACAGTAGGTAACAGTATAGTTGGGAAAAATCAAGAGCAGTGAAGAAGGGATAATTAGTAGCACATATATTCTTGCTGGGAAAATCCCATGGACAGAAGAGCCTGAGGGGTCTATAGTCCATGGGGTCCCAAAAAAATCACACAGGACTTAGTTGACTAAACAACATACGTGCTATAGTGGACGTACCATAGAGGGGCTTTGGAAGACTGAGAGCTAGAGAGACCTTTGTAGGGCTTATCCGGAAGTGACTCTTGGAACAAACACAGAAAATACAAAATGGCAACAGTTGCTTAAAAATTTGGCTCCACAAAAATTCAGCCAGATAGTTGCAGCGAGTTGGTTTGGGGCAACAGCTACTGTCAAGATAGGCTTCCAGTGAGATGGGGCCGCTTCTTTCAAGCACGGTTGGTGAGTTGGAGTTGGTGCTGGTGGAGAGGAGTCCTGGTGATTTTATTTAGGAGATGCTGAGAGCAAGGCTGTTTCTAACTACTCATAGTTCAGCTCCTGTAAGAGCAGTGTGTGTACGTTACACACACAGAAGTAAAAGCAGCTCAGAATTTTATGCATCAGTTAGGAAAAGGTATAGAGTGATCATATGATGCTATTTATATTTTGAAAAGACTAAGCGTTTCCCAACAGCTACTCTTGCCTATAGAGGAAAATCTCACTTTTTCGTCTGGCATTCAGTGACTTCTCCATCCATATTTCTTATTTTATTTTCCATCTTTTCTCTACGTGGAATAGCAGCTTAATCTGGTTGTTTGTCTGTCATCCTGAATTTGACTTTAGGATTCGGCAGGTACCAGATTAAGATACACAAAAAGTATGAAGGGAGATTACTTTTGATAGGGCAGCCAGGAAGAATTCATAAAAAAGGTGACATTTGAACTGATCCTTGACATATTGGATTTTCAGGCATGGGCTTAAAATTAAATATTGAGCTATTGATGAGAGACCAAGTGTGGCCTAGATTTCTAGGACATTTATTCTAACAAAATACATGGGAAACCTTTTGCATTTTTTAAAACCATTACATCCTGCACAAGTGTGGCAATAATTCCTCCATTAGATGTGTGCTTAGGTTCCTGTTCACTCATGGAGTTATGAAGTAGGTACTTCCTGAAATTCAATCCACTAGTAGGCAGAATTTGGTATTGGCTAGTTCTGGAAAGTTATGACCAACCTAGATAGCATATTAAAAAGCAGAGACATTACTTTGCCAACAAAGGTCCGTCTAGTCGAGGCTATGGTTTTTCCAGTGGTCATGTATGGATATGAGAGTTGGACTGTGAAGAAAGCTGAGTGCCGAAGAATTGATGCTTTTGAACTGTGGTGTTGGAGAAGACTCTTGAGAGTCCCTTGGACTGCAAGGAGATCCAACCAGTCCATCCTAAATGAGATCAGCCCTGGGATTTCTTTGGAAGGAATGATGCTAAAGCTGAAACTCCAGTACTTTGGCCACCTCATGCGAAGAGTTGACTCATTGAACGGGACTCTGATGCTGGGAGGGATTAGGGTCAGGAGGAGAAGGGGATGACAGAGAATGAGATGGCTGGATGGCATCACCAACTCGATGGACATGAGTTTGGGTAATCTCCAGGAGTTGGTGATGGACAGGGAGGCCTGGGGTGCTGTGATTCACAGGGTCGCAAAGAGTCGGACACGACTGAGTGACTGAACTGAACTGAGTTCTGCTTAGTATCCTATTTGTGGTGGTTTATTACTATTATAGAACAACTCCATTCTTGTATGTCACCTACAGCATTTTAATATATTATAGGTGTTATCTAAGAGTACTCCTGGGCCAAACAGTAATTCAAGTTTATTCATTGTCATTTCGGAGAAGGCAATGGCATCCCACTCCAGTACTCTTGCCTGGAAACTCCCATGGACGGAGGAGCCTGGTAGGCTGCAGTCCATGGGGTCATTGAGTCAGACATGACTGAGTGACTTCACTTTCACTTTTCACTTTCATGCATTGGAGAAGGAAATGGCAACCCACTCCAGTGTTCTTGCCTGGAGAATCCCAGGGATGGCGGAGCCCAGTGGGCTTCCGTCTGTGGGATCGCACAGAGTCGGACTCGACTGAAGCGACTTAGCAGCAGCAGCAGCAGCATTGTCAATTAAGGATTAAAAAAAAAAATGACCCTGAAGGAGGAATCTGAGACTGCAGACTCTAGATCTAACAATGTCACTGAGTAGCAGGATGCTAATAAAAACAAAATAATAACTTTTTCCAGCCTTAGTTTCCCTGCTGCTGCTGCTGCTGCTAAGTCGCTTCAGTCGTGTCCGACTCTGTGCGACCCCATAGATGGCAGCCCACCAGGCTCCCCCGTCCCTGGGATTCTCCAGGCAAGAACACTGGAGCGGGTTGCCATGTCCTTCTCCAATGCATGAAAGTGAAAAGTGAAAGTAAAGTCGCTCAGTCGTGTCCAACTTGTAGCGACCCCATGGACTGAAGCCCACCAGGCTCCTCCATCCATGGGATAACTTCCTTTCTTATTTGTAAGAGTCCAGTGAGGATTAAATATGTTAATACATGTGAAAATATCTCCAAGGAATTAAAAAGATCCCAAAATGAAAAGAATCAAATTCTAGATTTCTTATTCTTTCTGAGGATACAGTGAGATAACCTGATTGATAATCAGTCATTCAAATGCATTAGGTGGTGTAGACAAAGCCCATGAGAGGTGAAACTTTTTTTTCTATTTCCAGAACAGCGAAATATCACATAGCAGGTATTCACTGTATATTTAGAAAATGAAGGAATAAATGAGTGACTGGAGCCATTTGAGGGCCTTCCTCTAGCTGGCTGATCTGGCTGCCAAAGCTTGGTATCTAGTTGACTAGCTTAGAGTCTGTGAACTGTGTGTTTGCTTAATGATACCTTGATTCCACCTGGCTTTTCTCCCTGACTATTTTGATAATAGTAATGGCTAACATTGCTTGAGGACTAAATATGTGCTGAGAGCAGTGAAATACTTTACACGAACCTTTGGTAATCCTCCCAACCCTGAAAAGATGTGTGTCCTTATTTTGGTGATGGTGAAGTCGCTCAGTCGTGTCCGACTCTTTGCGACCTCGTAGACTGTAACCTACTAGACTTCTCCGTCCATGGGATTCTCCAGGCAAGAATACTGGAGTGGATTGCTATTTCCTTCTCCAGGCAATCTTCCCGACCCAGGGATCAAATCCGGGTCTCCCGCATTGGAGGCAGACGCTTTAACCTCTGAGCCACCAGGGAAGTCCTTATTTTAAACGCCAGAAATTCATGCTCAGAAAGGCTAAGTAATTTACAAAAAATCATACAGATGACATACCAACTTGGATCGGCTAGATTATGCTGTGATAATAAACAGCTTTTATATCTCAGTGACTTAAAACACAAAGGTTTGTTTTTGCTTGTTTTACGTGTTCATACTGAGTCAGCAGAAGGGCCGTGCTTGTCATCCTTAGGGATCCAGGCTGCAGAGCAGCAACTCTCTCAAATGTTGCTGGACCAGTAGAACAGACACCTCTAAGAGTGTCATACCAGTAATAACACTTGGCCTCTGAGTGACATAACGCACTTTTTCTCAAAATGCATTGGTTAAGGTTAGTCATATGACTTGACCCAACTGTAGGCCAACTAGGAAAATGTACCCTATGTTACGTACCTGGGAGACAGAGGGAGACATTTCAAGGGTGATGCAAATAACTCCCAGAGCTAGTAAGTAGAAGGCTTGGTTTACAAATTCAAGCATTACCTACTTAAAAATCAGTTTTATATCACAAAACCACACTGCTTTCCTCAGCTTACCTAGAGGTTTGGGAATGGGGAATATCCATTTGACCTTTAATGAGGGTTGTATTTTTGAGGCAACTTATGGCCTATGGTGTAACTTCCTAAATTGAGAATAACTCTTTCTTCTCAGATTGTCACATCCCCAAACATGACCCCTTTGGCCTATGGTAGATGAGGCTTGAGAGTCAGACCCTGGTAAAATAGGCATGGTCCCTCTCCATGCTGTCTCCTGCTTGTTTTATCTATAGCAGAAACGGTGTCATTAACATGATTTTCCTCTCTTTCAGGTCCAGAGCTCCTGGAGTGACCTAGCAGTTGGTAAGGTGTGCCCTGAACTACAGAAGCTTTATCAGTGGGCCAGAAGCCGGCCTTTTTGCAGGCTTGGAAGGAGTTGATGACGAAGGCTTTTCAATACTGCTGAGACTGTAAGTTAAGATCATTCACATTTCCATCTTTGTAAGCAGTCTGTGATGTGACTTTGGAGACTGCCTGGCTGAAATTCCCTGATTTGGAATTCAAGATCTTTGAAATTAGCCCTGGCTCTATCACTTGCTGTGTGACCTTGGGCAAGTAATTTAATCTCTCAGAAGTCTGAGTTTTCTCATCTGGAAAAAGAATTCCAGTTCCAACATTCTCATTTTTAAGATGAGAACTGCCTATCTGTACATTGCGTGAGTGGCTAACATCTGAGTAGCAGTCAGTATTTTACAAAGCTTTTCTTCAGCTGCCTTCCTATGAAGATGGGATTACTGCGATTTTCCCAGTGAAGAAACAGTCTTGTCCGATCAGGTGACTTGCCCAAGGTCTCACAATTGATCAACAGCAGAAGTAGGACTTAAACATAAATCTTCTATCTCCAAGTCTGGCATTCTTTCCCTGCTCTGAGTTCATGACTGGGTAGCCCACAGGATGTGAAAAAGAACCCAGAAGTAAAGACAGTGAGTGGCAGAGGGGAAATAGTAGAGGATTTAAGTCCTTAATGATTCACTTTGAATCCAGGCTCTGCCATTTACTGGTTTAGAGGTTCCTAGAAAAGTCTTTTTTTTTTTTTTTTCTTATTTCGTAAAAGTAGACAGGGATGATAGTCACCTGGAATACACTGGTACAGCCATACTGCTTACTAAAATATTGAAATCCTTCTGTACTGTTTGATGACTAGCCATTCCGTCTCTCCCCCTCTTTTCAGATCCACCTGATATTCCCATGATTCAGTAACAAGAGAGTTAATGTGGTACTCAGCCAGGAACATTAGGATCCCCTCCATTTCAGGGAGCTGTGATTGGTCCCAAACCATTTTGGTTGTTAAAAAATTTTAATGTCAACACTGATTAGGGATAATAATGATAACATTCTTCCCCACATCAATAGGTTGCTATTGAAGATCAGATAATATAAAACAATGAAGATGACAGATGAGCTATAAATCTTAAAAGCAATATTTTTTCCTAATGTTGTAGCAATGACCTCTGGGAAAAAATGTTCTATTGTACAGAAAATAACACGTAGGATTTTTACCTTGGCGAGATTGCTGCCTATTTGTCTACTGAAGATTATCAGATGGTAAAGGAACTTAGTTTGCATTCTTTAAAATTTTATTTATCTCTTTATTTTTGTCTGTGCTGGTCTTTGTTGCTGCTTTTCTCTGGTTGTGGCAAGTGGGGGCTGCTCTCCAGTTGCAGTATGTGGGATTCTCACTGTAGTGGCTTCTCTTGCGGAGCATGGGCTCCAGGGCGTGTGGGCTTCGGTAGCTGTGGCCCCCAGGCTCTAGAGCACAGGCTCAGTAGTTGCAGCACATGGGGTTAGTCGCTCTGAGGCATGTGAGATCTTCCAGGAGCGGGGATCGAATCCATGTCTCCTGCATTGGCAGGTGGATTATTTACCACTAAGCCATCAGGAAAACCCCCAAGTTTTACATTTTTGACTTTGAATATTCTGATATTTGGGAATCAAACTCATTTTTTCCACCATAAAAAACCTATCACATCCTCTCCTGATTTTGTGGATCTAGGTTTTTGACCCTTATTGTTTTCTATATCTTATTCGTGTACAATGTGTCTTTCTGTGCAGTGACTCACATGATTCTTACCCCAGATGCTGCTTTAGTCCAGGGTTAAAGGCACTAAACTCTTCGCGGCAGGTTTATCACAGAGCCGAGGTCTCTAAGAGTCCAGCTATCCTAGAATAGCAAGAATAAGGAAAATGATACCATCATCAAAAAACAATGGCAGGAAACATCTATTGAGTGGTTTTCACATGTTGAGGACCCTGCCGGGTGCTGCACGTATTCTACTGACCCTGGTGCTTGGCTGCATCCATTTACCCACATGATTAGTCTTCGCTCCTGCTGCTAACTCGCTTCAGTCGTGTCCGACTCTGTGCGACCCCATAGACGGCAGCCCACCAGGCTCCCCCGTCCCTGGGATTCTCCAGGCAAGAACACTGGAGTGGGGTGCCATTGCCTTCTTCGAGTCTTAGCTAGGGCTCAGCAAACACAGTCTGCAAGCCATCCAGTCCCTGGTGTGTTGTTGGAGGACCCATGAACTCAGAATATATAGGGCTGAAACAAGAAGTATGTGCTGCAGGGATTGTATATGGCCCATAAAGTCTAAAATTGTCATTATCTTGTCTTTTACAGAAAAGTGCCAATACCCCCTTCCTTACTAATGGTTCCATTAGAGTTGGGCATGTGGTCCATTCAAACAACAAATAGTTATTAAGTCTTAACTACTATTTTGAATGTTGGGAGTACATCAGTAAGCAAAACAGACAAATTCCTGCTCTCATGTGTTTTTATTCTAATTTTAGTTAATGAGATTAAGTTTGTGGCTGTTTGGTAAAGGTTTCTCTCATTTAAGTAGGCAATAGTGAAAAAGATATCCTTTTCTACCTCTAATTATTTCTTTCTTTAAATGTGATACTTCTAATTTATGATCACGAGGGGAGACAGCTCAATATAGAGTTAACACATCAAAGGGCACAGAAGAGAAAGTCAGAAAAATTAATTAAGCTGCTGAGTCAATCAGCCTTGAAATCTTCCATACCTAATATTATGTAATGCATATATAAGTTTATATAATATATATATATATATGTGTTTTCCTTGTTTCTGTTTTCTATGGCATACTTACACATGTACGTTGCCCAATTTAATTCTTATAACAGCCATATGAAGTGCTTAAATTGTTCTCATTTTGCAGAAATGGAGTGTAAAGATCAGAAAAATAACTTTACAGTCTGCACAGTTAGTGGAAGAGCCAAGATGGAAACCCAAGTCTCTCTGGATCTCTCCGGTCTCTAGTCTCTCCCTCTCATGGAATTTCAAAGCAGTGAAGATTGTTAGAGGGAAAGACAGGGAGTCAATACGAGGACAGTTTTGTATCCTAAGCCTGTGTATTGGCTGCATCACTGAGTTTCATCCTTTTGCTTAGGCCTAGAACAATGCTTCTTGACTCCCATCCCACAATGAGAAGGCAGCATTTTTCTATTCATTGAAAAGTCATTACCCTCAGACAGTTGTATTAATATAAATGTAAGTAACCAAGCACTGAAATCTTCCAGGGAGGGGCAGATCTATCAATTTCCATCCCTTTCCCCACCACCATTTAGATCATTTGTCACTTTGTCAGTTGGAATAACAGACTCCCACATGGTCTTTGTTCAATTCACTCTGGCCTTCTAATCCAATCTCTACACTATAACTGGAGGAATAAGACGAATTTTCAATATGATCTGCAGGCTTGTTAGCTTGGTATTTTCCTTAGACACCCTCCTACTTTCTCTGTTCCACTCACACCTTTATTGGCCATCAGCTTATGCCTGGAATGAACTTTCTTTCCTTCTATGTCCAATAAACACCTATTTGTCTTATGGATATCTGTTCAGATTTTCCTTTTTCATGCAAGCATTGATTTTCCTCACTGGATTGACCCCTGTCGTTTGTCCTCATCAAGCCATATACCTGTCCTTCAAAAGCACATGGTGCAATTGTAGTTTTCCCCCAGTTTGTGTGATTGTCATTTTAATTTATCTGCCATGCTGTATTTTATGCTGTAGGAGAGCACTGGACACATTGGTCACCATTGTAAACCCAGTGTCTGGCATGCTATTGAAAGTGAAAGTTGCTCAGTCATGCCTGACTCCTTGCGACCCTGTGACTATACAGTCCATGGAATCCTCCAGGCCAGAATACTGGAGTGGGTAGTTGTTCCCTTCTCCAGGGAATCTTCCCAACCCGGAGATTAAACCCAGATTTCCCACATTGCAGGTGGATATTGCAGGTGCTCAATAAATACTTGTGGATTGAATATATGAATTTATGCAAGAAAAGGCATCTTATATTTTTTTCAGTGATCCAAATCAAGGAGATTTTAGAGCTCAGGTTGTATTAGTTCGAATCTCTGTAGGAAATACACTAGAATCTCAAATGGAGCAACTGAGGAAAGTTTAATTTAGGAACTATTTACACAAGTTTAAGGGAAAATAACAAGGAGTAATGAAGCATCTTTAGGCTCACAACAGTGGGGAGAAGTTGGTACCCCTAAAACTGACTGCTCAGGGAAGGGAGCACTTCTGCCCTTAAGGGAATAATTGTGGTTCTAGAAGAAAGTCAGAGGATAGGCTGTTGTAAACAAACCCAGCTAACCTGAAGGACCTCTCCAGTGTCCAGTGATGCTAAGATGATAAGACCAAGAAAAACCCCATTATCATTAACACTCTCATTGCCCCTTTGGCCTGCATCCAGTGCCTCCCATGCCATTAACCCGGTTGGATTTACCCAGTAGCAAGCCAGAAGGCAGGGAACGAAATGATGAAGTCTGTAAAGGCTAAAATCCAGGGCACCATACGGGGTAGAAAACGGAGGAAGTGTGTCAGGCAGGACAAATAAAAAATAGTCATTGGGACTTTCCTTCTTGCTGTTCAGTTGCTCAGTTGTGTCCAACTCTTTGTGATCCCCATGGACTGCAGCACTTCTAGAGACATTTCTCTCTCTTGCTTTTCTGAAAGAATTACTAAGACAAATAATGCTAACTGCTGCTGCTGCTAAGTCACTTCAGTCGTGTCCGACTCTGTGTGACCCCAGAGATGGCAGCTCACCAGGCTCCCCAGTCCCTGGGATTCTCCAGGCAAGAACACTGGAGTGGGTTGCCATTTCCTTCTCCAAAATAATGCTAAAGGTCACTTGAAATGTTTTAATAGAAGGGAATCACTAAAGTTTGAGAGATATATAGGTAATCAAAGCTAGAGAAGTTTTATCATGGAAATGCCATGAGAAGTGTAGATTAACGATAAATATCTGTGATTTTTAGTTAGATGGAGCTCAAACCAGCTCTGCCACTATCTACTTTGGTAGCTTTGGTTTTCTTGTTGTAGAGTGAGGATCATAATGCCCATTTTGTAGGATTATTCTGAGAATCCAAAGTCTGGCACATGGTATCAACTCAATGGACATGAATTTGATAAACTTTGGGAGATAGTGGAGGACAGAGGAGCCTGGCGTGCTATAGTGCACGAGGTTGCAGAGAGTCAGACATGACTTAGTGACGGAAAAACAACAACAAGGTACTTATTAGTCGGTTACTGTGAAAAATGTATGTCGTGATTATCACAGGGCCTAGCACTGTGATGGAATATTTCCCTGGGAGCTTTTGTTGTTGTTAGGCAAGCAAACAAAGGCTCCAGGGAAGGAGCAGTTAGAGACTAAGTAGGCCAGAGAATAACCAAATATCAATTGCATATTTATCTTCTCAAGAAAGATTCAGGTCACAGGCTCTAGCAGATCTGCTGTGTAAATGAACCACTTCTCACTCTTGCCGCTTCCCCAGTGCACCTCCCACCCACACCTCTAGATCTTTGAGAAAACTTCCAGTCCTAAAAGCTAATGCATTGTAGATCATGAGGATTGTATACATCAGTGAACAACTGAGTCACTCAGCTACGTGCAGTTCAACCACGGGCTATTGAAGCCAATAAAAAAGCAAGAGAAGTTTAGAACTTCTTAGTGGGTACTCCTACCGTAAGACAGTAGTGACATCACATCACTCAGCTCAGATGCATTGTGTGAAAGTGACAACTTTCCCCCCTCTTAACAAAACCCCTGTTTGCTCACTTGGTGCCAAATGGCTCATATATAAACACTGGAGGACAGATTAAAGACTGCATTGTACTTTTCTTTGCCATTGCGTGAAGGGCATTATTTTCCAAGTTGATAAGATCTGGAAGGAAGAATAAGGCACAATGGACATTTATTTTAACCACTAAACACTCACCTTATCTCATAGAGTGCCCGGGGCTCTGTTCTACTACTCTTGGTCACAAAGCTTAAGCCATTAGGAAAAGTAAAGATACTTGGCTCAGAATTTATTTCTAGGGAACAAGAAAGGGGTTAAGAAGAGGGATGAAAAAGCAGAATTAGAGGGCTGGAGGACCAGCTGGGATAACAATTTTTATGCCTGGAGTCCTCTGCAGACAATATGATTCTTGCTCTCAAATGTCTGAGACATACTGATAAAGAGGAGCAGACACCAGTGTAGATGAATCAGAGTATTAGCAACAGAAGCAAATGAATCCTCCTTCACAAACATAGCCTTTCCCAATGCTTCTGTCCTGTGCTGACCTGTGTCTTCTCTATATTTTCTCCAAACAAGGCTAGCAATTCCTCTCTTCCCTCCTCCCTTTTCCGCTTACATTAATGTCTTGTGTGGTCACAGTTCACTCTTAAAGGTGAAATCACAGGGGGTCAGGAATTAAGAGGCCTACTTCTTGCTTTAGATTTGCTGTATTATCTTTGAATATGCCCTTTTATTTATGTATTGTTATTATCTCATCTTTCAGAACCTGTTTAAAATTGAAAATATGGTTGATGTACAGTATTACGTTAGTCTGACATTTGTACACATTATGAAATGATCACCATGATATGTCTAGTTACCAGCTGTTCCTCATATAAAATTATTACAATATTATGGACCATACTCCTTATGCTGTTTATTATATCCCTGTGGATTATTTACTTTATAACTGGAGGTTTGTGCCTCTTAATTCCCATCAGCTCTTTGCCTCTCCCACCCCCTTCTCTCCAACAATTACCTGTTTGATCTTTGTGTCTGTGAGTCTGTTTTGGTTTTGTTTTGTTTGTTCATTTGTTTTGTTTTTCAGATTCCACATGTAAGTGAGATCATAGGGTATTTTGTCATTCTCTGTTGGCAAGATTTCATTCTTTTTACAACTGAGTAATATTCCATGGTGGGGACCTTTCTACTTTGTTTGCCATATACAAAAATGGGTTATGGGGTTGTAGGAGAATAAAGTGAAATCACACCATCTTTTCTCCATTTCTTGGGGCCTTCGCCCACCCTCTCACCTTGTACATGACCATCCTGTTTCCGTAGGCCACTTCTTTTGTGAGTAGCAAAGGGTTGCCAGGAAGAGGCTGGTAGATTTCCTTGTTTTTACCAGAAATAGAGAGTATATCATGACTGAAGGAAATTACTCTGAACAGTTCTCAGCAAAACAATTCTATTATAGTAGGGGCATGATCTCAATGAGGAAACTGACACTTGAAGATACATCTGTGTGTACTTTCTTGGTTCAGGAAGGGAAAATAACAACATGGGGTTGTTTGCATTGTAGAGAACTCTTCAAGGTTAGAACTGGCTTCAATCTGACTGAAGCTCATTGGCCTGTGATTTCTGGGACTGAACAGGCAGCCAAAAACATACAGTCTGGATTCATTATGAAGACACTATATTAATGTATTACTAGAATTATATAGGGCTTCCCAGGTGGCGCCTCCTCCCAGTACAGGAGGCGCAAGAGATGTGAGTTCAATCCCTGGGTCAGGAGGATCCCCTGGAGGAGAAACTGATTCCAGTATTCTTGCCTGGAAATTCCATGGACAGCGGAGCCTGGTGGG
Source organism: Cephalophus harveyi (assembly GCA_006410635.1). Classification (NCBI taxonomy): domain Eukaryota; kingdom Metazoa; phylum Chordata; class Mammalia; order Artiodactyla; family Bovidae; genus Cephalophus; species Cephalophus harveyi. Next base: position 56,554 of record SJYT01003306.1, read on the forward strand.
CTAGAGTCCATGGGGTCGCAGAAAGCCAGACATGACTGAGCACACATGTGGATACAGAATTATAGAAATACAGTTTTAAGAAAGGCCTATATAATAGCTGCTCAAGTATTTTCAAATTATATTCCACAGAGCTCTATCCATGGAGGTACCTTAAGTATTCTGCAAATGTTTGGCTTGAATTTTATTTTTTTTTAAATGTGGTCAGTTCTTGATTATGATTCTAATCCTTATTTTGGCTTTCTTTTACAGCCTCTCTCTTAGAATCCAGTTTTCAGCAGACCTTGTGCTGTGCTGTGCTTAGTCACTCAGTCGTGTCTGACTCTTTGTGACCCCATGGACTGTAGCCCATCAGGCTCTTCTGTCCATGGAATTCTCCAGGCAAGAATACTGGAGGGGGTTGCCATGCCCTCCTCCAGGGCATCTTCCCAACCTAGGGATTGAACCCAGGTTTCCCACATTGCAGGCAGATTCTTTACTGTATGAGACATGAGGGAAGCCCAAGAATACTTGAGTGGGTAGCCTATCCCTTCTCCAGGGGAACTTCCCAACCCAGGAATCGAACCGTGGTCTCCTGCATTGCAGGTAAATTCTTTACCAGCTCCAGGAAAGCTACCAGGGAAGCCCCCAGTAGACCTTACCACTACTAAATAATAAATCAGCTTAGTTTCTTTGTCAGGAAACCTGAAATAATGATTCCCAAATCACCTTGGGAAAGTATACATTCTTGATGTCAAATACATTTTTGAAAAGATGCTTCCATCTTGTGTACCTTGATAAAATATCTTTTTGGAAGTCCATCCTCTTGGGTAGATCCTGAAATCTGGAAGGGCCCATTTTGGAGTTTGGGAATGCCTACATAGAATAAGAGCTGGGTAAATCAAAGGTGCATGTGTGTGTGTGTGTGTGTGTGTGTGTGTGTAGAAGTCACTCAGTCGTGTCTGACTCTTTGCGACCCCATGGACTATAGCCTATCAGGCTCCTCTGTCCATGGGATTTTCCAGGCAAGAGTGCTGGAGTGGATTGCCATTTCCTTCTCCAGGGGATCTTCCCGACCCAGGAATCGAACCCAGGTCTCCCGCATTGCAGGCAGACGCTTTACCGTCTGAGCCACCAGGGAAGCCCCCTATATAGAATAGGAGCTGGGTAAATCAAAGGTGCGTGTGTGTGTGTGTGTGTGTAGTAGGGAGTTAGAAGAATAATGACTGTCGCAGGCAACTTATATTTTGGCCCCAAAAGGATTTACCTTGCTTGGTCACTCTCATTCATTTATGAATAATATTTGGCAGTTTTCAGAAATTTAATCCCGTCTCTGAGGCTGAAGTTTTAACTTTTAGAGGCTATCAGAAGGAATGTTCTTCATCCAGTAAAGGCCATTCCCAAGGAAGAATTTTTTAAAAATGGTTGGAGTATTAGAAATATGGCTACAGTATTTCACCTTAAGTTATATGTTTGCCAAATTTCTAAGAAAAAGGAAAAGTTTACTTTGAATTTCAGGTAAAAAGTATTTGTCATTTAACTAAAATTCAAAAGCCCAGGGTATCGTGTTTTCATGTGATGGTCCTCTGAGCTGGCTGCTTTGTTCTGATATATGTTAAGTTCCAGATTTACTGAATTGCAATCACTCCTCCATAACCCCTTTTTCCAAAGGGCTGGAGCCCTGCTTGACTCAGTGCCAGGAGAAACGTGTGCTGTGTCCAGTGCCTTGCCACGTCCCCATATATCTGGACCCAAAAAAGCGTGACCCCAAGGCAAGGAGAAACAAAAGAGGAAACTCACGGCTTGGGTCTCTGCAGTCTTTCAGGCCTGACCTTGGATGTTTTGCAGCCTTCCAGTAGCCTGGCAGCTTGTCCTGAGCAGTTTAATGTTGAGATTCTTTTAAGTGATTGTGTGAGTTTCCTTTTCATAAGCCTTATCTCTTCCTTGGAGTGTGTTTTAGTTTGCATGGATGGAGCTGAGGCTCCCTGAGTCCTCACGTCAGACTCTGGTTTCTGTGGGATTTCATTCTTTGCTTATTTGCTTTAGGAAGAGGCTCACTGATAAAGGAGGGCAATCATCTAGGGGCCAGGGATCCTCTCGTGCAGCTGCCCGTGGGGACCCTGACTTCTTCTCAAGCTGCAGAGGTTTTATTTATAATCATGGAATGTTTTAACTGAGAAGCACCTTAACATGTTCTATTATAATGGGACATGGGAAGTGACCCCCTCGACATTGTCTCTGAGTATTTTTTTTAAGAGGAGTTTTACTCTTTATCTGTTATACATTGTTAGTTTTTCTGAAAGATATCACTTGATGAAAGGATCCTGCAGCTATAAATGAGTTCTAAACTTCTTCATTATACCCCAGCTCTTTAAAAATAAGGAATCTGGAGCCCAGAGAGGTGAGGTAACTTGCCAAAGATAATGTAGCAGGTTAGTAGCAGAAATGGGACATAGGAGTTCAGGTCTTCCAGCTCCGAGAGGGTGCTTTTTATTCGAGCATACCAAGTCCCTAACACTATGATTCAGGACCTAGGAAAGAGTGCCTTGGCTCTTTAGTCCATGTGCCTTCCTTGCCTGCTTTAGGAGTTTGCAGATTTTTTTTTTTTATTGCTTCTGAAGTGGTGGCAAGGTGTGTTAGGCTTAAAACATAAATACTTGGGGCATAGTAGACAACTGTTCTATTCCATCCTATTAGGTAAATCTAGATAGGGGCTTGTTTTCTGAAAGTAATGTTTTATGGAAGAGAGAACAGAACAATCTGGAGACTTAAAATTAGGATGAGTGGCCTGCTTTTAGAGTAGAAATAGAGTCTAACAGCAGGATATGCCCTGGCAAGTATCCTTCCCAGTTTTTATTTATTTGGTGTTTTTGGTATTCCATCACCTCTGGATGTGTGAGAAATGTATGATTCCCTTTTCTTTTTCACCCTTCTTATATGGACACTTGGCTGAGGTTCAGTCCTTCTGTTATACCATGTACTCTGGTTTGTAACCCTTTCCCTGAGGAATTCTCTATAATTCCTTTTTAGGTTGTCCTTCACATACTCCAGGCAACAATAGGGAATCACTAAAACCAGAAATCACAGCCTCAAATATCCCTTATGCTTCCCTTCTATGTAGAGCACTTTACCATGTCATGAGGGAATAGAATAAAAAGATTTTTAAGGACCTGGAGTTTAGGTTGCAGCAGACCTGGATTGGGAAACGGTGGGCTGGAAGAAGCACAAGCTGGAATCAAGATTGCCGGGAGAAATATCAATAACCTCAGATATGCAGATGGCACCACCCTTATGGCAGAAAGTGAAGAGGAACTAAAAAGCCTCTTGATGAAAATGAAAGAGGAGAGTGAAAAAGTTGGCTTAAATCTCAACATTCAGAAAATGAAGATCATAGCATCTGGTCCCATTGCTTCATGGGAAATAGATGGGGAAACAGTGGAAACAGTGTCAGACTTTATTTTTGGGGGCTCCAAAATCACTGCAGATGGTGACTGCAGCCACGAAATTAAAAGACGCTAACTCCTTGGAAAGAAAGTTATGACCAACCTAGACAGCATATTTAAAAGCAGAGACATTACTTTGCCAACAAAGGTCCGTCTAGTCAAGGCTATGGTTTTTCCAGTGGTCATGTATGGATGTGAGAGTTGGACTGTGAAGAAGGCTGAATGCCAAAGAATTGATGCTTTTGAACTGTAGTGTTGGAGAAGACTCTTGAGAGTCCCTTGGACTGCAAGGAGATCCAACCTGTTCATTCTAAAAGAGATCAGCCCTGGGTGTTCTTTGGAAGGAATGAAGCTAAAGCTGAAACTGCAGTACTTTGGCCACCTCATGTGAAGAGTTGACTCATTGGAAAAGACTCTGATGCTGGGAGGGGTTGGGGGCAGGAGGAAAAAGGGATGACAGAGGATGAGATGGCTGGATGGCATCACTGACTCGATGGATGTGAGTCTGAGTAAACTCTGCGAGTTGGTGATGGACAGGGAGGCCTGGCGTGCTGCCGTTCATGGGGTTGCAAAGAGTCGGACACGACTGAACGACTGAACTGAAGTGAACTGAAGACATGTTCTTTGGAAGGAATGAAGCTAAAGCTGAAACTGCAGTACTTTGGCCACCTCATGTGAAGAGTTGACTCATTGGAAAAGACTCTGATGCTGGGAGGGATTGGGGGCAGGAGGAAAAGGGGACAACAGAGGATGAGATGGCTGGATGGCATCACTGACTCGATGGATGTGAGTCTGAGTAAACTCTGCGAGTTGGTGATGGACAGGGAGGCCTGGCGTGCTGCCGTTCATGGGGTTGCAAAGAGTCGGACACGACTGAACGACTGAACTGAAGTGAACTGAAGACCTGGATTCAAGGACCAGCTTTGAATTTTGCTAGCAAGTGACTTTGGGCAATTATTTCTTACCTTTTTGAACTCAGCTTCTTCATGTATGAACGCGATAGATGGGGCTGAGTGCTAACAATAGCTCACACTTCATAGGATTGCAGTGAGGCTTAAAGAAGAACTGTATATAAAGTACTTTGAATAGTACCTGGCAAGTGGTAAGCACTCAGTTGCTGCTAGTTGCTTTATTATTGTTTTTATTATTGATATCTTTATTATTAATTTCCATAAAATTAACTATTTGGGGTATCCTATACCTAATCTGTGGATTGGTTTCATTCGTGTCTTCATTAAAGATAATGTCTCTCAAACAATAATCTGGATTTATGTAAAGAGATTTCTTTTTTGCTGAAATAGAAATAGAGAATAAACTCATGTATGGATGTGAGAGTTGGACTGTGAAGAAGGCTGAGCGCCAGACAGGGGGACGACCGAGGATGAGATGGCTGGATGGCATCACGGACTCGATGGATGTGAGTCTGAGTGATCTCCGAGAGATGGTGATGAACAGGGAGGCCTGGCGTGCTGCGATTCATGGGGTCGCAAAGAGTCGGACACGACTGAGCGACTGAACTGAACTGAACTGAAGTTAAAAAAAAAAGGGGGGGGAAGAGAAGAAAATCTCTCTCCTAATCAAAACTCTACCTATTTTTAATTGTTTTCATTTATGATTTCTTAAGTTCTGGTTCCAGTTTCACCTCTTTGATTAAATTTTTCACCATTCCACACCACTGATACCTGTCTCCTTTAATTTCCTGATTTACACATGCTGCTGCTGCTAAGTCGCTTCAGTCGTGTCCGACTCTGTGTGACCCCATAGATGGCAGCCTACCAGGCTCTGCCGTCCCTGGGATTCTCCAGGCAAGAACACTGGAGTGGGTTGCCATTTCCTTCTCCAATGCATGAAAGTGAAAAGTGAAAGTGAAGTCGCTCAGTCGTGTCCGACTCTTAGCGACCCCATGGACTGCAGCCCACCAGGCTCCTCCGTCCATGGATTTTCCAGGCAAGAGTACTGGAGTGGGGTGCCATTGCCTTCTCCGGATTTACACATGCTCTGAGTCAAATAATCTAGAGAGAAATTTCTAACATTTTTCACATAAAGTGTCACTTTTAAAAATCATTTCTCCATGGACATTATGATTGGAAGCTTATTTTGAAGCTAATTTTCTTATTAGGGAAATTTCATACATTTAAAACATAGAAGTAGTGAAAATAGTACAATGGGCTCCATGTATCCATTACTCAACTTTAACAATTATTAATATTTTGTTGACTTTGCTTTACCCATCTCTCCTGCTCTCCTTTTGTTTTGGAGAATATTCTAAAGTATATGCCCAGACATCATGTAAGTTCATAAGTAAATAGTTATGTATATTTAATTGATAAGGATTGTTTCCCTTATAATTACAGTGCCATCACTCTAACAAACTTAATGATATTCCTTTTATCATTTAACACCCAGTCAGTATTCACACATTTCTCTCATTACCTCAAAAACATTAAAAAAAAAAAGTTGAATCAATAGTTGAAACGAGTCAAACAATGCAGCCTCCACACTGCATTTGGTTGCTGTTATCTATTAAGTCTCTTAATTGAATAGAGTTCCTCTTCCCTTGCTTTTTAAATAAGTTTTCTAAAAACTCAAAACCTAAACAAACAAACAAAAAAACCCAGAGTGCGTTTATTATAAAGAAGTCATTTGTTTATTTAATAAATAAGACATATGTAACTGTCAGTCAGAGGGTCTAGTTAATATAGCTAGAATTAACAATCTGAATTGACATCAGTCCACCTGAAAGCAAAGAAATATACTAGCTTAGTTAATTTGTACATCTTATCTTAGAGCATATTTCTATTTGTTTCTATTTTTTTTTTTGATGTTTGAATTTTCTTTTTTTAAAATATAAATTTATTTATTTTAATTGGAGGTTAATTACTTTACAATATTGAATTAGTTTTGCCATACATCGACATGAATCTGCCACAGATATACACGTGTTATGGCTTAAGGAATTTTAGTCCTAAAATCTAACTGATATTTATTATAGAAAGACCGTTCTCACTTTTAAACATCTAAAATTAAGTGTTTTTCTCAGCAGGCAAACTCCTCTTATATCTGGAGACCCCACTTTGTTCTCTCTGATACGGGCTGACAATGCTGTCCTGCTCTCTGGGTCAGTCTGTCTTTATCCTGTTCATTGGCTACTCCTAACTGCATGGACTTTTATCTTCCTCGTGAGCCTGGACAACATGGTGGAGGGGGCTGAAGGGAGCGTCTAGCTAGCTCCTGGGATGAGAAGGGATGAACATGAAGGCAGTGAAGAAAGAAACACGAGACAGGCCAGAGACAGGAACCCTGAGAGAGACTGGAGCCTGCAGAACTAAGTTAAGAGAAAGGCTGATTAAGAGGGTCATTTAGCTTTGGCAGAATTTAAATTTGGTAGAATTTAAATTTCGACTGAAAGGAATGAGAGTGTTCATTCCATTTATATGCCCCCAAATGACCTTAATTTTGAGTAAGAGGTGATGTGTAAAAATAGCTCCGCCAAAAGAAAAAAACATGAAAGCAAGTTATTTTACAGTTAAACTAGACAAAATTTAAAGAACTGATAGCATTGCTTGCTGAAGCCATTAAAGGCACCTAGAAATTCCACTTCACTTCCCTCTAGCAGTGGTTCTCACCTGTGGCTTACATTGGAATCCCCTGGGAGTTTTATAAACTATTGATGCTGGACACTACCCTACCCACCAGGTTCTAATTTACACTGGGGTGGGATCCAGGAATCAGTATTTTTAAAAGCTTATCAGGTGACTCTAAATGCAACAGCATTCATGGTTAAGATTAATTTCTATAATTCTTACTTTACTCTTTTCCCCAGTTTCATTAGTATAGTTTATTGGGACCCCCTATGTTGCTTCTCTTTTAATATTTTTAATAGATTCTGCAAGTTCAAATATATCACTATTTTTACTATTTAAAATTTTCTAAGCACACAGTTTTTTTATCCACATTATGCTTTTGCTTTTTCCTAATAATGGAAAGCTAAGTATGAGATTGTGTATGACAATCATAGATCACTTAATGAAGGGATTCTAAACTAAATAATAGCTAACAGGAAAATATACAGGGGGATTTATAGCAACTAAATAAGCAGCTAAAACTATCTTTAGAGATTTCTTGTTAAACGTTGTTATGCTCTCTGCTGTTATGAGGTTTGGTTGTATTTTTAGTTATGTTATAAATTCATTATTAATATCAAAATTATCTTTAAAATGTACTAAAGAGATACTGATTGAGGACTCCCTATGTTGACTCAGGATGACTAACAGATATAATTGGTTTAAATAAAGTCCAAGATATTTTTGTCACATATTAGAAATTCCATCTGTAATTTTTATATGAACATTTTCCCCCCTTTCTCAATAATGTAATCCCGCCCTAACCACCCACCAGAGAAAACAACACAGGATTCTTTGTGTGGCAATGGCATTTTGAAAACAAGAGAGCATGGCTTGTGCAATTAAGCTGAATATTTGCATGTCTGCATGATGCTGTGATTGTGGTCCTTTGGACAAGAATTGCATGCATCCATCTTAGGAGTCACCAGTCCAAGGTGAAGAAATCTTTGGACTTAAAACCAGGCCCCATGCCAGGATTCTGTTTTCGAAGGGAAAAAAGTACCCGAGAGTGAGGTGTGTATGTGTGTACATACAGAAGTGGTAGTGGCAGATTTTACAGATGGGGCAGCAGTTCCAAGGAGCTGTTTTCTAATAACAATGAGTAAAGGATGAAATCTTTGTATTTCAGCTTTTTAAATTATGTAAGAGAGAGGAGCTGCTGAAACTAGCATCTGGTACCTAGGGAATCAGCTGCTGAGTTGCAAAACTTGATGTCATTTATTCACCAGACCAGATTGTAGAAAGAAGCTATGCCAAAACCCACGTGGCTTAAGACAACAAGGAGAGCTTGTTGCTCCCACTACATGTCTACCATGGGTCAACAGAGGGCTTTGTGATGCAACACAATTGCCCTCGCTCTGGGAGTTGACAGGAGCAGCCACTATTTGGAAATTATGGTCCATGTGGCAGAGGGAGAAAAATCAACTCTGTCGGGTCTAGCATCTGCATCAGTCTTTGGCTTGGAAGTAACACAAACCAATCTTGAGAGTTTAGGATTTAATCAAGTTTTATAAGACAAAAACTCCATTGAGATAAATACAGAATCTTTATTTTAGGACCTTGGATTCACTTGCCTAGAATGAGGGCATGTGCAGAAAGGACTGAGGGCTCCATATGAATAAGCCAGTAGAGTTACATGACAGCCAAAAAAAGCTAAGATGATTTCAGGTTGGAGTGATAACATCCATTTTAAAATTGGTTCCTAATAATTCCATTATCCTCCCTAGTAGTTACACCATTCTAGAAGTATATATTCAGATTTGGTACTATACTTGGAGAGAGATTTTCATAAAGAGAAGTCAGTCTAAATAAAAACAGGAGGGTCAATTTCACAAAAACTCCTATATGAGAAATGGTTGAAGAAACTGATGCTATTTTGCTTCTGTAAGAGAAGACAGAGGTGACCTCCAAGCTGCGAGAATATGGAGAAGGAATTTAGTCTATTTCTATGTAAGAGAGGGTAGAATGGAACTTTTGAATGGAAGTTAAATGGAGAAGAATTTCAAGTCAGTGTTAATTAGAATTCTCTAGCAATAGCACAGATTGTAAGGTGCACTTTCTGGCTCTGTGGGAGGTACTAGTTAAACATGAGTTGTTATTCAGTATGAGCCCATGTTGTCCCTAGTTGAATTTTACTCCTGTATAGTTGATTGGATTTCTGTTACATACAGTTTGGAGGCTTTTGGAATTTTTTAAACTGATAGTTGGCCTTTGAAAAATGTCTTTGATAAACAAATTTTTGAAAATCTCTTTCAGGGATCATTAAATGGTTTATTTTAGAGTCAGATTGACTTGGATCCATATCCTAGCTCTTCCTTTTACAAGTTTTGTGACCTTGGCAGTTTAGTTACTTAATGTCTAGAAATGATATTAATAATGTTGCTGAGAGGATTGAATTGAACTAGCTAATGCACATAAAGAACTTGGCATAGAGTATAGGAGGGTATTCTGTTATTGATCCTTTCTTTGGCTTTGACCAAGGCTAATGTAGCACTTAGTAAAGGCTTTTAGATTCTTAGTCATAGCTTCTTTTCACTGTTTCTCTTGAGTTACTTCAGGTTTCAGGGTCAAGGGCAAAATATTAATGACTAATATTCCTCCACTCATTTACTTTCCTAGCACTCAAGTGTTCTAGAGTCAGGTTTTCTGATGACTTCTGTAGCTGTCATTACAGGCTATCTCTGTAGTAAAACCATCACACTGCAGCATTTCAGATGACCTAGTGGGCTTTGAAAACCTGCAGGAGCCTTAGGCCTACTCATGTGTAATATCCCTTCTTAAGTTTTTCCTCACTTTTGAAGGCTTTGAGTTTTTCTTTGACTGTTATCAAGGGTAAGGCTCAGATAACTCTATTGATCTTTCCTTTATGCCACAGAAGACTCAAAGAAATGTCATCTAAACCCCCTTTTTGGGGAAAACAAGCTTTAGAAGCTGTGGCATTTGCCAGTATTGAAATTTGTGCTTTTTATGGCTTATTTCAGGCTTCCCTTGTGGTTCAACTGGTAAAGAATCCACCTGCAATGCAGGAGACCTGGGTTCTATCCCTGGGTTGGAAACATTCCCTGGAGAAGGGAAAGGCTACCCATTCTAGTATTCTGGCCTGGAGAATTCCGTGGGCTGTATAGTCCATAGGGTTGCAGAGAGTCAGACACAACTGAGCGACTTTCACTTCACTTTACTTTACTTTACGGCTTATTTTACCCCCAGCACTGACCAAAAGGACTGTTTTACCCATGAGTTTTTGGAAGTAATTTGCTTTAAAAGTCCTGTATTAGGTTAAAATGTGAATAATTATATTGCATGCATGTTCTATTTTGCAATGTTTTACTGCAAAAATCAATTTATAAAGGCCTATTGCTGCACATAGATAGCAGGCTTGCATCCAGCTTTCTTACCGTTCTGCTTAGTGCCAACTTGTCTATTTCTCATTGAAGCCAAGTTGATGGCTTTATTCCTGAGGTTTTTAAGCAATTAATTCTCTATTCCACAGGGACTAGTGAAACGCAACTACATTTTGATACAGGGAAGCACGAGGCCTTTGGAATTTATGAATCATAGCAATCAAATCTGGAAATAGTCTTGTAGCCCTTTGCTTGAAAACATATTATGGAGAATTCAGTTTATGGTTATTGCTTTTCCCTAGTGCCAGTTTGATTGTAAGTCAGTTAGAAAACTGCTCACGCAGCCATTGTGTGAGGATACTTATGCTGGCAAACACTCCAGTGTTACAGACATTTATTATTAAACTGAGCAAACATTTCCATAAATGTTCAGGGTTTTTTCCCTTTAGAATGGTCCTCAAAGGGCATTTTACACTTGGCAGGTATCCCCACTCGCTCACACATTTATCAGGACTCCCTCAACTAATTGGTGTTAAAGTGACAATGGGGACATGTTTTCAGTTTTTTGAGGGGAAGGATTTGCTTTTTTTTGCAGATGAATTTCTTTAGCTAATCTTAGTGTTCCTTAGAAAATTTGAGATTATTGTGCTAATTTTTATAACTGGATTACCCTAATTTTTAGAATGGGGGAAAGTATTAAGATATATGTATTTCTCAATTGGTATAGAGGCTCTTATATGCAAGAGTGAATTGCTAGAGAGAGAAATTCAGGTAATTTTATTATAATAGTACCTATCAAATGAAAGTAGTTCAAAGTGCTAGGTTCCTACTTCATTTATAAAATAAGACTGATAATGGCAAAATCACGAAGACCTATTGTGAATTTCCAAGGAGGCTGTGCGCTAAGCGTTTAACTCAAGGAAACATTTCATGCAAAGATGGGCTCAATAAAGGACAGAAATGTTATGGGCCTAACAGAAGCAGAAGATATTAAGAAGAGGTGGCAAGAATACACAGAAGAACTGTACAAAAAAGATCTTCACGACCCAGATAATCATGATGGTGTGATCACTCATCTAGAGCCAGACATCCTGGAATGTGAAGTCAAGTGGGCCTTAGGAAGTATCACTATGAACAAAGCTAGTGGAGGTGATGGAATTCCAGTTGAGCTATTTCAAATCCTGAAAGATGATGCTGTGAAAGTGCTGTACTCAATATGCCAACAAATTTGGAAGACTCAGCAGTAGCCACAGGACTGGAAAAGGTCAGTTTTCATTCCAATCCCAAAGAAAGGCAGTGCCAAAGAATGCTCAAACTACCGCACAATTGCACTCAACTCACACGCTAGTAAAGTAATGCTCAAAATTCTCCAAGCCAGGCTTCAGCAATACGTGAACTGTGAACTTCCAGATGTTCAAGCTGGTTTTAGAAAAGGCAGAGGAACCAGAGATCAAATTGCCAACATCTGCTGGATCATGGAAAAAGCAAGAGAGTTCCAGAAAAACATCTATTTCTGCTTTATTGACTATGCCAAAGCCTTTGACTGTGTGGATCACAATACACTGTGCAAAATTCTGAAAGAGATGTGAATACCAGATCACCCGATCTGCCTCTTGAGAAACTTATATGCAGGTCAGGAAGCAACAGTTAGAACTGGACATGGAACAACAGATTGGTTCCATATAGGAAAAGGAGTATGTCAAGGCTGTATATTGTCAGCCTGATTACTTAACTTATATGCAGAGTACATCATGAGAAATGCTGGGCTGGAGGAAGCACAAGCTGGAATCAAGATTGCCGGGAGAAATATCAATAACCTCAGATATGCAGATGACACCACCATTATGGCAGAAGGTGAAGAAGAACCTGAGAGACTCTTGATAAAAGTGAAAGAGGAGAGTGAAAAAGTTGGCTTACAGCTCAACATTCAGAAAACTAAGATCATGCATCTGGTCGCATCATTTCATGGCGAATAGATGGGGAAACAGGGGAAACAGTGGCTGACTTTATTTTTTGGGCTCCAAAATCACTGCAGATGGTGATTGCAGCCATGAAATTAAAAGACCCTTACTCCTTAGAAGGAAAGTTATGACCAACCTAGACAGCATATTAAAAAGCAGAGACATTACTTTGTCAACAAAGGTCCGTCTAGTCAAGGCTATGGTTTTTCCAGTGATCGTGTATGGATGTGAGAGTTAGGCTATAAAGAAAGCTGAGCACAGAAGAATTAATGCTTTTGAACTGTGGTGTTGGAGAAGACTCTTGAGAGTCCCTTGGACTGCAAGGAGATACAACCAGTCCACCCTAAAGGAGATCAGACCTGGATGTTCATTGGAAGGACTGATGTTGATGCTGAAACTCCAATCTTTTAGCCACCTGATGTGAACAGCTGACTCATTTGAAAAGACCCTGATGTTGGGGAAGATTGAAGGCAGGAGGAGATGGTTAGATGGACAGAGGATGAGATGGTTAGATGGCATCCCTGATTCAATGGACATGAGTTTGAGTGAACTTCAGGAGTTGGTGATAAACAGGGATGCCTGACATGCTGTGGTTCATGGGGTTGCAAAGTGTTGGACACGACTGAGTGACTGAACTGAACTGAACTGATGGCATTGTAAGTGGGTGGATGAGCATTTGTTCCTCCTCAGCTTGTGAGACAGGAGGTGTATTGTTTCTTGAACTTTGAAAGTGAGGAAGCTAAAGCTCCCAGAGGATCAACAGGGACTTTTAAAGTCTTCTAGCTAATGTAGGACTGAGAGTGGGACTTTATTCTGGGATTCTTAACTTCTAGTTCAGTGCTCTTACACTACCTGAAGGTCCAGGGGGGAATTAATTGGGTGGATTGCATGACACAGATTTAAGCAGTGATTTTTATCCTTACAGTTCATTAGAATCACCTGTAAAACTGTAGTGCCATGGAGATCTCCACCAATGGAGATTCTAGTACAGTAGAGCTGGTATGGAGCCTGGAATTTGTAGTTACAAACTGTCTTGGTGCTGTCGACTTGCTACTCTCCTTCATTCTCTATGTTTTAATATTTTTGGAGCTCCTTCCAGATGTATGTTGGAACTTTTCCTTCTATCCTTTATATATATAAACTATAGATTTTAACTTTTACCTTTGTTGCATGGTATTTGGTTGCCCATTCATATTTTACTAAGGTACTCTAAAAACGTTCTGGAGATGTGGAGTGGGCTTGTCCAAACACGCATCATTGAAGAATGATCAGATAAGGGCCTGGCCACTGGAAGGAATTGGGGGCAGGAGAAGAAGGGGACGACCGAGGATGAGATGGCTGGATGGCATCACTGACTCGATGGACACGAGTCTGAATGAACTCCGGGAGTTGGTGATGGACAGGGAGGCCTGGCGTGCTCTGATTCATGGGGTCGCAAAAGAGTCGGACACGACTGAGCGACTGAACTGAACTGAACTGATTCTTTCAGTACCTTTTGGTTGACTCTTAGTATCAAGAAAATCTTAGTTGGATCTTTCCTTTGGAGTGGTTTGTGGTCCCAAAGAAGAATTCTCCAATCTCTTGCCCTAGAGATATAACCCAGATGGTGACATTATAAGCAAGAAACCTGGGAGTCATAAACTTTTGCTTAACCTGTTATTTACAATATAGAACCACTGCCTCCCAGTGTGCCTCATGTCTCGGAGTGTATAGTCCTTTACTTTCAATCTGTTTATAAGAATCAATATTCAGGCTTGTAGGTGGTAGAATAGTTTTTTTGTTTTTTTTTTTTTAATGAATGCTTTACCAGTGTTTTGCCATGTTTAGAGATTCACGATGCATCTAGTCCCAATTCTTTCTGGGCCTCCACTGTGTGAACCTGTATCCTGTTAAACACCCTCCATCCCATCTCACCACTGGTAAATAGTGTTCGCCTCATCTAACATGTTTTCCAGGTTAGGAATGCAGGTGGCAGGATCTGATGGCTGCAAGAGAGTCAGGCATGAGGTGGCAGGATCTGATGGCTGCAAGAGAGTCCAGCATGGAATGGTCTTCTTTCCTTCTTTTTCTTTCTCACGACTGCTCTGCTTCCTAGGATCTTCCTTCATCTGCTCAGACCTTTGCTCTTCTCCTGGCTTCAGTGCTAGTTCGGAGCAATGCTGCGAGCAATGGGGATCCTGACCATAAAGGAAAACATGAGAAACTCAAAATATTAGCCTTGCACCTCAGTGCGGTAAGCCTGTTTACCACTTACCTTTCAATCCTACATTCAATCCTCTTAGGAAGGCTTTACGAACTCTTTTTGGGCGAGTGGATAAATTTTCCTTTTGTGGACTCAGAGGGATCTTAAAATATTTTGGTCTTTCTCATCAGTATTTAAGTATAAAGAAAGGAGAGAGGACACAGGAAGGGTTTTCTTAAACCTGACTTTGTGCTTACTAGCAATTGAGAAAACTTCTGAAAACCAAACTTATTGGTAAAGCTGACAGATAATTTTGTATTCTTCCAATGGCCAGAGTAGAAAGACTGGTCAAAAATTACAAGTGATTAAAATACATTTATAAAAGAATGACAAGTGATGTCTGTAACAGTGAAAGGAGGCAGGTCAGATTAGCCATAGAAAGGCACACTCTGTTCATAAGCCTTCTTTTTGTTCCTTTTTGTTTTCAAATTGTCCCTTTCCTCAGATTCCAAATAACGATAATTTGGAGAGGGGCTTCTAGAACTTAGCTATCTCTTTTTGAATCCTGGCTTTGATAACTTTTAGGTATATAAATGTGAACATGTTTATACAACTATGTGATATGTGATACTGATACAAGCAGAGACAAATAGATGAATAGAACAGAAGTGATTCCAAAACAGGGGTTACTTAAATGACTTTTGTGCTTAAAAGTAAAACTGCAATTCAGTATTGGTTTCTTCATATGCAGAATAGGAATAACTGTATCCCCATGGTTGTAATGTGAGGGTTAAATGCATTAAAATAAATGTGCTCAAAGTAGGGCTTGGCATCTAATAAATACTTCATAAGTTTTAGTTACTATTTCTGTTCTCTTTATTTCAATAAGACTTTCCCTGTTTCCAGGCCTTAGTCGGATTGCTTTGAAATTTCACACTACTCTGCATTATTTCTTTTGGGACTTAATACTTCAGTATCTTGCTTTGCTACCAAATCCTTTTACATACATTAGTGTTATTTCCAGTTCTCTGAGGACAGACCCCACATAAAATGCATGTACTTGCTTTTCAAGTTCTCATGGCACCCGGCACAGTGTTGAAGGAGGAATTCAGTGTGTGCTCATCACTTCAGGGGTAAGGCCATGCTTGTCAGGTGATCAGCTTTTAACTTTCCAAGACACGAAGTAGGAGGAGCTCTGTATTTTTTAGCCCTAATTGATATCAGAAACAGTGCTATTTTTACATTTTTAGTAAATAGTCCTGGATCTTATGTATTCTTAGGGATAATACCTGACAGAATCTGCCCACAATTAAATACAATGTGAGGATAAGTAGAAGCTTGTTCTTGACCTCCCTTTCACCTCCAGGGGCTCTAAAGAAGACAGGAAAGGGTTTATGATTTTTCTTATTTATGAATGAGTCAACTTTTCTCATCTATATTGTTCTTTTGGACCTGTTTGGTTTATGTATTTTATGTGGCAACCTAAAATTACAAGGGTATTTTTCCTCTCTTCATTTTCTTTTGCCTTCCATCTCTACATTACCTACTGGCACTTAGGAAATCTGTCTTTTCAGGGTCCTCCTGCCTTCCCAAGAAAGGACAACATTTCTGTTGGTTACCTCGAAGTTGGCATATTGCCTTTCTTCCTGTTTCAAACTAGTCTCATGGAGCTTTCTTTCCCGAGAGACAGCTAAAACTACTGTGCTGAAATGGTCATTTTTGAATACAGTAATTCTCAGGAGGCATAAATTCACATCCTGTTCTCACTGTGTATTTTATTAACTGTTAGAATTATTCTATTGCCAGGCCCTGGCTACAAACTGATTCAGTGCCCAGTGCTAACAACTGTCTTTAAAGGCTTATGAATAGGGTCATAAACACTATTTACATTAGTAGAAACATGTAGTTTTATTAATATTATTTCCACTACCCACTGCCCTCCTGCTCACCACAACATGCACAAGCAGTTTGTAGTAAATGTGTGGTTACTGTGCAGTTTCCCCATTTTTTTGTGTTCACCTGTGGATAAATTTGTTTAAATTTATTTTTTATAATCAAGTCACTCTTGTATCCTGGCCTTCAGCCTTCAAGTAACGTGAACCTTCCCAGATTTATGTTCTAAGGTTTTTCTTTTCCTTCTTTTAGACTAGAGTCAAAAATAATAAACCTGGGTTATTATGCAAGGAACCAGGAAGTTAAACTGTTGCTTAATATGCATTAGCAGAAGTTTAACTGCAGTAGGCCCCTGTTGTAGGTTTAATAACATCATGGAACTCTCTTTAGTTTAATGGCAAACTTGATGTTCACCTCCCAGGATATTCTGTTTCAGCTTCATGTCAAAGAAATGTGAAAATAAAAGTTAAAGACACAACTGATCTTTGTTCTTCCTCAATTTTACTCAAGAGGGAGACTAGATAGTTGAAAAAGAGATTATTCCTGCTGTTTTAAGATGCAAACCATATCATGTTACAACAAATCTGAAAAAGAAGCAATATCCTGCAAAAGTTGATTTGATGATGACTGGATTTCCACTAAGACTATCTGGTAATGCATGGTGGATATCATTCATATAGCTCAAAGGATCTGTAATACTGGGCTTGAATTCAGTCCAACTAGTTTATTCAACATGCCAGACAATCTGCTAAGTGATGAAGTCAGAATAATGATAGCAAGAATTATAGCTGAAAGAGTCTGTCTACAAAAGATACATGGCAAAGAAATACAAAACTCATATTTTTGACCTTCACGTAGGGATAAGGGACATCAAAGAAAAGTTGTCAATTATATACTTAATTTTTGTCTCAGTCTTATTTTACACACTGTATTTAACTATTCCTTTTATATTCCGTGCCCTCAGAACTGACCACAGTATTGAATTGGGCCTGAGAATGCTATTTAAGTCCATGTAACACTGCTGACAAAGAAGTATCGACAAGTCACCTATCCTATAAAAGCAGTTTTGAGTAATGCTTAAATGCACTGGATTTGGAGGTATTGTTATATTATTTCTTTGCTATAGGAAATAGAGCAAGCTTTCTATGAATCTCAACTTCTCTTTCTATAAATTTGGATAATAGTAGTTCCTACATGAGAGTATCAGTGTGAAGATTAAATGAAATAATGCATCGTTGTTTAGGATAGTGCCTGGAACACAGTAAGCTCTTTAAATAAACATTATTATTGTCCAACTATATTTGTTCCTTTGTGACTGTCTTAGCAAGGGTCTCTTTTATTTAACTCTTCCTACTTCTCTGAACATTTTAGTGCTCAAAAAAAGATAAGTTAGTAGATTAGTGTTAACAACTGTTACTTGGATTTTGTACCAGTGTCTGGTTTGGGCAACTGCGAGTGAAATGACTCGATTCATTTTTTATATCCAAGTAAGTCTTTTATGTATTCTATTTCAGTCTTTTGATTATAGCAATGTGTTTCCATTAATCCCAGTTTATAGCCAAAGACTGTTCTCAGTTATTACAGGAGAGAAATATGATCAGTGGGCACTAATCTCTCTCTCTCTCTCTTTTTTTTTTACATGGTGGCTTCTGTGTCTAATCAAAGAAGACTGGGCTTATACCTAATCATAAGGAGGGTAGGCAAGTTTGGATGGTCACATTAACCTTAGAGCTTGCTATATGATGGACTTTGTTGGGGTCTTTGTAAATGAGAAAGGATTGATTGGGTGAAGCACATGGGTTCTAAAATGAAAGCCTGGGGCATTGTCTTTTGGCTCTAATACCATCCCACACTCCAATATATACACAAAATATGAAGAAGGAGATCCATTTTTAATTTTATTTTGTTAGTGCTTTTTAACTACTATAAACTCTTTCCCAGGAAGCTGCTGTGTCCTTGAAATAATTTTTGCTCTATTAAAATTGAGCCTCCTCTGTGTAAGGTCTCTGATGGCTTTTCTTACTTTGAATATTCAGTAGAAAGAAACCCTTATG
The DNA here is from genome assembly GCA_006410635.1 of Cephalophus harveyi. Taxonomy (NCBI): domain Eukaryota; kingdom Metazoa; phylum Chordata; class Mammalia; order Artiodactyla; family Bovidae; genus Cephalophus; species Cephalophus harveyi. Next base: position 75,027 of record SJYT01003306.1, read on the forward strand.
ATGTCTTTGCCAATATTTTCTCCAGTCTGGATCTAGTTGAGTGAACATTACAATTTTTTTTTCAGAAATCAAAAGTTTCTCATTAAAATCTTTACTTGAAATTCACATAGAGTTTAAGTTTCTGAGTTAAGTTTCATAGCTAATAGTCCATTAAGAATAAGGAATGATTGACTTGTGTTTTTATTAGCCTTTGGCTGTAAGTAACCTTAAAACACCATCTAGCACATTCAAAATCACCAGGCATGACTGCCCAGTGCTCCACCTAATCTAACCCTTTCTTTTGTTCTCTTGTTAAAGTCTCTCAAAATCTCCATTGGAAGAGAGTGTGTCAGAATCTCCTTTACCAGTCTGTTGTAGCATCTTACAATTCATACAGTACTTCAGTGTAAATGTTTATTTTGATATTTGCTCAGGTTGAGGCTGTTCCTGTTCTGTTGGCTACCGTATTCATGTGCTAGTTGTTAATCATGGTGCAGATAGCAATAGGAGCTGCACTCAAAGAAGCTGTGCCGCAAATCACGTAGCAACAGCTTGGAGTCTTTCTCAGGATGGCGACCATGTCAGAATGTTATGCGGTCCCCCCTCCCTCCTGCAAACATGCATATACAATACGCAATAGTAGTTTTACCTTTTTTCTGTTAATTTAAGAAAATCCATAGTGAATTATGGATTATGAGCTATTAGAAGTATAGTAAAGCTTTTTAGTGAGCATGTCTTTTCTTAAACAAAACTGCTCCTTCATACTTTTGAAAAGTAACAACACATATGTGAGAGAAGTTTTCCTGGCTAGGAAATGAAATGTGTCCTGTTTATCATTATGAGTCATTCAGTGAGAGTATTGGTGGTGTTTTAACCCTAAAAATCCTTTATTCATTATGCATATTTTGGGGTCTAATTAAAGATAAAAATGACAAAGAGTGGCGAACATTTCATTTTCTTTTCACTCTCCTTGCCAGTAGCTCACAAGAAGGGTCTTTTAAAATATAGCTACACTAAGACAATAAAGCATAATAAATGTGAATGCTCCAGACTGTGTGTTCAGCCTCAGACTATGCTGCCTGTGATTAAATCTGAAAATGTTTATAAATAAAAGCAAAGGGTTTGTACTCTCAAAAAATTTTCTCCATACAAATTTCTTTATGGAGCACTAAAATTTCCTGGTTCATTCATCTTCTTTTAACTTAGAAAAAAAAATTCCTGTCCTCTTTAACATATGTTACTCCATGAGGGAATACTTAACAATAAAACAATCCAGTAACAAAAATGTGTTTATAAATGTCTACCATGTGGCTGACAAGAAATCATTGGTTTCTCTCATCCATTTATCTAGTGGCTTTAGGTTGGTTATGAATGTCAGTTACTATGGATACAGAAAGGAATTTTTATATTGATGAACTACATTTAGACTTAGAAAGTTGACTCAAGTCTATCTAAATAGACTTTTTGATAGATATTTTCCTTTCGATGGATAAAGGCACTGTTGTTTTTTTAATATCATTTTTATATTTATGAGGGACAAGCTGATTCTTAGCTTTGGGGAGCTATTGAATATTTTTCTGCCCATATGAAGAACTGAACAAATAATATACATGTGGTTCACTGTCTCTCTTAGATTGCAGGGACTAGGAAGGATGGGTTAGTGCATGAGAAATTGATACACTAAAGGTGTCAAAGACTGCTTGTCTTGAGTAGTACTGATAGAGGGAGAGTATTTCCTTTTTAGTCCCTGTAAGGCCTGTTTTCTTTTTGTTTTGTTTTGCATAAAGGGATGGAAGGGCTTCCCTGATAGCTCAGTTGGTAAAGAATCAGCCTGCAATGCAGGAGACCCAGGTCCGATTCCTAGGTCAGGAAGATACCCTGGAGAAGAGATAGGCTACCCACTCCAGTATTCTTGGTTTCCCTTATGGCTCAGCTGGTAAAGAATCCTCCCACAATGTGGGAGACGTGGGTTCGATCCCTGGATTGGGAAGATCCCCTGGAGAAGGAAAAGGCTACCCACTCCAATATACTGGCCTGAAGAATTCCATGGGGTCACATAGAGTCAGACACGTTTGAATCACTTTCACTTTCACTTTTCACAGAGATGGAATGCTGAGATTCAATTTGGAAATATAATACAGTTAAATCTCCAGCTAATTAACTTAGTAGAATGACTACCACTAATATTTCCAGTTATCATAAAAGTCAGACTGTGCCATTTATGCATTGTTAAAATAAAACACAAGTCTTTAAAGGACTATTTCCCTGGCTGTGGAAACTATTCATGTTCCTCTGCTGTTATTTTGCTGGGAAGGATTGATAACTGAAACTCTCTGGCATCAGCTTTAATATGAAATGTGTCTAAAGTGCACTCATTAATCCCACGAATCACAGACATTTCTTGGGCATTTATCATGTTCAAGGCATTACAGTTGACAGTGAATATACAAGTATCTGTAGTGTGATGAAATGGGAAGTTCAATTAATGGGCTTGTTTATCTTCCTAGCTTTACTGGCGCTCATGAAGTCACTCAGTCATGTCCGACTCTTTGCGACCCCATGGACTGTAGCCCCACCAGGGGCCTCTGTCCATGGGGTTTTCCTGGTAATGATATCCTATTTGGCAGGTACACATTGGCCACCTATTACCTGAGTGTTGTAAATAGCACATGTCAAATTTGTAGCTTCTAACTGAAAGGTCTCATCTGGAGTGAGATAGGGACAGTTCGAGGCAATGCTGACATACTAAATAAGCTTCTCATCCTACTTCCAGACTGGATAAAAGACCCGTTGAATTAGGAAAGAGAAAGAGCAGTTGGAGGGGAAGAGGAGACTTAGATGTAGCATAATAGTCCTGTGCTCAGCTCTCAACATCCCAGTGGGGCTGAGGCTGGGCAGAGGACACAGTTAACATTTGCCTTGAGATTTTTAGGCTTCCAAGAATAGAGGGACTTGGGCTCTATCTTCCTTTTTGAAAACTTTGGAGATAGTGGTCTCACAGAAGTGTCTTGTGTTATCATTGACAGGTGAGTAGGATAGCTGGTGGCTTGTATATGTCCCAAATGTCTATTGTAGTGTAATAGATATTACAAAGGAGAAGGCAATGGCAACCCACTCCAGTACTCTTGCCTGGAAAACCCCATGGATGGAGGAAGCTGGTAGGCTGCAGTCCATGGGGTCGCGAAGAGTCACACACGACCTAAGCGATGCAGCAGCAGCAGCAGCAACAGACTTAACTTCTTACAAAAGTAAAGAAGAAAGAGAGGTTACCTTGGCCTAGATTTATTGAAGAAAGTTTGTTTTCTTGTCTTAGTAGGTATAGGGAATATATATAATACTATGTTGGCTAGTTAGAATTAATATTCCCAGAATATGAGCAGTAATGCTCTTGACTTCTCCCTTTTTTGCCCACATAGATAATATTGGAAAAAAAAAAAAAACATCTTTTTCTTACTGACTGGAAAATAGAGCAGACAAACCTTTTATTGACCTTTGGGGTACTTTTTCTTTCTTCATTTGTTAAACGACTCCAGACCTGATGGTTAATAATTTTCTTTTTTCTTCTTCCAAAACAAACAAACAAGCTGAGGTAGCAGGAGTCCCAATCAAGTGCCACCCATCCAGTATGTGATGTGCAAGAGAAGTAGCAGCCCCCAACAGAACAGACTCCAGCTGTTGCATTTTTAAAAATAAACTTAAATCCTAATAATCACTGAGATCATGGGGCATAATATCCCTTGAGGGTTTTCTCCTCTATAACCCACATTTCTTCCAGATGTTCCTCAATCTCTAAAAATGCAGAACAGTCATTGACGAGGCACCACTACCATAAATTTTGCCTGCCCCAGAAAGTCTCCAGGTAAGAGCCTCCTTACATCCAATTTCCATCCTAAAAGTAAAGTAATAAACCAAATTACAGCAAGCCAATACAACTCCTCTCTCACTCTTTATCCCATTCAACTTGACCTTACAGGGACCCAGAAGAACAATGGAAAAGTTACCATTGAATTAACTGTAAACTGTACCATGTGAACTGGAAATAATGACTCTAATGTTTGCCTAAGCCCTTGGGAGATGTTGCTTAGTTTTAATTATTGATCCTTTATAGTAAACTTATGTCCTTCAAAACCACTAGTTATTAATTGGATTTAGATAATAATATAGAATTGCATAATATAAAATCTAAATTTAACATTTATATTATATGGCTATTTATAATTACATCTGGCCCTTTTGTATTTTCTAAGGTTAACATTTTCTGGCAGTGTATTTCTGGCAAAGTTATAAACTAAGATGTGACCTTTCACCTTAGGTAAGCAATTATATAACTACTTAATAGTAATCACTTTACCATCTGTAGTCCACACTAATTTAAAAGACACCTGATCCTGAATTCTGGCATGTAGCTCCAAACTCTGTCTTTCTTTTCCTAGTTCAGCAATGATCAATTCTATTCTGCTGACTGTAACTGTCAGTTTGATGGATGGAAAAGCAAAACACTAAATGTAGCCTCATTTATTCTGAACCAATTAGCTCCACCCAGCTTTGTTTCTATCCTACAGAGCTCGGTTCCCAGATAATCCAGACTTTCATGTTTCTTCATTCCATTTTGGTCCTGCAAATATGTAGACCATTTGTATTAATTTTCCATTGTGAGTTTTTCTGGTCTTGAGTAAGATTCCAATGGGTTCTGGAGGGAAAGAATGGCCAAAACCCTTTTTGTGGATGTAGATTGCTTTCTCTGTCTCCATGGAGAAATAAGGCTGTCCCTTGATGGGTGTTAAAATAATATATAAGTTCCACCCAGACCTGGATATGAGGAAAGCATTTGCTTTTTGTTCCAGCATGTAGCAGGCTTTTATGGCAGAGTAGAAAAATCAATCACATTTTCTGACAGTCCAAACACCTTTTTAATGTATTGCTCGTTCTTGGTGTTGAGGAGGGAGGGCGGCAGAATAAAGATGCTGGCAATCATAAAGCCTTTTTTCCCCTTTTGATTCCGCAGATGTTTTAGCCTAAGAGTCTCCACTGTAAGGCTTAAAAAAATATACTGTAACCTTCTTGTGATAATTATGCATGATGAATCTGAATTCCATCCCCCACCCTCCCTGGTTTTCTCAGTGCTTAATACACTTTCCTGTTCATATTCTGTCTTTGCTTCCAATCCTCCCAGCTTTCCATATCATCCCACATCTTTCTATACCAAGGCATACCAATCTACTTTGCTGGATTTAAATGATTCAAACTTATTGTCATTGTTGAAATCATCCCTGGGTACTTGGCCTGTGTCTGTGCTTTGTGGGGTATCCTACACTCTTCCGGATAAAGAAAAATGTGGGAGTCATGGAGTTTGTGACTTACTGTTTCTGGCATCTCAACCTTATAAAATATATTCATGGGAATTTGAGAACCTGCTCTCTGGAGTTCACTTCACTGTTTAACTACGCTATTCTGGAAAACACTTGGAAATGAGCTGTTGGTGCAGAAATATCCTTAATTAATGATTCAGAATGAGTCTGCAGCCAGCCAAGATATAATTACAGAAACATTTGGAAAAATATATATGGCCTATAAAATGAATTCCTTTGCTTAAGTGTGCAAGAAATTGTCTATCATATATACACATATTGTCTATCATATATGTGCATGTAATGCATACTATATACATGTATATATGCTTTATGTATATGTTTTATCGATATCTTACCTAGCATATAAGTAGGTATACATATATGATAGGTAACACAGATTTTTCATGCATGAATGTGAGAACTGGACCATAAAGAAGCCTGAGCACCTGGGAACTGATACCCTTGAATTGTGGTGCTAGACTCTTGAGAGTTCCTTGGACAGCAAGAAGATCAAATCAGTCATTCCTAAAGGAAATCAACCCTGAATATTCAATATTCAAGCTGAAGCTCCAAAACTTTGGCCACCTGTTGTAAAGAGCCAACTCATTGGAAAGACGCTGATGCTGGGAAAGATTGAAGGGAAAAGGAGAAGGGATAGCAGAGGATGAGATGGTTGAATGGCATCACTAACTCAATGGACGTGTGTTTGAGCAAATTCCAGGAGACAGCAAAGGACAGGGAAGCCTGGCATGCTGCAGTCCATGGCATCGCAAAGAGTTGGACATGACTTAGCAACTGAACAACAACAGCAATCTATATTATATATCTGGTGCATATGCTATATATGTGTTTATGTACTATATATATAAGTATGAGTGAGTGAGTGAAGTCGCATAGTCGTGTCTGACTCTTTGCGACCCCATGGACTGTATAGCCTACCAGGCTCCTCTGTCCATGGGATTTTCCAGGCAATAGCACTGGAGTGGATTGCCATTTCCTTCTCCAGGGGATCTTCCTGACCCAGGGATCGAACCCAGGTCTCCCGCATTGTAGACAGACGCTTTACCATCTGAGCATGTATATAGTATATATTTATATATATATATATATTATACATAAATATACTATATACATTAAGTACACTCTATATTTACATATATAAAGTACTTACTATATATAGTGTAAATAGATAATATACATATAATATAGATAGGTTTTATATCTGTTTATATTATTAATATAATCTTCTGGTTTTAGGTGTTTCTAGGGAAATGACTGTCTCTTCCTAGGCCAGCCTTGAACGTAGGCCTAGTAAATGGTCACTTTAATGGGCTGATTGATTTATTTGTGTGAGCCTGTAAACAGCAATGTCAGGTCCATTATGGAACTTCAAATTCCACCAGTTTGATTTTATTTCTTTATACTCTAAAGACTTTTTTGCATTCCTAAGTACCAACTAAAATTTAATATTCCTGGGAACACTTATCAATTGTAGCCTACTTGAAAGGATAGGACAAAGAGAGAAAGGGCATTAGTTGGCAATTAGATAATAACAAAATCCTGGGAACCTGATTTTGTCCAGGGCAGGGCAGATACCTGAGTTTAGCAGTTGGACAGCTGGGGGCGGAGAACAGGGCTCACAGCCAAAAGAGGTGGAAAGGAGTTGTCAGATACTTAGTTTTGCAGAAGGCTGGTCCAACTCCTCTTTTGTGTGTAATGGGTGTTCACTCTGTCAAAGAAGTACTTGGATGGTCTCTCGAGGGAGGGAGAGAAATAACTTTTCTTACCAAGTTAACAGCCAGAACCTTCACACACCTAAATAAACAACCTTCCGTGCCAAACATCACATTAGTTTATAGGAAGATGTCAGTGGTAGAGCTAAAACATTGCTTTAAAAGATTTCCCGTTGGAGGAGTCTGACAGAGGTGCCGGAGGAGAGTCTTGCTGGGCTGGGCTGATAAATGCTCTCAATGTTTTTCCCAATGGCTCTGTTGAAGTTGTACTTCTTCAAATACAAGATTTTAATGTTTTCTTGAAAGTGAAATAGCTAGGACTTGACTAAAGTCAAAACTTTCTCTTATCTATTGGATTTTATGGGTTGGTTTAGTGACAGAATCTTTACTTATTTCTTTTAATTTCAGTCTCTGACTCATTGTCAGCCTTTTTTGATGACCAACCTAATTTCCTTTGTTAGCAATCTTTGGTAATTGCACCTTTCTCTCAACAGCATTGGGGAACACCAGGCCAGTACTTCTCTTGGCCAGTCTTATCTTGCACTTGCTCTTCAGTGCTGCCCGTTGTCTCTATGGTTTCCAGTTTCCAGATTTAGTATCTCCTTTTTTTAAAATTTGAATTTAAATTTCCTGTTGACATTACAAATGATCAGACTAGAGTGGTAGGAGACAAAAAGTACTTAAGATAATAAAGTGAAAATGAAAGTCGCTCAGTTGTGTCCAACTCTTTGCGACCCCATGGACTATACAGTTCATGTAATTCTCCAGACAGGAATAGTGGAGTGGGTAGATGTTCTCTTCTCCAGGGGATCTTCCCAACCTAGGGATCAAACCCAGGTCTCCCACATTGCAGGCAAATCCTTTACCAGCTGAGCCACCAGTGGGAAGATAATTAAAAGTAACTATTATGAGTCAAATACTATATAGTGTTATCTCTGTGTATGTGTGTGCTTGCTGAGTCATGTCTAATTCTTTGTGACTGCATGGACTGTAGCCTGCCAGACCCCTTGCCTGGGATTCTCCAGACAAGAATACTGGAGAGAGTTGCCATTTCCTCCTCCAGGAGATCTATCCAACCCAGGGACTGAACCTGAGTCTCCTGCGTCTCCTGCATTGGCAGGTGGCTTCTTTATGACTGAGTTACTGAGAAGGTAAGCATGTATGGAATTACACATTTAGTCTTTATGTTCCTAATACTGAGACATTTTCTTGTGGCTTATAATAAAAGTCCACAAAACAAGGCAGCTAAAATAACAACAATACTATAGTGCAGTAATTTTCAAAGAATGATCAAATGACAATCACTGGAACCCTAAAAAGTCTCAGGGCTCCTGGAGGTGGGGGTTTGTTTGAAGGAGGCTTAATTTGTGGGGCTCTGAGCTCCTTTCTCAACAGTTATACTTTTATTCTGTTTTATGTATCAAGATTCCAAGTAATTCTTTTTCAAACCAGAGTCCATTGTTTAAATTTTTTCTCTAAGTTTTTATTTGTTATAATGCTGGGGAAACTTAGTTAGGAATTTGGGATGTCAAAGTCAGAACCATGAAGTTGACTGGACTTCCTGGCAACTTCTGAAGATAAAAAGGCACCATGTTTATTTATAGAGTCTCCATTATTTTGTCTAGGAAAAGAAGGAAAGGAAGGGAGGGAGAGGAGGAGAGGAAAGAAGGAAGGAAAGGAAGAGCAGACTAATATGTATGCCTTGTAAGGCAAGGCATGCGTTCCCTTGGTATTAATTACAGGAGGAATTTATCTGCATTCTTAAATGAGGGACGTAATGGACAGTGATGGTTTCAGTTATAGTTTTACATAAGATATTGTTGTAATAAATTTTTCTTTTAACAACCTTTAATGAAACATAAAGTTATAATGTTAATTGAAGAGTCCTCTTGAGAGAGGGTAATAAAATAAGGTATGTAAAGTGGACACAGCAACCTTTCTAGCCTACCTCAGAGCATTGTTGCTGACAGCTCATATGATATGCATGAAAAAGGTAGAAACATGTCAGAATTACCTAACATTTAGATACTTATTCATTAAATCACACATATTTTGAGTTCAGGCTCTGAGCCTGGTTTTATTCTAGGTGTTGGAGTTGCTCAGTGCCAACTGTTATAAGTGAAGTTTTATTTGTCTACTCATATCTTTTGAAATGTATATAGTATATATTTATATATATATATATATTATACATAAATATACTATATACATTAAGTACACTCTATATTTACATATATAAAGTACTTACTATATATAGTGTAAATAGATAATATACATATAATATAGATAGGTTTTATATCTGTTTATATTATTAATATAATCTTCTGGTTTTAGGTGTTTCTAGGGAAATGACTGTCTCTTCCTAGGCCAGCCTTGAACGTAGGCCTAGTAAATGGTCACTTTAATGGGCTGATTGATTTATTTGTGTGAGCCTGTAAACAGCAATGTCAGGTCCATTATGGAACTTCAAATTCCACCAGTTTGATTTTATTTCTTTATACTCTAAAGACTTTTTTGCATTCCTAAGTACCAACTAAAATTTAATATTCCTGGGAACACTTATCAATTGTAGCCTACTTGAAAGGATAGGACAAAGAGAGAAAGGGCATTAGTTGGCAATTAGATAATAACAAAATCCTGGGAACCTGATTTTGTCCAGGGCAGGGCAGATACCTGAGTTTAGCAGTTGGACAGCTGGGGGCGGAGAACAGGGCTCACAGCCAAAAGAGGTGGAAAGGAGTTGTCAGATACTTAGTTTTGCAGAAGGCTGGTCCAACTCCTCTTTTGTGTGTAATGGGTGTTCACTCTGTCAAAGAAGTACTTGGATGGTCTCTCGAGGGAGGGAGAGAAATAACTTTTCTTACCAAGTTAACAGCCAGAACCTTCACACACCTAAATAAACAACCTTCCGTGCCAAACATCACATTAGTTTATAGGAAGATGTCAGTGGTAGAGCTAAAACATTGCTTTAAAAGATTTCCCGTTGGAGGAGTCTGACAGAGGTGCCGGAGGAGAGTCTTGCTGGGCTGGGCTGATAAATGCTCTCAATGTTTTTCCCAATGGCTCTGTTGAAGTTGTACTTCTTCAAATACAAGATTTTAATGTTTTCTTGAAAGTGAAATAGCTAGGACTTGACTAAAGTCAAAACTTTCTCTTATCTATTGGATTTTATGGGTTGGTTTAGTGACAGAATCTTTACTTATTTCTTTTAATTTCAGTCTCTGACTCATTGTCAGCCTTTTTTGATGACCAACCTAATTTCCTTTGTTAGCAATCTTTGGTAATTGCACCTTTCTCTCAACAGCATTGGGGAACACCAGGCCAGTACTTCTCTTGGCCAGTCTTATCTTGCACTTGCTCTTCAGTGCTGCCCGTTGTCTCTATGGTTTCCAGTTTCCAGATTTAGTATCTCCTTTTTTTAAAATTTGAATTTAAATTTCCTGTTGACATTACAAATGATCAGACTAGAGTGGTAGGAGACAAAAAGTACTTAAGATAATAAAGTGAAAATGAAAGTTGCTCAGTTGTGTCCAACTCTTTGCGACCCCATGGACTATACAGTTCATGTAATTCTCCAGACAGGAATAGTGGAGTGGGTAGATGTTCTCTTCTCCAGGGGATCTTCCCAACCTAGGGATCAAACCCAGGTCTCCCACATTGCAGGCAAATCCTTTACCAGCTGAGCCACCAGTGGGAAGATAATTAAAAGTAACTATTATGAGTCAAATACTATATAGTGTTATCTCTGTGTATGTGTGTGCTTGCTGAGTCATGTCTAACTCTTTGTGACTGCATGGACTGTAGCCTGCCAGACCCCTTGCCTGGGATTCTCCAGACAAGAATACTGGAGAGAGTTGCCATTTCCTCCTCCAGGAGATCTATCCAACCCAGGGACTGAACCTGAGTCTCCTGCGTCTCCTGCATTGGCAGGTGGCTTCTTTATGACTGAGTTACTGAGAAGGTAAGCATGTATGGAATTACACATTTAGTCTTTATGTTCCTAATACTGAGACATTTTCTTGTGGCTTATAATAAAAGTCCACAAAACAAGGCAGCTAAAATAACAACAATACTATAGTGCAGTAATTTTCAAAGAATGATCAAATGACAATCACTGGAACCCTAAAAAGTCTCAGGGCTCCTGGAGGTGGGGGTTTGTTTGAAGGAGGCTTAATTTGTGGGGCTCTGAGCTCCTTTCTCAACAGTTATACTTTTATTCTGTTTTATGTATCAAGATTCCAAGTAATTCTTTTTCAAACCAGAGTCCATTGTTTAAATTTTTTCTCTAAGTTTTTATTTGTTATAATGCTGGGGAAACTTAGTTAGGAATTTGGGATGTCAAAGTCAGAACCATGAAGTTGACTGGACTTCCTGGCAACTTCTGAAGATAAAAAGGCACCATGTTTATTTATAGAGTCTCCATTATTTTGTCTAGGAAAAGAAGGAAAGGAAGGGAGGGAGAGGAGGAGAGGAAAGAAGGAAGGAAAGGAAGAGCAGACTAATATGTATGCCTTGTAAGACAAGGCATGCGTTCCCTTGGTATTAATTACAGGAGGAATTTATCTGCATTCTTAAATGAGGGACGTAATGGACAGTGATGGTTTCAGTTATAGTTTTACATAAGATGTTGTTGTAATAAATTTTTCTTTTAACAACCTTTAATGAAACATAAAGTTATAATGTTAATTGAAGAGTCCTCTTGAGAGAGGGTAATAAAATAAGGTATGTAAAGTGGACACAGCAACCTTTCTAGCCTACCTCAGAGCATTGTTGCTGACAGCTCATATGATATGCATGAAAAAGGTAGAAACATGTCAGAATTACCTAACATTTAGATACTTATTCATTAAATCACACATATTTTGAGTTCAGGCTCTGAGCCTGGTTTTATTCTAGGTGTTGGAGTTGCTCAGTGCCAACTGTTATAAGTGAAGTTTTATTTGTCTACTCATATCTTTTGAAAATTATATATTTAATCTTATTACTTTGAGAGATGAGATTCATTACATGAAGAAATTCTTGATCTGTGCTGCTGCAGATGGCATTATTTCATTCCTTTTTACGGCTGAGTAATATTCTGTTGTATATATGTACCGCATCTTCTGTATCCATTCCTCTGTCAATGGAGACATTTAGGTTGTTCCATGTCTGGGCTATTTTATGTAGTGCTGCAGTGACCATCAGGGTGCCTGCATCCTTTTGGATTACGATTTTCTCTGGATATATGCCTAGGAGTGGGATTACTGGCTCATATGGGAGCTTTGTTTTTAGTTTGATAAGGAACCTCCATACTGTTCCCCGTGGTAGCTGTACCAGTTTACATTCCCACCAACAGTGTAGGAGGCTTCCCTTTGCTCCATATCCTCTCCAGCATTTATTGTTTGGATTTTTTTTGATGATGGCCGTTCTGACCAATGTGAGGTGATACCTTATCATACTTTTGATTTTCGTTTCTCTAATAATTCATGATGTTATGCATCTTTTCATGTGCTTTTTCTCTTTTTGCCATTTGTAAGTCTTCTATGGAGAATCCATGCACCATGTGACCTAGATGGGAAGGAAATATTAAAAAAAAAGAGTGGATATGTGTATGCATAATTGATTTACTTTGCTGTACAGCAGAAACAACTAACACAATATTGTAAAGCAACTGTATGCCAATAAAAAGCAAAAAAGAAGAAGAAGAAGAAGAAGATTGATTACCTGAATAAATTGAGTGCAGCTTGGCAGTTGTACTTTGGGATGCTCTCAGAATATGGAATCATTGAGTGTTCATGCTGGAAACATTTCTAGAGATTATCTGGTTCATCTTGGTAAAACAAGAATCCTTTTCACAGAGTTCCTGAGGAAGGGCACCAGGACCTCTAACTGCCTATATTTCTATAAACTGTGTGTTTCTGATTTACAGGTAGTTCAGTCTATTTTAGACAGCTTTGGATTTTAGAGAATTTCTTCTTTGTGTTGAACAATCTGGAAGGTTGGAGAACACTGGTAATGATAGATTTTAAATAATCCTCTTTGTTCCTGTGTTTATCAGTGGCACTAGTTCTGCCATCAGAAGCATGATAGAAAGGATCTTTTACCTTGTCACTTGACAACCATTGAATTTGGAGATGTCTACCCTAAAAATTTGCCTTTTATAAGCTAACACTGACAGTTCTCTCATTCTCCACTTGAGATAGTTTCCAGACATCATCTTGGTTGCCCTTGTCTAGATACATTGCTTTGACAGTGTCCTTTTTTACAGCATAACATTCAGAAATAAACATAGTGTCCCAGATCTGGCCCAGTGCATTGGATTCTATTCTCGAGAGCTTATTGTACATTTTCATTTTGTTTCTTTTTCTTTCAAGCTTCACATCAGCCTATAATTGAAATATGTTTTTGAATGACCTCTGATTGGCTGTCTCTCAAATTGCTTACCAATATTGTCAAGCTTGTTATACATAAAAGTTATTTATCACTTGAGAAATGCTCAGATGAGGTAGTAGACACAAGGCTGTTTGTAAGTCATTAAATGCTATATAGATATGAGATATTGCAGTAAAGGTCCTCATATTTTCAATATGTCAATTCTGAAATCATTGTTGAAATACACTTGGATCCATAGAACTTATTTCCATGCCATTTTATTCAAGCTGTTCCTTTCATATCAGATGTCTTCTCTTGAACTTTTAATTTTTCAAGGAATACATTAATTGGGCCTACTTTTTTGGTAAATTGATGAGAAAGTAGTTATTGAGCACTAATAAATGTGCTGCTAAACACTGCAGGGTCAAAGAGATTGAGGATAATCTACCATCAAGGGGTTTTACAGAGGCAGGGTGGCCTTGGGTAAAACTGTGTATTTGTCTTTGTTGCTTTCATTAAAATATACTTTCAAAATGGTGCTGATGTATGGGAAGGAGAGAGAACTCCAACCTGGGAAGTTGAAGAGTGGTGGATGTGGCTATGTATAGCAAAGGCATGATCTTGAGTGTTTAAATGTTTGCCCTGAGGTGACAGTGTGGGCTTGTACAGAACTACTGGTTTCTAGAGAGAGAAGCCAGGGAGAGGCTGATTTAGAGTGCATGGTCTAGAGGAATGAGGTGAGGTGAGGTGAAGTCGCTCAGTCGTGTCCGACTCTTTGCGACCCCGTGGACTGTAACCTACTAGGCTTCTCCGCCCATGGGATTCTCCAGGCAAGAATACTGGAGTGGATTGCCATTTCCTTAGAAGGGAAGAAAAGAGAGAAAATAGAGAGTACCATATAAGGGGAAAGCACCTTTCTGTTCTGTGAACCTCATGTTCTGCCAGCCTTGCTGCTGCTGCTGCTGCTAAGTCGCTTCAGTCGTGTCCGACTCTGTGCGACCCCAGAAATGGCAGCCCATTGGGCTCCGCCATCCCTGGGATTCTCCAGGCAAGAACACTGGAGTGGGTTGCCATTTCCTTCTCCAATGCATGAAAGTGAAAAGTGAAAGTGAAGTCGCTCAGTCGTATCTGACTCAGTGACCCTATGGACTGCAGCCTACAAGGCTCCTCTGTCCATGGGAGTTTCCAGGCAAGAGTACTGGAGTGGAATGCCATTGCCTTCTCTGACTGCCAGCCTTAGTGTATTAGTTTTTATTCTTGGGCTTATTCCTCATGGTATCAGAATGATTTCAGTGATTCCACACATCACTTCCTCATTAAAACTAAGTACATTTATTGGAATATGGGAAGGTATAAAATGTGGCCCTAACCCACCCCCTCTGTGTGCGTATCTGCTAAGTCACTTCAGTCATGTCCATCTCTTTGCGACCCTCTTTGGACTGTAGCCCACCAGGCTCCTCTGTCCGTGGGATTTTCCAGGCAAGAATACCGGAGTGGGTTGCCATGCCTTTTTCCAGGGGATCTTCCCGACCCAGGGGATCAAACCTGCAGCTCCTGCATTGACAGGTAGGTTCTTTACCGCCAGTGCCACCTGAAGCCCAACCCACCCCCTCTCCAAGGGGTTACAAAACTCCAGAAGCCTCAGTATACTTTCCTTATATATTGGTCATATTCCTACTTTTAAATCATCTGACAAATGGAGTAAGGAAAAACAAAATTGGTGTGGACCAATTATGGTTCATCTTTTGAAAATGGGAGAGGAGCTCACCTTTCCTGAACACATCAAGAAGGGAAAGCAAATGGGAGGAGAGACCATTGAACAGGCAGTCAGCTGCATCTGCCATAAATGATGATTCCAGCTGAGTTCTCACTAGACAAAAGCATGCTTTTGCTTTTCTTTTTGTGTAAGGGAACAGTTACTGTATAGTGAGCTCTGGGGAGGATTTTGTCATTTATTTAATATTTGCGCCTTCATGAATAGTATGATATTGAATTTGTCTTTCTTTTTTAACTGTAGATTTTTATTTTTTATTTTTATTTTGTGGGTATATTTTAATGTTTCTTAGCCACCTTGTCCATGGAGGATCACAGAATTTTGGATTCCTGTAATTTCAGTTTGGTAATATGAATTCTAATCCTTGGGGACTGTACAGATGTTAGCTTCCCTGATTAATATCGTTTTGTGTGTATATGGAGCTTCTTTATTAAGCTAAAAATATGGCTTAATTTTGTTTCTCTAGTATAGTCTTTCCAGTACAAATTACTGCCAAAAAATTTCAATGTATAAAAAGTTTGGCAAGGTATAAAAAATATTCTACAATTTTGTACTGTAATGTAATTTGGTCATAGTGATAGAGTGAAGGAGGATTGGTTTGGAGGACAAGAGACCAGGTGTACTACTGACTCTTCTACAAATTAGCTCACGGTCTTTGTTCAGTTACTTCACTTCTCTAGAGCTTAATTTCATCATCTCTTCCCTTGAGGGAGTCATATTAGATTAGTGTTTCCTAGACTGTGTTCCATGAAGAACTAGCTTTCCAAGAACGACTATTAATATGTGAAAACTGGAAAATTTTATCAAATGTATTTGGGAAATATTGGGTCAAATCAAATTAACCACATTTCCTCATCTCAGGATTCTCAGAGATTTTCATATGCTAATATGCACCATGAATCTCCAAGAGAAAGGTAGAGTGTCTAGTGTTTTCGAACACTATTTCATCGGGACCTTTATTCTTCTTATTTGTTTTGTTTTGTTTTAAGAATCATGAGACATTGTTCTTCAGAGCACAGTTAGTGAAACATTGCCCTGAATAATATTTATCCCTGCAATTATGCAAAAATAATGTGTTCTTTGACCTGAGGCTTTCTTTAGGGATGACAAGATGGAGAGATCTTTCCAACCAAGTCAAGCATGGAGTGCATATTGAAGGAGGAAAATCAGAACTGGAATCTGTAGAATGGGTAGAATTTTCATAGAAGTTGAGCGGAGACATTTACAGATAAAAGGAATGGCATGAATGATGACAGGAACAGAGGGAAAACGCAGTAGGCTTTAGGAAATGATGAATTGTCAAAAATAGCTGCATCTCAAGTATGTGTTGAGATGTAGCAGGGGATACAGCAGGAAATGTGGGAGCTGAAAGCCTTTAATGTTAGAGCAGAGCTGTGCTTTATGTAGGCACTGTAAAGCCACTTGAGAAGAAGGATGATATAAAGTGATATAAAAGGCAGCTTAATCTGGGACAGTGTGGAAGATGTATTGGGGTGTATTGTGAAAGCAGATGAATTTGTAATATGGATTTGAAATTGAATAAGGGTGGTGGCAGTGGAAATAGAATGGAAGGGGTAGAATCTGGCTATGTTTGAACATCAGAGGACTCTGCAGTGTTAATATACCCTCCCTACCAAAAAAAAAAAAAAACCACTAAAACTACAGAGTGTGCTGCATTTGAAGGGAGACTGAGATCCAGAAAGAGAAATTATCTAAGAGCAAGAGTCAGTGTTTCTCAGGTAACCAAAAGTACAAAAAGGAGTGCTGTTTATTTGGCTTGTTTGTTCATTCACTAATTTATTTATTCACTCACTTATGCATTCATCAAACACTTACTGACCTACACTGTGTAGGTAAGAATGTGTCCAGGGACATTGTACCCTTTTTCCCAGTTTACTGACAGTAGTTTTCAGTGAGGTCCTTATATATTCTTACAGTTATTCTCATTGGGAAGGTGTATTACTTCATCAGAACAACAAAATTTTATATTTGAAATTTTTTTTTTTTTTGGCTGCCACATGGCTTATAGGATCCTAATTCCTCGACCAGGGACTGAACCCAGGCCTTCGACGTGAAAACACCAAGTCCTAACCACTTAACTGCCAGGGACTTCCCTTGTAATCGAATTTTTAAAAATATCTCTTTTAGGTCTTTTTTCATTTCTCTAATATGCTAAATTGTGAGACTTCACGATTTAAAACTACACTGGACGATGGTTTCTTATAAGTCTTTTAAGCCCATAGTCTAAGGGACTGTGAGGATTCAAATGCTAGAGTGCATTAAAACACCTCTCTGCATTAATGGTAAGTAGTGATCATCACGACTGCTACTACTGTGACTGCTCCTGCTCCTATCACTACTATACCTACCCTTCAGAATTTTTTTTCTGGCTTTGAGTAAGCCTCCAGCACATTCATTTGTAATTTCAGTTTTCTTCTAGCCTCACTGTGAAGAAATAGATTGAGAGGTGACGAAGCAAAGTGAGTGGAATTCCTGTGTATAATAAACCATGACGTTTGGGAGAGCCTGAGAAGTTAAAGGTTGTGGTTTCCTTGTGACACATGGGAACAAGGGGCCCTCAGAATATGCTTGTGCGGGTGCCTGTGAGTATACGTATGTGTGTTTGTTCATGTGTGTACATGAGTGGTTATATTTCAAGCAGGGTTTTTTTTTTTTAGATACTGTTTGTATTGGGTTGACCAAAAAGTTTGCTCCCTAAGATCTTACATAAAAACCTAAATGAACTTTTTGGCCAACACAGTGTTATTATTCAGATAACTGTAATATTCTGTGTTTCTTTTCCCTTAAAACCTTGGAGTTTCTTGGCTATCTTCAAAGAAATTGTGCAAGAGGCACGCTGAAGGGGAGATGAGGAGGCTGCTGTAACACGCAGTCTTCCTGCTCTTCACTCCCTTGTCACCTGGCAATTTTGCCTCCTGTAAAACTGGAATTCTGGACTCAGGATTTTTAAAGGGAAGGACACATTTCCAGAAAATTTTGGAGTCAAAGAAAAATATGTATTCTCAACACATTTCTTAGAAATTATGATTTTCGTATTTAGCATCAGGGAAATTGAAATCCCACATGATTCATGCCCTAGGATTTTTCCAAACCTTTGCATCTGAGCAAACATTTCCTGATTTGAACTCTTACCCAGCCCAGGGGGTTCCTATCAGAGCTGCCTGAGCAGGCTACGTAATGCGAGTGATTTATAATGTTCTAATGGTGAAGTTGGAGATTTCCTTATTAAACACCAAGAACAAAAGGGAAACAAAGTGGGGAACAGCATAGATCATAATCATTGCTGACTGAAGTCTGTACACCAGGCGTGAGACAGAGGAAGGGACAAACAGGCGCAGGCTCAAACCTCCTGCTTCCAGCAAACTTACAAGTGGATTTGGTGACTTCCTGTTCTGAGAAGAAAGTTTCTTCCCCTTTGGGCTCCTTTTGGAACAGCAACCTCAGAAATATTGTCATTCACAAAACTTTTATTAAAATGCATTAAATCAGTCAACAAGTATTTATTGAACAACTACTCTGTGCCAGGAACTGCTTAGGCCCTGAGTATACAACAGTGAACAAAGCAGATGAAAATCTCCACCTTTTGGAAATTCTGTTTTTTGTGACTTGGACTCCTAGGCACTGGAGTGTTGGAGGCAGAGTCTGGCGAGTGCAGAGGCCTTGGGGAGGTAAGGAACAGGAGGCAGGTGTACCTGCATTGCCGAGAGCAGAGGGGAGAGGGGAAATAAGGGCATGGGGCATGGAGTCTGATTGTGTAGAGGCTCACGGGTCTGGTGAGGGCTTGGGTTTCTACCCCACATGACAGGGAAGCCACTTAAGGGTTTTGAGCAGACGAGTGACATGATCTGAGTTACATTTTCAGTTCAAACATTCAGTCGTATCCAACTCTTTGAGACCCCATGGACTGTAGCACACCAGGCCTCCCTGTCCATCGCCAACTCCCGTAGTTTACTCAAACTCATGTCCATTGAGTCAGTGATGCCATCCAACCATCTCATCCTCTGTCATCCCCTTCTCCTCCCGCCTTCAATCTTTCTCAACATCAGGGTCTTTTCAAATGAGTCAGTTCTTTGCATCAGGTGGCCAAAGTGCTGGAGTTTCAGCTTCAGCGTCAGTCCAGACTTATATTTACTGGAATATAAGTCTTTACTGGAACATTTGACTTTCGTGGTGCAGTATGCTGAAGGAGACAAGGATAGAGCAGGAAGACAGATTAGTAAACTACCTGAGAATCTGAGGGTTTGTCTTCAGTTTTCTCCAGGGAGGCTGTCTTGACTAGGCCTAAATTGCTGATTCTCAGTAATGTATGTCCCATATTTAGCTCATAGGAATACTTCCCTCATTGTTGCTTCAATAAGCACAGTAAATCCAGCAGCAACTTCTCTCCCATTGCCAAAGCTCCAAACCAACCTAGCTCTTGCTCTTTAAAGTTTCCAGGCAGGAGTCAGACACCAGTTCAGTGGATTCCTTCTATAAATTACTCTGATTGCTATGTCATCTATCATCTATGTCACGGTGGAGTGAAGAAGGAAGAACTCACTTCCTCCTTGGAAAGGAGTGGGCCCTAGAACATCAACAATTTTCTCCACAGAAA
This sequence comes from Cephalophus harveyi, assembly GCA_006410635.1. Classification (NCBI taxonomy): domain Eukaryota; kingdom Metazoa; phylum Chordata; class Mammalia; order Artiodactyla; family Bovidae; genus Cephalophus; species Cephalophus harveyi. The sequence goes on from SJYT01003306.1 coordinate 94,830, forward strand.
TCTTCTCTAGAGATTCTCCTTGAGTAATGTCCCTGAGGAACTTTTATTTTAGGAGCTAGTACTTCTCTCACATCTCTTCCATGGAGGAAAAGAGGTAGCAGAAAGTATAGCATTCTCTCAGAAAATTTTTTTCCCCTGAGCTCTATTTTTCCTCTATTTTTTATACCCTGGATGCAAATGGGGGGTTCCAGAGTTTTGCAGTCATTTTTTTTGCGGGGGGAAGGGGATAACCATCTTTGAAAATTTGCCTCTTGGCCTGGCACTTCGCTCTGAATGTCATAGCTATTATACTTTGGTGCCTTGGTTGCAACATCGTGTTACAAAGGGAAGGGCTACTTAATGAATTGTGTATTTCTGCTTGATAATGGCTATTGATGAATGAAAATATGTTTGGCAGGGAGGAAAAAGAAAATTCAGGATATATCCTCAGGTCTTGGCATGGCGATATTCACACAGTAGACCCTTAACAAATATTCGTATTAGAAAAGCAATTCATGGACAGAATTAAGTTCACCCCTCACAAGGATAGTACAAATAAGATTCTTGTGTCCTCACTCTGCACTGGACTACTACCCAAGGTATTGCTTTTTTTCCTCTTTTTTTATGCACAGAAGTTGGTCAGCAATTGCTAAGCCTCAAAAATCCTTATGAGTCCCTAGAGGAGCTGCCACATAATTGGGTAACAAGTGCTATCATATCATTACCAGTCTTTGGGCTTATAAAAAGAGCAGGAGAATTTTCTGACTGATGAAAAGGGGGTGTGAGACTTCATGTCCAACTCTGGGAGCTGGACTTGAGAAAAGTGTTTGAGAAATGATGATGATAAATACTGGAACATTGCCTTAACATGACCTGTTCTGATGAAGATTCACACTTACACTCTCTATTGCTTCTTATGAATAAAAGGGTGTCAAGGGGATTCTTTGTGCCAAGCCATAAGCTGGAAGACAAAGCATATATATGTGAAAACCTGAAAAAGAGCACGGGAATGGTCGTGAGGCGTTTCGAACGAGGCATATTCACTTTACTGCCAGTGAGAGGCCTAAACAATCAGTTCCGTGAGAGCAGAGAAGGTAGACACTGTGGGATGGGGAGGAATGTGAAAGCTTTTTGGAGGACAGAGAATTCAGCTTTATATTGAGGCTCTGTCATATAAAGTTTGGTGCTCATTGAATATATTTCACGTGGGTATGAAGTATGTAGGAGAAGGCAATGGCACCCCACTCCAGTACTCTTGCCTGGAAAATCCCATGGAAGGAGCAGCCTGGTGGGCTGCAGTCCATGGGGTTGCTAAGAGTCGGACACGACTGAGCAACTTCACTTTCACTTTTCACTTTCATGCATTGGAGAAGGAAATGGCAACCCACTCCAGTGTTCTTGCCTGGAGAATCCCAGAGATGGGGGAGCCTGGTGGGCTGCCGTTTCTGGGGTCATACAGAGTCGGACACGACTGAAGCGACTTAGCACAAGCATGAAGTATGTAAATCAATCACTGTTACTCAGACTTTCATCTTCCCTTTATCATCTTCTTTCAAATAAAAAAATATGACACATATACAGAAAAGTACCCCAGTTTAGCTTAATGAAAAGTGGTTTGATGAATCAATACAATGAAATAAAGCCACCCATGCAGTTGTAATTAGAAAACATGGAGAGTGTTCTTGAAGCCAAGAGTATCTCTTGCCAAGAACCTCCCTCTCACTTTGTCCTCGAGGTAGTCACTGTCCTGCATTTTGTGGCAATGATGTCCTCACATTTCTTTTTAGCTTTGTATGGTACATACAGTAAAAGAAAAATTGTTCAAGCCTGCTCTGGAGTAGAAACTTTTTGTGTGAGGTAATTTATAACCACTTTTTTGGAGAAGATTAGCCTTCCTGATAGAGTGACTGAAAAAAGGTCTGATGAATTTTAATGAGGTTTGTTTTGGAAATGGATTATTCACCAGTCAGTTGGGTTCTCAATTGACTATCAGTCAAAAATCTGCTACCTTTAACCTCATCCTGATCTTTAGATGTAATAACATCAGTCACTAAGTTCTAAGTAGATGTAATAAGTTCAGTCACTAAGTCATGTCCAACTCTTTTGACCCCATGGACTGCAGCATGCCGGGTTTCCCTGTCCTTAACTATCTCCTGGAATTTACTCAAATTCATGTCTACTGAGTCAGTGATGCCATCCAATCGTTTCATCCTCTGTTGCCCCTTCTCTTCCTGTCCTCAGTCTTTCCCAGCTTCAGGGTCTTTTCCAAGGTCTGCTCTTCACATCAGCTGATGCTTCAGCATCAGTCCTTCCAATGAACATTCAGAGTTGATTTCCTTGAGGATTGATTGGTTTGATTTTCTTGCAGTCCAAGGGACTCTCAAGAGTCTTCTCCAGCACCGCAACTCGAAAGCATCAATTCTTTGGCACTCAGCCTTGTTTATGATCCAACTTACACATCCATACATGATGACTTGAAAAACTATAGCTTTGACTAGATGGACCTTGGCTGGCAAAGTGATGTCTCGGCTTTTTAATATGCTGTCTAGGTTGGTCATAACTTTTCTTCCAAAGAGTGTCGTTTGATTTCATGGCTGCAGTCATCATCTGCAGTGATTTTGAGCCCAAGAAAATAAAATCTGTTTCTGTTTCCATTTTTTCCCCATCTATTTGCCATGAAGTGATGGGACTGGGTGCCATGATCTTAGTCTTGAGAATGTTGAATTTTAAGCCAGCTTTTTCACTCTCCTCTTTTACCCTCATCAAAAGGCTCTTTAGTTTCTCTTCACTTTCTGCCATTAGAGTGGTATCATCTGCTTATCTGAGGTTGTTGATATTGTTCCCAGCGTCTTGACTCCAGCTTATAATTCATCCAGCCTGGCATTTCACATGGTGTACTCTTCATACAAGTTAGATAAGCAGGGTGACAACGTACAACCTTGACATACTCCTTTCCCAATTTTCAACCAGTCCGTTGTTCCATGTCTGGTTCTAACTGTTGATTCTTGACCTGCGTACAAGTTTCTCAGGAGACAGGTAAGGTGGAATATTATTCTCATCTCTTTAAGAATTTTCCAGTTTGTTATGATCCACACAGTCAAAAGCTTTAGCATAGTCAATGAAGCAGAAATAGGTGTTTTCCTGGAATTCCCTTGCTTTCTCTGTGATCCACAAATGTTGGTAATTTGATCTGGGGTTCCTCAGCCTTTTCTAAATCCAGCTTGTATACCTGAAAGTTCTCAGCTCACGTATGGCTGAAGCCTAGCTTGAAGGATTTTGAGCATTACCTTTCTAACATCTTGAGATATCTAGACTAAAAATGACTACCGAATCATTCTCCTTTCCTATTAAATGTACCTACAAAGAATAACTATTTGAATATACCTCTAGGTATCATTTTCCCTGTGTGTAAAATTTAAAAACATGAATAACTTTAATACCTACCTATAAAAAAAGCTTGAAAACCTTACTTTAATGGTATACATTGCTAAAAATAATAATAATTTTACTGTTGCTCATTTTTAAACTTCATGAAAATGGACTCATATATTACCTTGTCATCTTTCTTTCTTTTACTTAATATTTTGTCTTTAAGAGCCAAACATCCTTTCATGTATAGTTTTTGTTTATTCATTTTTATTGTTGTGTAGTATTTCATTGGAGGTACATACTAGAATCCATTCATTCCATTTTGCTGGGCACTGTTGTTTCCAAAATACAAGTTTTGGACTGCTGAGAAGACTGCTAGGAGCATTCTTGTATATGTATCTAGATTCAAATGTGTAAGAATTTCTGTAGGTGATGTACTCAAGGGCAGAATTGCTGGATCATAGGTTATGCACATATTCAGTTTTAGTAGTTGATGCCCACTTGTTTTATCCAAAGTGCGTGTACCAATCTCTACTTCCAGTAGCGCAATATGAGAGTTTCAGTATTTGTTCCATTTCCTCACCCAACACATGATATTTTCAGACTTTCTGAATTTTCTTGATTGGTTTAGAGTGCAGTGGTATCTCATTCTGTTTGACTTGTATATGTCAGGTCAGATATTAGGTGGGATGCATATACTTGTTTGTCTTTTGGATTTCTTTTTCATAATATTCTTGCTCAAGACTCTAGCCTTTATTTTTCTATTCTATTGGATTGTCTTTTTTTGAGGAGTTTCTACAAATATAAAAATCTTTCAATTACTAATATCCTCCATTTTTAATACCCTTCCAATAAAATCAAGTTTTGCCACCTTTTCCATTATGGTATGTGTGGTATGTGAGTGTGTATGTGTGTCTGCACATGCACATACAAGTACATTTTTGTATTAAAATTTTTTCATAATTTACTGAATTCATTTATTAGTTCTAGCAGTTATTTGATAGTCTTTAGGGTTTTCTATATATAAGATGTTGTCATCTGCAAATGCATAATTTCACATCTTTCTTTATAATTTGTATGCCTTTTATTTCTTTTTCTTGTGTGATTGCTGTTTATAATTTAACTACCAGTACTGTGTTGAATGTGGCCACGATGGCATCCTTGCCTTGTACTGGATCTTACAGTAAAAACTTTCATCTTTTCCCCCATTGATTGTGATGTTAGCTGTGAACTTTCCATAAATAGCCTTTATTGTGTTGAAAAAATTTCCTTTTATATCCATTTCATTGAGAATTTTATTGTGAGTAGATGCTGAATTTTCTCAGGTGCTTTTTCTGCTTCTGTTGAGATGATCGTGTAGTTCTTATCTTTCATTCTGTTTATGTGGTGTATCACATTGGTTGATTTACATATGTTAAACTTTGCAAGCCGGGGATAAATCCCAATTGGTCATGATGTAAGAGGTCTTTATATGTTTTGGATAGCTGTCCTTTATCAGATGTGTAACTTGCAAATATTTTCTCCAAGCTGATGGCTTGTTGTCTCATCTTCTGAATCACTTAGCATACTAATTATAGTTATTTAAAATTTTCAGTCTGATGATAATTCCAACATCCCTGACATACCTGAGTCTGATTATGATACTCGTGTTAAACTGTATTTTTTTTTTTTTCCTTTTTTTGTTGAAGACTGGGCCTGATATTCTGGGTAGAAAGAACTTCAGTATATAAGCTGTATTGATATGGTGGTAACGTGTTGGGGAGGGATAGCATTCTGTAGTCTGATGATTAGGTCTGAGGTTTTTAGTGAACCTATGCATCTGGGCTGTGAGATTTAAAAGTTCTTCTCCTGTTCCCTCCTACACACACACACACACACACAAGTGAGACAGGAAGACGAGAGGAGGCTGTGATTGTATATTTCTCTTCCTCCACATAAAAAGCTAAAAGGAAACGGCTCTGAGTATACTTCTCTTCCTCCAAGTTTGTTAGGCTCTAGTGAAATAGTTTATTTTGTTAAGAAGAACAGAGTGCTCTGGGTTTAATTCAAAATGATTACTTTTTCCGTCCCCCTGATGGAAGCATGAGGAGATTTTTCTCCATTCATCTCTGTGAGAACCTCCTAGGGCTTCTGGAGGGAATACTTACAAAGAGTTAGAGCCCCACCTAAGACTGCCCTTCCCTGGAACTTTCAATTCTCAAACTTGCCCACTCTGAATTTCCAGCAATTCATCAATTATAGTCCAGATTTTTTTACCCTGATACTGATTCCCATGGAGGTTTCTGCTCTGGTAAGCTGTAATTCTCTTTATCTGCCTGTCTGCCTCGCAGAATTTGGGGGCAGTGGTTTGTTTTGTGATCTTGACTCTCTGATAGATCTGAGAAAAGTTGTTGATTTTCAGTTTGCTCAACTTTTTCTTCTTATGTAGATGGGAGTGAGGACTTCCAAGTCCCTTATATGCTGGACTGGACAGTGGATGTCTCTACAGTTTAACTCTTCCAGTTCTAGAATGCTATAAAATTTTATCTTAGAACAATTACATTTCATTCATTTTACAGAAGTCTGGGAAAGTTGAAAAAAATAAAAACCCCATACTTAGTCATACAGTTAGTAGCAGAGGTGGTGTTAGAACTGAGGTTTTGGACTTATCCATAGCTATTTAACCTGGATCAAGTGAGCACAGTGGTAATATACATTCTTCTCAAATGGAAATCCAGGGAAGACTGGAACAATAAGCATATGGTTAACTAGGAAGTAGAGGTGATGTTTTAGAGAAACAGTAATAGCAACAACAACATGGTTATTAGGAGAAGAACAGTTTGAAATAGTGAAGGAAAACTTCTTTTTTTCAGTATGTGATATATTGTAATAATAAGAATCTTTGTGTTTTTATAAATATAAACAGAAATGGAAGTAACATTTATTGAATATTTACAATATTTACTCTGTATAATTAACTCAGCATTCTCAAAAACATGCCCCCATGCAACAATAATTTCAAGTTTTTTCTGATCATTAAAATTGAGAAAAGCTGTGCATGGAATCTTCTTGTTGATTTACTAAGAAAGTTATCATATTAAAAACTTTGAGAAGTTGTGCATTAAATAAATCAATGTGATAAGTTATGACTCATTGTTTCCTAAACTGATTTCATCCACAGATCTTGTTTACTCTTCTCCAGAACTTGTCTTCCCAGAACACACTTTGTAAAGTGCAAATCCTTGTAGCTAACATATTTCACGAGTTAAGTGAGATAGGTTGATGGTCATTATTTTACAGATAAAGGTATTGAGGCTAAGAGGGTTTACATCACTTGCCAATAACAACACAGTAAGTGGCAATACTGGGATTTAAAGTTGATTTGGTGTTTTTAAGGCTCCAGATCTTTCTTTCTTTTACTTCACTAAAAATAATTTTTGCTGAAGGAAAAGTGAAAATGAAAGTCACTTGGTCGTGTCTAACTCTTAGTGACCCTATGGACTGGGGAATTCTCCAGGTCAGAATCCTGGAGTGGGTAGCCTTTTCATTCTCCAGGGGATCTTCCCAACCCAGGGATTGAACCCAAGTTTCCCACATTGCAGGCGAATTCTTTACTAACTGAGCCACAAGGAAAGCCCAAGAATACTGGAGTAGGTAACCTATCCTTTCTCCAGCAGATCTTCCCAACCCAGGAATTGAACTGTGGTCCTCTGCATTGAAGGTGGATTCTTTATCAACTGAGTTATCAGGGAAACTCTTTGCAGGAGGAAAGGGAGAAAAAATTAATGATCAGCAAATCTTCACCTCATATCAAATGTAAATACCTCTGACAGCACCAGAAATTATCAAAAGTGTTAGGTTTCCCCAGCATCCTTATTGGTATTACTGCTTAATGCAATATTTCTAACAGTTAGATTCCCAGGTCCCCAATGGCAGATAGGCTGTGTGCACTCCATGTGTAAACACCTCACGACGGCCTCCATTCTAGAGACTGTTTTGTTCCACGTGATGAGATGTCGCCTGTGATTCCAGAATGAAATGCAAACCAAATTCATTAAAGCCTAGCTGGTAAGAGAACATTCGCTGAATTACATACTTAGTTGAATATGCCCCACCACCCTCCCACTTAATCACTGCTGTTGATCCCCTAAGAACTTGAGCTGAGCATTAGTTAAGCTGGTTGGGGTTGTCTTTTCATTACTTCCCGTGAAACCATTTTCCAGTCCCATGCTGGTGCATCTCTTGGAAGCATAAAAAGCTTTTCTCTTTATAAATTTTGCCTATTGTTTTTTATTTTGTTTTAAATTCCCTTATCTCTTGAATTTTTCTTCTTTCTATTGCCTGGAATATGAAGTTTTCTTTCTGCGAGACAACTTTTGAGAGGGGAAGGATGGGGCCAAAATCAGCTGCATAGCTTATGACACCTACTGTAAAATGAAAACATAGGGCCTTTTGTTCAAAAACAATTTCAAGACAGGAACAGTAGAGCATTAAATCAAGAGTGGGGCCATTGTGAATGTGAGGCCCTGTGAGAGTGTATAGGTCACATGCCCATGGGGCTGGCCCCAGGGTAGACTATTAGGGGTCAGAAGGGCTCAGAAGGCTGGGGTTTTGGTTCTGGCTGTACCACAACCCAACTGTATGATCACTGACGTGGCCACCGCTCGTCCATCTCTGAAACCAGCAGGTGAATTAAGTGATCTCCAAGCTTCTCTGCAATGCCAGGTCCTTTGATTATGTGACTCATTTGTAAATTCTTGAAGGAAGCACACAGTGCTTATTAACCCATTAACTATTCATCTTTAATTCCACCCCCTTTGCCCCAAAACATATGTACACATTCAACGCTCAGATACTGGTAGTGGGGCTGCCTTTCCACCAGATGTTTTGGGTGACCTCTCTCCTCTCCATTCTGTTTTCAGTGACGGATGAGAGTTAGAGAAAGACCTTCAGGATCTCACCATGGGGAAGGTGAAAGCAAGATTAAAAGACTAACTTTGCTTTTAGAAAGGAATTTTTTTTAAAGTGGCCAATCATTTCCCCAGAGACCTCATTTAGTTCTGGCATGTACGCTTTCTGCATTGTCTAGCTATGTGTTTTTATAGCTGTTTGTCTTGGTGTTGAATAAAAAGTGTCATTACTATGGAAACTGCTTTGTTGCATCAAGCTTTGTTTGAGATAGACCAAAAGAACACATGCTTTTCACAATGCCTTGTCAACCTCTTTATTTTCATGGATAAAATGAAAACCAGAGCTATACCCTTGATATTAACTAGTGCTTTTAAAGCAACATAAAAAGCTAAATTGAAGTGCTCCATAGGTGACTGGATCAGAAAAAAAAATTCAGGATTGCTGATGATTCCTCTTGTTCTTAATTTCAGAGAAGACATTTTTATACATCTTCCCCACCCTTTCCCTTTTTCAACTTTTTAAGATTTATTTTGTATTTGCATATAGTAGTTCACCTTTTTTGGGGGGACAGGGGTGATATAGAGTTCTACAAGTTTTGACAAATGCATAGCATTGTGTAATCACCACCATGATCAACATAAGAGCAATTAGATCATCTATCCCCAAACTCCCAGTGCTAACCTTTTCCAGTTAAGTCTTCCTCCCATCCTTAACTCCTGGAAACCACTGACCTGCTCTCCATCCCTATAGTTGTGCCTTTTCTGGAATGTCATATAAATAAAGTCATATACTATGTAGCTTTTACAGTCTGGCTTAGTAATGTGTACTTATTAACTCATGTTAAAATAACTCATGCTATTTTAGATACATGTCTGTGCAATTATGTTGACTTATTCTGGTTCACTCCTGTTATTCAGCTTCTGTGCATTGGAGTCAAAATGCATTGCTAAGAGGCAGGGCTTCCCAGGTGATTTAGTGGTAAAGATTCTGCCTGCCAAGCAGGAGATCGGAGTTTGATCCCTGGATTGGGAAGATCCCTTGGAGAAGTAAATGGCAACCCATTCCAATACTCTTGCCTGGAAAATCCCATGGACAGAGGGGCCTGGCAGGCCATGGGGTAGCAAAAGAGTCAGACATGGTTTAGTGACTAAAACAACAGGAAGAGGCTGACTCTGATGGAACAGGGGAAGATATTTTATGAGCAATACCTTTCAGCTGGGATATCTTTGCAGAATTGTCTGTAAATCTGCCACAATCTCATTTTCCACTCTTGATTTCTAAAGAAAAATTTTTGGTGTAGGTCTGGAGGGCTCCTTTGGAGGATGGTTTCTCAAATATTCTTAGACAGTAAAATGAGGACTTCTGTTTAGCCACAAAGAAGAGCTTCTCCAAAATGAGGGTTCTATTTTAAAAGTAAGAGGAGTTGGGAAGTAAACTGGTGTGTGTTGTCAACTACACCCTAGCAGAAGAGGTATTGCCATTTATCAACTTCTCATGCTTGCAGGTTGGGGAACTGTGTCTTTCTGGTAGAATAATTAGTCATTTCATAATGAAAATATTAGTTCTTCTGTTCTTTATTGAGATATGAGGATTTTCTGATCAATAAAATTATTTGTCACTTGATGTTAAAACAAAATAAAAAACAGTTTAAGAAAATAAAAATAACCTGACTCTTATCATAGTCTGGTTAGGGTGGACCAACATTTGATCCCATGTCTGATTGAGAAGGTCAGTCTCTCTCTCATTTAATAGACCTTTTATTTGGGAATAATTTTAAACTTATGCAGAAGTTGCAAAGATAGTACAGTGAGTTCTCATATACTCCTCATACAGTTGCCCTCCTCATTAACATCTTACTGAAGCTCTTTTATTTTATTTTTTTTAATTTCTTTTTTTTTTTAATTTTATTTTTACTTTATTTTACTTTACAATACCGTATTGGTTTTGCCATACATTGACATGAATCCACCATGGGTGTATATTAGCTCCCAATCCCGAATCCCCCTCCCACCTCCCACCCCACATCATCTCTCTGGATCATCCCTGTGCACCAGCCCCAAGCATCCTGTATCCTGTATCGAACATAGGCTTGTGCTTCGTTCTTACATGTTAGTTTACATGTTTCAATGCCATTCTCCCAAATCATCCCACCCTCTTCCTCTCCCATAGAGTCCAAAAGTCCTTTCTATACATTTGTGTCTCTTTTGCTGTCTCACATACAGGGTCATCACTGCCATCTTTCTATATTCCATATATATGTGTCAGTATACTGTATTGGTGTTTTTCTTTCTGGCTTACTTCACTCTGTATAATAGGTTCCAATTTCATCCATCTCATTAGAACTGATTCAAATGAATTCTTTTTAATGGCTGAGTAATACTCCATTGTGTATATGTACCACAGCTTTCTTATCCATTCATCGGCTGATGGACATCTAGGTTGTTTCCATGTTCTGGCTATTATAAACAGTGCTGCAATGAACATTGGGGTACATGTGTCTCTTTCGATTCTGGTTTCCTCGGTGTGTATGCCCAGCAGTGGGATTGCTGGGTCATAAGGCAGATCTATTTGCAGTTTTTTAAGGAATCTCCACACTGTTCTCCATAGTGGCTGTACTAGTTTGCATTCCCACCAGCAGTGTAAGAGGGTTCCCTTTTCTCCACACCCTCTCCAGCATTTATTGCTTGTAGACTTTTGGATCGCAGCCATTCTGACTGGTGTGAAATGGTACCTCATTGTGGTCTTGATTTGCATTTCCCTGATAATGAGTGATGTTGAGCATCTTTTCATGTGTTTGTTAGCCATCCGTATGTCTTCTTTGGAAAAATGTCTGTTTAGTTCTTTGGCCCATTTTTTGATTGGGTCATTTATTTTTCTGGAGTTGAGCTGCATAAGTTGCTTGTATATTTTTGAGATTAGTTGTTTGTCAGTTGCTTCATTTGCTATTGTTTTCTCCCATTCAGAAGGCTGTCTTTTTACTTTGCTTATAGTTTCCTTTGTTGTGCAGAAGCTTTTAATTTTAATTAGATCCCATTTGTTTATTTTTGCTTTTATTTCCTGTATTCTGGGAGGTGGATCATAGAGGATCCTGCTTTGATTTATGTCGGAAAGTGTTTTGCCTATGTTCTCCTCTAGTAGTTTTATAGTTTCTGGTCTTACGTTTAGATCTTTAATCCATTTTGAGTTTATTTTTGTGTGTGGTGTTAGAGAGTGATCTAGTTTCATTCTTCTACAAGTGGTTGACCAGTTTTCCCAGCACCACTTGTTAAAGAGATTGTCTTTACTCCATTGTATATTTTTGCCTCCTTTGTCGAAGATAAGGTGTCCATATGTGTGTGGATTTATCTCTGGGCTTTCTATTTTGTTCCATTGATCTATATTTCTGTCTTTGTGCCAGTACCATACTGTCTTGATGACTGTGGCCTTGTAGTAGAGCCTGAAGTCCGGCAAGTTGATTCCTCCAGTTCCATTCTTCTTTCTCAAGATTGCTTTGGCTATTCGAGGTTTTTTGTATTTCCATACAAATCTTGAAATTATTTGTTCTAGTTCTGTGAAAAATACCGCTGGTAGCTTGATAGGGATTGCATTGAATCTGTAGATTGCTTTGGGTAGTATACTCATTTTCACTATATTGATTCTTCCAATCCATGAGCATGGTATATTTCTCCATCTATTAGTGTCCTCTTTGATTTCTTTCATCAGTGTTTTATAGTTTTCCATATATAGGTCTTTAGTTTCTTTAGGTAGATATATACCTAAGTATTTTATTCTTTTCGTTGCAATGGTGAATGGAATTGTTTCCTTAATTTCTTTTTCTACTTTCTCATTATTAGTGTATAGGAATGCCAGGGATTTCTGTGTGTTGATTTTATATCCTGCAACTTTACTATATTCATTGATTAGCTCTAATAATTTTCTGGTGGAGTCTTTAGGATTTTCTATGTAGAGGATCATGTCATCTGCAAACAGTGAGAGTTTTACTTCTTCTTTTCCAATTTGGATTCCTTTTATTTCTTTTTCTGCCCTGATTGCTGTGGCCAAAACTTCCAGAACTATGTTGAATAGTAGCGGTGAAAGTGGGCACCCTTGTCTTGTTCCTGACTTTAGGGGAAATGCTTTCAGTTTTTCACCATTGAGGATAATGTTTGCTGTGGGTTTGTCATATATAGCTTTTATTATGTTGAGGTATGTTCCTTCTATTCCTACTTTCTGGAGAGTTTTTATCATAAATGGATGTTGAATTTTGTCAAAGGCCTTCTCTGCATCTATTGAGATAATCATATGGCTTTTATTTTTCAATTTGTTAATGTGGTGAATTACATTGATTGATTTGCGGATATTGAAGAATCCTTGCATCCCTGGGATAAAGCCCACTTGGTCATGGTGTATGATCTTTTTAATGTGTTGTTGGATTCTGATTGCTAGAATTTTGTTAAGGATTTTTGCATCTATGTTCATCAGTGATATTGGCCTGTAGTTTTCTTTTTTGGTGACATCTTTGTCAGGTTTTGGTATTAGGGTGATGGTGGCCTCATAGAATGAGTTTGGAAGTTTACCTTCCTCTGCAATTTTCTGGAAGAGTCTCAGTAGGATAGGTGTTAGCTCTTCTCGAAATTTTTGGTAGAATTCAGCTGTGAAGCCGTCTGGACCTGGGCTTTTGTTTGCTGGAAGATTTCTGATTACAGTTTCAATTTCCGTGCTTGTGATGGGTCTGTTAAGATTTTCTATTTCTTCCTGGTTCAGTTTTGGAAGTTTGTATTTTTCTAAAAATTTGTCCATTTCTTCCACGTTGTCCAATTTATTGGCATATAATTGCTGATAGTAGTCTCTTATGATCCTTTGTATTTCTGTGTTGTCTGTTGTAATCTCTCCATTTTCATTTCTAATTTTATTGATTTGATTTTTCTCTCTTTGTTTCTTGATGAGTCTGGCTAATGGTTTGTCAATTTTATTTATTTTTTCAAAGAACCAGCTTTTGGCTTTGTTGATTTTTGCTATAGTCTCTTTTGTTTCTTTTGCATTTATTTCTGCCCTAATTTTTAAGATTTCTTTCCTTCTATTAGCTCTGGGGTTCTCCATTTCTTCCTTTTCTAGTTGCTTTAGGTGTAGAGTTAGGTTATTTATTTGACTTTTTTCTTGCTTCTTGAGGTGTGCCTGTATTGCTATGAACTTTCCTCTTAGCACTGCTTTTATAGTGTCCCATAGGTTTTGGGTTGTTGTGTTTTCATTTTCATTCGTTTCTATACATATTTTGATTTCTTTTTTGATTTCTTCTGTGATTTGTTGGTTATTCAGAAGTGTGTTGTTCAGCCTCCATATGTTGGAATTTTTAATAGTTTTTCTCTTGTAATTGAGATCTAATCTTAATGCATTATGGTCAGAAAAGATGCTTGGAATGATTTCGATTTTTTTGAATTTATCAAGGTTAGATTTATGGCCCAGGATGTGATCTATCCTGGAGAAGGTTCCGTGAGCACTTGAGAAAAAGGTGAAATTCATTGTTTTGGGGTGAAATGTCCTATAGATATCAATTAGGTCTAATTGTTCTATTGTATCATTTAAAGTTTGGGTTTCTTTGTTAATTTTCTGTTTAGTTGATCTGTCCACAGATGTAAGTGGGGTATTTAAGTCTCCCACTATTATTGTGTTATTGTTAATATCCCCTTTCATACTTGTTAGCATTTGTCTTACATATTGCGGTGCTCCTATGTTGGGTGCATATATATTTATAATTGTTATATCTTCTTCTTGGATTGATCCTTTGATCATTATGTAGTGGCCTTCTTTGTCTCTTTTCACAGCCTTTGTTTTAAAGTCTATTTTATCGGATATGAGTATGGCTACTTCTGCTTTCTTTGAAGCTCTTTTAAACAAATGAAGAAAATCGTCTCTAATTCAGATATGGGGTGCTGGACAAATAGGTAGTCCCTAAAGGTAAATTATTTCCTAAAGACAACGTCTGAAAAGTTTGTACCAGACACAGCCTAGTCAAACATGATAATTGCTTTCTAGAAGAGGGCTTAATGATGGTGGGCAAAAATGATGAGTGAGAGGAAAGAGCAGAGTGCGAAATTCAGGTAATTATCTAGATGTTTCTGTCAGGTATCTGTAGCCATTGGCCTGCAATGCAGGAGACCCCAGTTCAATTCCTGGGTCACAAAGATCCCCTAGAAAAGGGATAGACAACCCACTCCAGCATTCCTGGCTCATCTGGTAAAGAATCTGCCTGCAATGTGGGAGACCTGAGTTTGATCCCTGGGCTGGAAAGATCCCCTGAAGAAGGGAATGGCTACCCACTCCAGTATTCTAGCCTGGAGAATTCCATGGACTGTATAGTCCATGGGATTGCAAGGAGTCGGACATGATTGAGTGATTTTCTCTTTCTTTCTTTAATTCTTCAAGCATAATTGCATATTTGGAGTTTCAGTTCTATAGCTGGACAGGATTGTATCCATATCTTTCTGATAAGAGGAAAACCCTCTGATATTTCCCTGCATATTCCAACTTGCATTTAGCTTTGGCTTAGGATAAGTCTACTTAACGGACATACTCCATGGTAGAAATTTTTCTGTCTTAACGAACATGGTTCAGTGTGTCATTTACCTTAGGATCTCTAAAAATGTGTTTGGAATTTTAAAATATATATGCTATACACACCTTGCATTTCATAACTGTATGATAGTTTCTAAATATGTGGAGTTATGATTCAAAAAGAAAAATTAAAGGGAACCATGGACTGGATGGTTTTAAAATATGGGTTTTTACAATTTTGAGCTATATAGTCCATGGAATTCTCTAGGCCAGAATACTGGAGTGGGTAGCCTTTCCCTTCTCCAGGGGATCTTCCCAATCCAGGGATCAAACCCAGGTCTCCCACATTGCAGGCAGATTCTTTACCAGCCGAGCCACCAGGGAAGTGAGAATACTGGAGTGGGTAGCCTATCCTTTCTCCAGCGGATCTTCTCAACCCTGGAATTGAACCAGGGTCTCCAGCATTGCAGGTCAATTCTTTACCAGCTGAGCTATGCTTGGGAAGCCTGTAAAGGCTGAAAAGAACTACAAATATGATATATGAATGCAATCACTCTGTCTTTTGTAGCCCTTGTTTTCTGTTCTTTTTTCCTTGACCTTGAGCCCGTTTGCCTTCTATTATATACAACTCTTTCCAATGGACTAGCTTTGTATTGCTTGCAGCCTGGACTGGGTCCCTGAAGAGATATTAGAGGAACAGTTTAATGGTTAGCAAGTTATGTTGGGAGCTGGGCTTGCTGAGGCAGAACAGAACACAATTGTCCAGACTAGCTGCTTGGGGAACGAGGTTGTCTGGATGCTGTAAGTTTAACGTAATAACGTTGGCAGTGAACAAAGGCAGTGGTTAAGGGATGTCTTGGAGTAAACGGACTGCTGCCTTGGCGTTCCCTAGTTCAGTTCTTCATAATTCTCATTTTATCTTTGATCAGTGTGGGATCCTCTTGTAGTTCTGGGGTATACAAAGCTTTTAAAAAGGTAAAATAGAGAGGGTATTAGGAGACTGCCTGTGGGGAATTGTGCCCTGCATAGCAACACTGGTGGCTTTGAATGTAACATAGAGCTGGTCTGTTTATCCTCAGATATTTTAGTAATATACCTCATACCTTTGCTTCTTTCCTCACACTGGGACAAACCCGATTGCAATAAATATGCTTGTAATGTCCGGGGAGGAGTTTTGACTGTAAAACTATATGACTTTGGCTTTTTTCATAAATATTTATGTTTTAAGACATTCCCCAAACCTCATAACAAAAGATTTTTAAAACAACCAGGCCCTAAAAGAAATCTATGTAAAGATGATGAAAACCAGGCTGTAATCCTAAAAAGAATTTCCTGTGTTCTTTCTAGCTCTTCTTTCCTTACAGCCTTGGTTTTGATAGAATTTATAAAGGCGCACACATGGTTGGGATATATATAAGGAGAATCTTTTGTTACTATAGGAAAGACTGAGATTTGGAAGTCTGTTATTTAATAAAATAATATTAAACATTTTGTAAAAGTCAGTTATATTGATCAGAGGAAAAGTACATTCATGGCCATGACCTCAACTTTAATGAAGGGCCAGATACATGGGAGGGAGCCACCAAAGGGAGGCGATATGTGTATACCTATGGCAAATAGATGGGGAAACAGTGGAAGCAGTGTCAGACTTTGTTTTTTGGGACTCCAAAGTCACTGCAGATGGTGATTGCAGCCATGAAATTAAAAGACGCTTACTCCTTGGAAGGAAAGTTATGACCAACCTAGATAGCATAGTCAAAAGCAGAGACATTACTGTGCCAACAAAAGTCCGTCTAGTCAAGGCTATGGTTTTTCCTGTGATCATGTATGGATGTGAGAGTTGGACTGTGAAGAAAGCTGAGTGCTGAAGAATTGATGCTTTTGAACTGAGGTGTTGGAGAAGACCTTGAGAGTCCCTTGGACTGCAAGGAGATCCAAGCAGTCCATTCTAAAGGAGATCAGTCCTGGGTTCTTTGGAAGGAATGATGGTAAAGCTGAAACTCCAACACTTTGGCCACCTCATGCGAAGAGTTAACTCATTGGAAAAGACTCTGATGCTGGGAGGGATTGGGGGCAAGAGGAGAAGGGGACGACCGAGGATGAGATGGCTGGATGGCATCACCGACTGGATCAACGCGAGTCTGGGTGAACTCTGGGAGTTGGTGATGGACAGGCAGGCCTGGCGTGCTGCGATTCATGGGGTTGCAAGAAGTCGGACATGACTGAGCGACTGAACTGAACCGAACTGAACTGATGGCTGATTCATGTTGAGATTTGACAGAAAACAGCAAAATTCTGTAAAGCAATTATCCTTCAATAAAAAATAAATTAATTTTTTTTAAAGTCCTCTTTTTAATTCCAAGAGGAGCCCAGATGGGGGCCACTGTTTGGATGAATTGGTGAAAATTCATTATCTCTACAAGGGGGAAAAATAACTTGAAAAAGCACCCAAGTGCAAATGTTACAGGTTCACTAGCATTATCTTAAGTTATATGGAACTTGTTAGGAAGCTGAGATTATAGTAACAAAAATCAGGAATAATTTGTGGGACAGAGCAGAATTTCTGTATGTGAATGATTCTTATTTTGAGTGATTTCAGAAGATATATTTCAAAGATATGCTCATGGATCTAGTCTAGGGATTGTATCATAATTGGACTCTACTTTGTGCCTAGTCTCTCAGTCGTGTCCAACTCTTTGCATCCCTGTGGATTGTAGCCTGTCAGGCGCCTCTGTCCATGGGGATTCCCCAGGCAAGAATACTGGCGTGGATTGCCGTGCCCTCCTCCAGGGGCTCTTCCTAACCCAGAGATTAAGCCCAGGTCTCTCTCATTGCAGATGGATTCTTTACCATCTGAGCCACCACACTCTGCTAGAGGACACTAACTTGAATTTAAAATATTTGTTTCTAGAGAGTTTTAAGTGTGTTTAAAAGGGCACTGGAACCTGATTACATTCAATTATCACAGGTGAATTTGTTAACTCATAAATTCAGCAAACTTTTGTGAAGAACACACTATGTGCTAGGTTTTACAATATTCATTTCTTGGTGAGTGTACAAGAATGCTACACTTATCAGAAGAAGGTGGAAGTTTTGACATTTAGGGGAGGCACTTTGCTGGAAGAGAGCCTCTGGGGTTTGGTAACAAGCCCAGGTAAGTAAAGGTGAAGTAAAACCACCATATGGAGGGATATAGGCTCATCTGGAAGCCTCTGACAAATGTTCTGTGACCCTTTGAGAATGTTTCCACAATTTGATTATTTGAATTTTTTTGTTTGTTTGTTTTAGGTAAGAGCTAAACATAGATTTCCTTTAGTGTCTGGCTATTTGAAAATCTTTTGTTATAGGTTGTGTGCATATGTCTTAAAATATAAATGTTTATGGTGAAATAAAGCATTTTCCTTGCTTTATTGCTAGGAAAGTTCTGCAGTTTTTGTGTGAAATGCAGAACTTTGTAGCTCAGAATAAGTGAACCATACAATTTTCCCCAGCAAAAATGCTTTCTGTACCCCCTGCCCCAACTTTTACTTCTCCGGGATCTGTACCTACATTTTCTAAGGATTTTCTTTTCTGTGTATCTCTTGTTTACAGATCTTGCAGCTGATTTATCTCTTTTCCCCATGTATTCAATGTTTGGGCAAATTTGGTTATGACTTTAAACTCAGATGGAAACTATTTTGAGTTTTTAAATGTCCAAGGTCTTTGCTGTGGTTTCTCATATGTCTTTCCTAAGTTTCTAATAATAACTTCCTCTGATCTTTCTGGTGGCAGTCAGGAGCTGTATGGGTAAGTGAGCTGCTCTAAATTATTGAATTTGGAAGATATGGCTATTCTTGGACAGTAAGAGTTAGAATATAATTGATTTGATTTGATATTTTAATTCTCTTAATTAGTCATTTTCAGTGCGTAAATCTTTTAGGGGTTAGGGTAGGAAGTTTGTATAAATAGTTATTTTTTTCCCCTGATCTACTTGCTCTCAAAATTTTACCAGATTTATGGGACTTCATTAATAGCTTGGAATAGCAGTGAATCTTTTTCTAAGTATGTTGGTGCCCCTGTCTTAATGCTAGATATACAGTAAAGGGTGCTTTTTTGGGCCACTTTATTTTTTTAATTAAAGGATAATTGCTTTACAGAATTTTGTGGTTTACTGTCAAACATCAGCAAGAATCAGCCATAGGTATAGCCATGCTCCATGTCCCCTCCCCAACCTTCCTCCCATCTCCTTCCCCATCCCACCCTTCTAGATTGTCACAGAGCCCTGTTTGAGTTCCCTGAGTCATACAGCAAATTCCCATTGGCTATCTATTTTATATATGGTAATGTAAGTTTCCATGTTACTCTCTCCATACATCTCACCCTCTCCCTCCCCTCCCACCCATGTCCATTGGTCTGTTCTCTATGTCTGTTTCTCCATTGCTGCCCTAAAATAAATTCATCAGTACCACCTTTCTAGACTCCATATATATGTGTCAATATATGATATTTATATTTCTCTTTCTGACTTACTTCATTCTGTGTAATAGGCTCTAGGTTCATCCACCTCATTAGAATTGACTCAAATGTGTTCCTTTTTATGACTAAGTAGTATTCCATTGTGTATATGTGTACCACAGCTTCTTTATCCCTTCATTTGTCAGTGGACATCTAGGTTGCTTCCATGTTCTACCTATTGTAAAAGATTCTGCAATGAACATTGGGGTACACGTATCTTTTTCAGTTTTGGTTTCCTCAGGGTATATGCCTAGTAGTGGGATTGCTGAGTGATATGGTGGTTTTATCCCCAACTTTTAAAGGAATCTCCATACCATCTTGCACAGTGGCTGTATCAATTTACATTCCTACCAGCAATGCAAGAGGGTTCCCTTTTCTTAAAGGGTGCTTTTTAAAGGCCAACTTCTCTTTGCTTTAGCTTTCATTCCTCTTGGAATGGTTCCTTTAACTAAAAAATGTTTCATGATTTATTAGTGTTCATTTTAAATTAAAAAATTTTAAAGTTGGGAGGAATCTTAGAAATTCTGTATCTACCTTCCATTTGGTGAACAAATATGTTCAAATTCTGCTTGAACAGTTCTACTAAAAGTAACATCCTATTTCATGGGAACCATTCAGTTTGTAAAAGTTCTACCTATGTATTGAGTAAAATACACTTCCTATAGTTTCTAGTCGTTCATTCTAGGTGGTCTTCCACAGCAAAGTGGAATGTCTTACACATTTAAAATTGAGGTTATGAAGGCAGGTAAGAATTAGATACTAAACTCAAAAAGTTAATGGAAAGATGTTTAGCATGATACACACTAAATAAAAGTATATACCACATGCTACAGAATACATAGTAGATCTATTAAAGACATTTTGTTTTCTCAAAGGGTCATCTAAATTGGAACTTGAAGATAAAGAGATATTTGGACTGAGCAACAGCAAAAGTATAGAAATATGAAACTGTGACACATTCAAATGAAATATGATGAGAATGAAAATGGCATGTGTGTGTGGTAGTGATGGAAAGAAGACTAGGAAAGGAACTAGAGATTATACATAGGCCCAGACCTTAAAGAATTTTGTGGTCTTAAGGGAGTTTGAACTTTCTACAGACAAAGGTCCGTCTAGTCAAGGCTATGGTTTTTCCAGTGGTCATGTATGGATGTGAGAGTTGGACTGTGAAGAAAGCTGAGCGCCGAAGAATTGATGCTTTTGAACTGAGGTGTTGGAGAAGACTCTTGAGAGTCCCTTGGACTGCAAGGAGATCCAAGCAGTCCATCCTGAAGGAGATTGGTCCTGGGTGTTCATTGGAAGGACTGATGTTGAAGCTGAAACTCCAATACTTTGGCACCTGATGCGAAGAGTTGACTCATTGGAAAAGAGCCTGATGCTGGGAGGGATTGGGGCAGGAGGAGAAGGGGACGGCAGAGGATGAGATGGCTGGATGGTATCACTGACTCGATGGACTTGGGTTTGTGTGGACTCCGGGAGTTTGTGATGGACAGGGAGGCCTGGCGTGCTGCAATTCATGGGGTCGCAAAGAGTCGGACATGACTGAGCGACTGAACTGAACTGAACAGAATACAATGGATAGTCACTAAAGCATGTTTTAAGCAGAGAAACAACTTGATTACATTTGCTTTTTTTAACTGAAGAATACAAAAAACCTGTTTTTATTTCACCAGAATTTTACAAACTTATGCATAAGAGAAAATGACTTTTTCAGAATGAAATTGGGTTCTTCCCCCAACCTCTTTCCCCACCACTTCCAAATATCCCTCAGGATTATTTATTTCAAAAACTGAAATTCAGGACATGAACATTCATTAAGAAAAGGCACACATGATATATCTTGCTTGTTTCCTCCTTTCTTTCTATCTACATTAAACAAATAATGATATGACCCACTATAAGTCTCTGATTTTCCTTGAATTCAAAATTCAAGATAGTATAAATGGTTGATTACCAACCTATATTCCAGGAACAGGGAACTTGACTGGAGAAAAAAAAATTACTATTCATCTTCTACTAAAAGACAGAGCCAGGTAGATATTCAAGGAAAGCACGCAAGTGTTTAAGAGAGTAAGAGGTGGAAGATAGCAGATATGTGTGAAAAAAATGAATGTCAGCTGGTCAGGGTGTAAAAAGCACAGATTTTGTAGCACCATAGACCTGGGGTGGATGTAAAATTTATGAACTCATTTACTCTCTTAAAACCTTACTATAACACTTTCACCTTCTATTTCCTTGTTATAAAATGTGGGTTAATGCAAGCCTCATAGTTTTATTATGAACTTCAAATAGAGAAACAGTGAATGCTTAATAATACCTACACATCATTGACAAAAAAGGAAATTAAAATAGCAGTTTTCGTAATCTGGGCTTCTCTAGTGGCTCAGATGGTAAAGAATCCACCTGCAATGTGGGAGACCTGGGTTCAATCCCTGGGTTGGGAAGATCCCTTGGAGAAGAGAACGGCCACTCCAGTATTCTGGCACAGAGAATTCCATGGACTGTATATAGTCTATGGGGTCGCAAAGAGTTGGACACAGCTGAGCAACTTTCACTTCACTTCCCTAATCTAGGCAGGCCTAGAAGGGAGTAATCAAGTTTAGGTGTAGTGGAGGAGGTAAAAGCTAAGGTGAAGTTAGAAGC
This sequence comes from Cephalophus harveyi, assembly GCA_006410635.1. Classification (NCBI taxonomy): domain Eukaryota; kingdom Metazoa; phylum Chordata; class Mammalia; order Artiodactyla; family Bovidae; genus Cephalophus; species Cephalophus harveyi. Next base: position 116,736 of record SJYT01003306.1, read on the forward strand.
AGCCTGGAGTTATACTGACGCTCTCATTACGCTCCTCTTCTCTACTTTGACTTCAGCGGATACTCTATCCAAATTTTTTACTTACTCTTCAAACTTCACCTTAGTTTTTTTTTTAACCTCCTATATTTGCCTTTTAGTCAGATCACCCTTACTCAGTCACTTAGTCATGTCCAACTCTTGTGACCCCATGGAATGTAGCCCTCCAGGCTCCTCTGTCCTGGGGATTTTTCAGGCAAGAATACTGGAGTGGGTTGCTATTTCTTCCTTCAAGGGATCTTCCCTACCTGGGGATCGAACCTGCATCTCCTGTGTCTCATTCATTGCAGGCTCATACTTTACTGCTGAGCCATCTGGGAAGCCTGAGATTACCTTCGGAAGCAGGTAAAGGAAGAGAGTTAAGTGAAGCAAACACAGATAGAATTCAGGAGTCTATTTGGGTGCCTGAGGTAATTCAGGAAAACTTAGGGAGGAGTCTGTACTTAAGAAAGAAATGGGGGAGATGGAGAAGGATGATGAGAAAAGAAAAAAAGGAAAGACAGGAAGAAAGACAAAGACAGAAAGACTGAAAAGAAGACAGAAGAGAAGGAAGACAGAAAGTAAGGGAAGAAAGAAAAAGAAAAAGTGAGGGTGAAGATGGGGGCAGGGAGGGAGGGAGGGAGGGAAGAGTTGGACACGACTGAGCAACTGAACTGAACTGAACTGAAGCTGTCTCTTATACACATCTAGATGTGTATAAGAGACAGGAGGGAGGGTGGGAGATGGTTGATGAACACAGGAGGTGAAAAGAAGAGAGTGATATTGACTGCCTTGGTTTTCAAAACTACACATTAGAATGACTAGGGCATTTTAAAGAAATATTGTTGTCTTCAGCCCATCCCCTAGGATTCTGTTTAATTGTTACAGGGTGTTGCCTGGGCATGAAGATTTTTAAAAGCTCCCCAAGGAATTCATATTGTGCAGCAAAATTTAAGAACCACTGATCCAGATCATCACCTATTCAGTAGGAGATGGTTTTCAGCATTCTATTTATATGGCACATAGAAGTGGACAAAATGCTATAATTGTGTTCTGATTAGAAAAAAGTAGGGAAACTACTTCCTCGGATCAGGTCACTGTTCTTTATTAATGAAGCCTGATAGAGAGTTTATTTCCTGTTTTGGTAGTTATATCCCATTATTTCATACGGTGAGTCTATACTTAACTAAAACCCACATGCTTCTCATATAAGAACTATGTTAAATGAGGTCTCCTCTCTTCCCCATCTTTGAGGCTGATTTTTTAAAGACAATTTTTAAGAGAACTTTTAGGTTCACTGTAAAATTTAGAGAGAAGTGCTCTGATTCCCCAGGCTTTCCAGGTAGCTCAGTGGTAAAGAACCCACCTGCCAATGTAGGAGACGGGTTCTATCCCTGGATTGGGAAGGTCCCCTGGAGAAGGAAATGGCAACCCATTCTAGTATTCTTGCCTGGGAAATCTCATGGACAGGGGAAGCTGGCGGGCTACATTCCATGGTGTCGCATAGTTTAACATGACTAAACAATAACACAGATTCCGCACAGACTTCCTGCCTCCACACCTGTGTAACCGCTCTCAATATCAACATTACTTGCCAGGAGAGTACATTTTTTTCTAAGGATGAACCTACACTGACACATCATAATCACCCAGAGTCCATGGTTTACTTTAGGGTTCACTTTTTTTTGTTGTACTTTATATGGGTTTGGACAAATGTATAATGGCATATATCCATCATTATGGTATCATCAGAGTATTTTCACCACCCTAAAAATTTTCTGGCTCTGCTTATTCATCTCTCTTTCTCCACCCCTGGCAAACCTGATCTTTTTATTGTTTCCACATTTTTGCCTTTTCCAGAATGTCATATGGTTGGAATCATACAGTATTTAATCTCCTCAGATTGACTTCTTTCTTCACTTAGTAATATACATTTCAGTTTCCTTCATGTCTTTTCATGGCTCATAGCTCATTTTTTTTAAACACTGAATAATATTTCATTGTGTGGATGTTCCATAATTTAATTACCCATTCCCTACTGAAGAACATCTTGATTGCTTCCAACTTTTGCCAATTATGAAGAAGTTTCTATGAACATCCATGTGCAGAGTTTTGTGTAGACATAAGTTTTCCATTTCTTTAGGTAAATACCAAGGAATGTGATTGTTAGATCATTTGGTAAGAATTCATTTAGTTTTGTAAGAAAATCACCTAAACACCTTCCAAAGTGGCTGTACCATTAGCATTCCCACCAGCAATAAATGAGTGTTCCTGTTGTTTCTCATCCTTGCTGGCCTTTGGTGTTGCCAGTGTTCTGGATTTTGGCCTTCTATTAAGTGTGCAGTGGTTCCCATTGTTGTTTGAGTTTGCACTTCCCTGATAATAGGATGTACAGTTTCTTTTCATATGCTTATTTAACATCTATGTATCTTCTTTAGTAAGGTGTCTATTAGGGTCTTTGCTCCATTTTAAAATCAAGTTCTTTGTTTTCTTATTGTTGAGTTTTGAGGGTTCTTTGTATATTTTTTGGATGATACTTCTTTATCAGTTGTGTCCTTTGCAAATATTTTCTTACAGTCTGTGACTTGTCTTCTAATTCTCTTGATATTGTTTTTTGCAGGGCAGAAGTTTTTAATTTTGATGAAGCTCAGCTGTTTCTTTCTTGGGTCTTATCTTTGTGATGTTGTGTTTTAAAGGGCATCACACCCAGGATCATTCAGATATTTTCCTATGTTGTCATCCAAGAGTTTTATATTTTATGTGTAAGACTATGATCCATTTTGTTAGTTTTCATAATGGGCATAAAGTCTGTTTCTGATGTATTTTTTCATTCCTTTATGACCAAGAAACAATACATCAGAAACAGACCTTATACCAAGATGGTGCAAGAATTCTTTTTTAATTTGTAAAAATTTTCAAAGAAGTTTCCTGATAAAGGTCTGAGAGAAAAGTCCCCTTAAGGTACTTATTCATCAAGTCTTCTACAAGCTGCAGTCTAGAATATGCTAAACATATAGGTTGGGAAGTCACTACCAATATTCTTGTCTTGGAAGAAAAATGCTATTTCCGTCTCTGGATGAATTGAATAAATGCTATTTTGTTTAGAGCATTTTGACTTCAACAGCAGGGCTTCGAAGAGCTCAGAGGTTCAAATGTTACCTAACAATAGAGTACTGTTGAACAAATTAAGGGACATAAATGCCATTTTCTTGAAACCTGCTAGCAAGCTACAGATAAACTGTGATACTTGCTTATACACATTCACTGGATTTCATTTAGAAGAACTCTAATAGACAAAAGCGTTTGGCCCAAGACGTTTTATTATAGGCTTTCTTCCCAAAGTGGATATTTTCTAGGTTATAGACTTAAGCAAAAAAGAATTTAGTTTTGAAAACCCAAAGGCAATTTTAAAATAAAGTATTCAGTACACTGGGTACCTGAGATTCCTTTCCTTTTAAAAAAAATTTATTTATTTATCTTTGGCTCTGCTGGGACTTCATCGCTGCGTGCAGGCTTTGTCTAGTTGTGACAAGCAGAGGCTGCTCTTCGTTAAGGTGCACAGGCTCCTCGTTGTGGTGGCTTCTCTTGGTGCAGAGCACAAGCTCTCGGTGCACAGGCTTCTAGATGCGACAAGTGGGCCCAGTGCTTGTGGCTCTCGGACTCTAAAGTGATGAGTCAGTAGTTGTGGCGCCCAGGCTTAATTGCTCTGGGGCATGGGCAGGTGGAATCTTCCTGGACCAGGGATCAAACCCGTGTCCCTTGCATTGGCAGGTGGATTCTTATCCATTGTACCACTGGGAAAGTCCTGTAAAACCCAAAGACATTTTTAACAGTAACAAGAACAGGATTCTTACCATTAGTGATGAAGACATATGGGAGTTCTAAAGACTTCTTTTGGAAAATAATTATTGAAGAAGTATAAAACTAATTAAAACAATCACTTTCAACTTTGAAAGTTGAAGTTTTTATTAGGGTTGATCCTAATACAATTTTTGGAAGCAGATGAAGTTTGTCTTTTCTGGACCTGCTGTCCCTGTTCGGGTCTTGGGCCTCTTGTACCTTCTGCTATAGCTTTCTCTACTGCCTTTGTGGCCCATGACCCGTGACTGCCTTCCCATCTCCTACCTGTCACCAACATGTCAAACCTAAGCCTTGGGCAGCATATGTCAGGTTGTCTTCTTCCAAATAGCTTGCTTTGAATCATATACTCTCAGCATTCCTCTTTGAAAACTGATTAATTTCCTGTATTTCCTGTAATTTCTGCTGATGATATGTGTGTTTTAATATTTTACTTCATCTTGAGGGGCAATTCACAGAAAAGAGCATGCAAATATCCAATAAATACATGCTTGTAGGATATATCACTAGTAGGCAGGTCACCCTGCTTATTTAACTTACATGCAGAGTACATCATGAGAAACACTGGGCTGGAAGAAACACAAGCTGGAATCAAGATGGGGTCGCAAAGAGTCGGACACGACTGAGCGACTGAACTGAACTGAACTGAGGCAGGGATCTGGGAGGGTGAATTATCATAATATAACTTGACTCCCCATACTTCCCTCTTGACTTTCACTGTCCTTCCTCATGTCCACTCTCCTACCAAAATGGCTTTCCTGCTGTTCTCTGAAAATTGCAGGCATGCTCCCTCTTCTTTCACTTGCTATTTTCTATTATATTGAGGTTGAAACCTTCCCTGACTACTCTATTTAAAATTTTACCTTTCTTCCTAGATGTTCTCTATTTCCTCCCCTGCTTTATTTTTCTCATGGCACATCACCACCTGGCATACTATTGATTGGTATATTGATATATTACTACCATTAAAATTAAGATCTATAAGGGTAAAGTTTTAGGTCTGCTTTGTTAAGAAAGCTGAGCACTGAAAAATTGATGCTTTTGAACTGTGGTGTTGGAGAAGACTCTTGAGAGTCCCTTGGACTGCAAGGAGATCCAACCAGTCCATTCTGAAGGAGATCAGCCCTGGATGTTCTTTGGAAGGAATGATGCTAAAGCTGAAACTCCAGTATTTTGAAAACCTCATGTGAAGAGTTGACTCATTGGAAAAGACTCTGATGCTGGGAGGGATTGGGGGCAGGAGGAGAAGGGGATGACAGAGGATGAGATCCTGGATGGCATCACTGACTCGATGGACGTGAGTTTGAGTGAACTCCGGGAGTTGGTGATGGACAGGGAGTCCTGGCGTGCTGCAGTTCATGGGGTCTCAAAGAGTTGGACACGACTGAGCAACTGAACTGAACTGAACTGAAGGGTAAAGTTTTAGATCTGCTTTGATCCATATATAACACAGAGTCTGTCTAGTAATACTGCACAAATATTTTTTGGGAAAGAATATGGAAGTATTTATTCATACTAAAAATGAGCAGATTCTTTCACTCATTAACCCTACTTCTAAAGTAAAGTTCAGTGCATATTATTTTGGACACCTCCCATGGAGAGGTAAGGCTTATGTCTCCTCCCCTTGAATCTAGGTAGACTCTATGATTGATTAACCAATAGAATGTGGTTGAAAAAATATGACCAGGTTTCAGAACCAAACCTTAAGAAATTAACGGTTTCCATTTCTGATCTCTGAGAAACTTGCTTTTAGAACCAGTCATCATGCTATACAAAGCCTCAGCAGTCCACAGAGAGGACAGGGTGGAAAGGAATTGAAATTTTTGGTTAATAGTACCCTCTGAGCTCTCAGCTAACAGCCAGTAATGGCTTGCCAGCTCTTTGAATGGGCTGTTTGGAAATTAATCCTTTAACCCTATTTGATCTACTCCAGCTTAAGCTACATGAATTGTTCTGCTCACTCTGTTGAAATTATAAATTAATAAGCTATTTTAGGGTGGTTTGTTTACAAAAATTGGTAACTAGAACACTACTTTTAATGAATCTCTCTTACAAAAGTAAGAACACCAGAACACAAAAATAGATGTATATAGGGATATTTTAGGATAATCTTTATGACAGTCCAAAAAATAGCTTTATTATACAACATATTATAATCTATTTCATTTCTATATGCTAATAATGAACATTCTGAAAAAGAAATTACAAAGGCAAGTCCATTAACAATAGTATTACAAAGAATAAAAAAGAATTCACCAAGCAGATGAAAATCTTATACAATGAAAACTACAAAACATTGCTGAAAGAAATTAAAGACATAAGTACATAGAAACAAATTCCATGTCATAGGTTGGAAGTCTTAATATTGTTAAGATGTTAATGTTACCCAAAGTAATTTGTATTTTGAGTATAATCCCTAACAAAATCCCAAAGACTGTTTTTGCAGCAACAGAAAAACCCATCCTAATATTAATAAGGGACCTCAAGGGACCCACAAATAGCCAAAATAATCTTGAAAAAGAAGAACAAAGCTGAGGGACTGACACTGATTTTCAAGTTTATTACAAAGCTACGGTAATTAAAACAGTGTGTTACTTGCATAAAGACAGGCATATGGTATAGATGGGGTCAAATGAGTTTTTTAAGGGTGGAATAACAGTTTAATGGGGAAATAATAGTCTTTTTAAAAAATGATGCTGAGAAAACTGGATGTCCAAATGCAGAACAATGAAATTGTACCCTTAACTAGCAGTGTATACAAAAATTAACCCCAAATAGGTCAAACACTTAAATGGAAGATCTTTGAGTGTTTGAGTGTCTCCTGCGGTGGCATGGGTCAGCAGTGGCCTGCCACAGCGACAGGGGCTCTGGCTGCAGCAGACCTGGGTGGTGTGAAAATCCTCTTGGAGGAGTTCACCATTAGGCCCACCATAGAACCACTGAGCAGATGACCCACAAACTGGAGAGCAATTATACCAAAGAAGTTCTTGCACTGTTGTGAAAGTTCTAGGGCCCACAACAGATTCCCCAACCTGGGGATCCAGCAAAGGCGCTGAGAACCCCCAGGGATTTTGACTTTGAAGGCCAGTGGGATTTGATTAGAGAACTTCCACAGGACTAGAGAAACAGACTCTTGGAGGGAACAAACAAAATCTTGTGTGCACCAGGACCGAGGAGAAAGGAGTAATGTAAGATCTAAAACTATAAAACTCTTAGAATAGACTACAGGGCATAAGATGCACAGTGTTGAATGTGGCAATGATTTCTTGGCTATGACACAAAAGGAAAAGCAATAAAAGAAAGATAAGATAAACAAACTAGACTTAATCAAAAATTTCAAATTATGTTCAGTGAAAGTCACTATCAACAGAATAAAAGGGTCACTCATTTTGGAAGTGATCTGTGAGTTCTTTTCTGTGGGATCTTCAAAGATCCCAGTTCTCAGGGAGTTGATTAGTGGATAATTTTCCCACATGTCTAAAAGTGGAGAATGCTTTTGTAATATAGTGATTTATTTTGTGTGGGGAGAAGTGATTGGTGAAAGGGGGAAATGCTTTGAAGCCTAGGGATCTCTCTCATTAGTACTGAGGCTGTAGGTCTAGGGATCAAAAGAACTATGCTCTGATCCTAGTTCTGCTGGTGACTAGCTGACTTTAAGCAAAACTTAACCTGCTCTGTGCCTCTTGTTTCCTTACCTGTATTTAGATACATGACAGAAGAAAGATTCTTTCACTGACTACATAGAATGGTCACAACATTTGCTTCCTTATAAGAGTTTATAGAAATGAGTAATGTCTTGCCATTGCAGCAGCTAGATGGCACCATCACCTCTAACATTTGTTTTAATCATTCAAATTTAATTGCAGCTGGTGCTTTCTTTGGCAACTTTTAGATTAAAAGAAATGTAGGTGTGTTTCTTTGCAATATTATGGATCTTTTCAAAGAAGAATCATCATAGATAAACCTGAAGTGTTTTAGAAAACTGAAAGTCATCCTTTAGTAGAGGATGTATGTATGTTAGTTGCTAAGTTGCATCCAAATCCTTGCAATCCCATGGACTGTAGCCTACCAGACTCCTCTGTCCATGGAATTTTCTGGAAAAGAATACGGGAATGTATTGTCATTTCCTTCTCCAGGAGATCTTCCCAACCCAGGGACCAAACTTGCATCTCCTGCATTGCGGGCGGATTCTTTGCATCTGAGCCACCAAGAAGCCCTTCGAGGATTGTTGTTGTCCAGTTGCTAACAACTGTGTGTCCGAGTCTGCACCCCATGGACTGCAGCACGCCAGGCTTCCCTGTCCTTCACTATTTCCCGGAGTTTGCTCAGACTCATGTCCATTGGGTTGGTGATGGTATCCAATCATCTCATCCTCTGTCATCCCCTTCTCCTTTTGCCTTCAGTCTTTTCCAGCATCAGGTCTTTCCCAGTGAGTCAGCTCTTCGCATCAGGTGACCGAAGTGTTGGAGCTTCAGCATCAGTCCTTCCAATGAATATTCAGAATTGATTCCCTTTAGGATGGACTGATTTGATCTCCTTGCTGTCCAAGGGACTCTCAAGAGTCTTCTCCAGTGCCACAGCTTGAAAGCATCAATTCTTCAGTGCTCAACCTTCTTTACGGTCCAACTCTCACACCCATACATGACTACTGGAAAAACCACCGCTTTCACTATATGGACCTTTGTTGGCAAAGTGATATCTCTGCTTTTTAATACACTGTCTAGATTTATCGTAGTCTTTCTTCCAAGGAGCAAGCATCTTCTAATTTCATGACTATAGTCACTGTCCGCAGTGATTTTGGAGACCACGAAAATAAAATCTGCCACTGTTTCTACTGTTTCCCCATCTATTTGCCATGAAGTGATGGGACCGAATGCCGTGATGTTAGGTTTTTGCATGTTGACTTTTAAGCCAACTTTTTCAGAATCACTCTATTCTTATCACCTCTTGGGTCATAGTTGCCCTAGTTTCATCAGAGTTCTCTCTTTTCACTCCGGATGCCAGACTGACAGGCCAAGCCTGAGGGAGTAAAATTATGTGAGAAAGGTTGTGTTTATTTAGGAAGGTTCTGTCCTTACGACATCTGCAGATCCAGGGAAAGAAATCTGCAGAGTTACTAACTGCATGCTTTGTTGCCTGCCAGGCTCCTCAGTCCATGGGATTCTCCAGGCAAGAATACTGGAGTAGCTTGCCATTCCCTTCTCCAGGGGATCTTCTGGACCCAGGGATTGAATCCAGGCCACCTGCATTGCAGGTGGATTCTTTACCATCTGAGCCACTGGAAAAGCCCAGTTAAATCATAGGTTTTAGCAATACCTGAGCAAGCCAGCTTCTGCATTTTACCACTAAGTATCTGAAACTGATAGAGGTTTATGTGATTTTTTCAAGCTTAACACCCACCCCCACCCCAACCCCTGCAAAATAGTAGTCTTCAGACTCCCAACTCTTGTTTTTCCACTAGGCTGCTTTTTATTTTATTTATTTTTTTTTTTGAGTAAACTTAGCTGTTTTGCCTTGAGTGTTACAACTCAGTGGGAGTTTGCAAGATCTTTTTGTATTTACCAAATAAATAAATAAATTGAATCTCATAAATGGATGAAATATTTAAACCAGTTCTAGCTCCTTTATCACCAATGAGCTCTAGATCAAGGNTTTTATTTTTTTTTTTTTTTGAGTAAACTTAGCTGTTTTGCCTTGAGTGTTACAACTCAGTGGGAGTTTGCAAGATCTTTTTGTATTTACCAAATAAATAAATAAATTGAATCTCATAAATGGATGAAATATTTAAACCAGTTCTAGCTCCTTTATCACCAATGAGCTCTAGATCAAGGGTGCTTTGGGCACCTGGGAAATTATGTGTGATCAAACTGTTTGTGATTTAAGTTCTCTATTTCTTAAAAATGATTTAAGAAATATCTCACCTTTCTTTAAAATATTTCACTAAAAAATATAAGAAAACTAAGGAGATAATGGAGTAAAATTTCTTTTTAATTTTCTAAAATAATATAAAAATTTAGCTTACTGTCTTTTTTCTCTTAATTTTTCTTTTAAATTTATGTCTCAGTTATTCATAATATTTTTTTTTTCAGTTCACCAGATACCTAGAAGAACATCCTAAACAAGGAGCTATCTTCCACCTCACCTCTAGCTTTGATCATTTAAACAGGAGAGATTTGTGGATTTGGCTTCATCTACTTTCTGATATGACTGCCTTAAAATTATGGAACTCTCGCTATGCTAACATAATGCTTCTTTTCTTTGTTTTTTCTTTCTTCAAGTGTCTTGATACTGAATCATGAATTTCAAAGAGACACTAAGACTTTAGAAATCTGCTTGAAAGACACTAGCAGTTTTGCTGGATAGTACATTGAGCAATAGTCATATTTTTTCTCTTTTCATCAACTCTGTCCCTTGCAAAATAAAAGATTACTCAGCAGTTTATATTTTTTTATGGTTTTGACAAACCCTTTTTTTTTTCTTGTGTAATATGTCGTGACTATAAATCACTTTTCCCAGAACTCTGAGACAGGATGGTGAATAGTTTTAGGAAATGGTGATGATAGTAACTTGATATTCTGAGAGCAATGCTTCCCAGTCTGTTTGAAACCTTTACAATGAAGAAGATAAATTGAAGGAACTTTGCATGATAATAGCTATATTTATATGTGTTGACTGTAAAAATATATAAAAACAAAAAGTTACTATAAATTCAGTAATACTGTTTACTTGAATTAGTGTTTTAATAGTCATAAAATATCCATATATATTTGAAAAATATGAGTTCTTCTATGAGCAAAATATATCATGTATTTAGTTGAGAGATAGTACTAGATATCCCTAGAGATTTAGATTCCAGTTCTATATAGCTTCCCCAAAGCTGTAAATTGGAAGCCATTGTTGATAAATATCTCCAAGTGAACTGGATTTTAATGATAATATTCAGCTGCAGTCACAAGTATATGGGAACTTAATATGTTCTGGAATTATGCAAAGTTGCCTTCCATGTGTTAACTAACTTAATCCCCATAATAGTCCTATAAGGTAGGTATTACCATTGTCTCCATTTTATAAATGTAAAGAGAGAAGCTTAAAAGGTTTGAGTCACTTTTTCAAGGTCATATAGCTAATCGGTGGCAGATATAAGCCCCAATACAAGAAATTCCAAAGCATGGCATTAACCACAATACCTTTTTCCTTCACTTAATTGAAATCTGTTTCTCACTTGAAAGTTTAAGATGATGTTTTAACCTATAGGTAATTCTGATCTTCATGCCTATATCACACAATCAGAGGTAAGCTGAGATAGCTGTCAATTTAATGCTCTTGGAACAGAAGTGTATTTTAATAAAAATGCAGAGTCACCCAAAACACCTGGAAGGGACTTTAGAGATCATACGATACAGTGGTTCTCAAGTAGAATAGGGGGACACTTGAGTGAGTATTAAATCCAAACTCCACCATAGACTTACAGAATCCAGATTTCTAGAGGGCAGATGATCTTAGACACGTATGTTTCAAAGATAGCCCCAACTGAATTTAATGTGTGTATATATATATACATATGAAAAGAAAAAGTGAAAGCGAAGTCGCTCAGTCGTGTCAGACTCTTTGCGACCCCGTGGACTGTAGCCCACCAAGCTCCTCTGTCCATGGGATTCTCCAGGCAAGAGTACTGGAGTGCGTTGCCATTTCCTTCTCCAGGGGATCTTCCTGACCCAGGGATTGAACCCAGGTCTCCCACATTGCAGGCAGACGCTTTAACCTCTGAGCCACCAGGGAAGCCCCATATATATATATATACATATATGTGTGTGTATATATATATGTGTGTGTATATATATGTATCTGGTAAGAATCACTGGTCTAATTTACCTTCCTCTTTGAAGAACTTGAAGTCCAGAGGGAGACTAAGTTACTCCTGTTCTAGATCTAATTTAAAATCTTTGCAGTCATCACCATAAATATTTTTTCTCTTTTCATAAATCTAAGAGATAAAAAATCCTTTTGAATGTCTTGTAATCTGAATACAGAGGAAGAACTTAGGCAGAAAAACATAAAAAAATGAAAGCAATGAATGCTATGTAGGGAAATGAGTGGCAGCAGAAAGAGAAGGTGTTTAGTTGAGAGAGACGTCTCTAAGGTAGGCTTTAGAATGGGGGTGAGTTTTGAAGGAAGAGTAGAACTTAGTGGAGCAGAGATGGGGAGAAGGAAGTTTTTCAGGCAGCAGTAGTGTAATAAAAAGCCAGGGAGGGGGGCAGGAAGATGAACAGAAGTTTGGTGTAAATGAAAAGACCATTCTAGCTATGATAGGTGGCTTTCTAGGGGAAGAAATAGAAGACAATTGGAAAAGTAGATGGACGCTAGACTGGTGCCCTTGTGTGCTAGCCTAAGAAGCTGGCACTTTTTCCTGTAGGAAGAGGAAAGCTATGAAAGTCTTAGAGGATGAGTGAAAATGATATTTGTAAGTCCAGTGGCTGAGTTTGAGAGTATAGAGTTAGATTCACCTGATGATTTGGTCTAATGATGGCCCAGCAGGAAAAAAACTCTTCCTGCAGTACAGGAGACACAGGAGACACAGATTTGACCTCTGGGTCAAGAAGATCCTCTAGAGAAGGAAATGGCGACTCACCCCAGTAGTCTTGCCTGGAGAATCCCATGGACAGGGGAGCCTGGAGGGCTATCGTCCAAAGGGTCACAAAAAGCTGGATATGACTGAGTAGCTGAGCATGCACAGTACGGAGGAAGAACTCCATACAACTAGAGAATAATGGAATGGGTTGCCATGTCCTCCTCCATGACCCTCCTCTGGATCTTCCTGACCCAGGGATCAAACCCTTGTTTCTTACCTTTCCGGCATTGGCAGGCGGGTTCTTTACCACTAGCACTACCTAGGAAGCTCAGAACTTCTAATATTTGTGTTTAAATAGGTTAGTATTTTAAATTTCAGAGAGAGTCGAAGCGACAGAATTTAGTCTGAGGTTTTAAAAATTTGCTCACTACTGTTTTTATTCTCACTCTAGCCAAGTATGCCTATTTATCATTCTACTTTCACAAAATTTCAATCAGTGGTGACATTGATTTTGCCTCAGAAAGAGAAGTAAACTAGAAAGCCATGGTAACTCTTCAGGAAGAATTTATTTATTTTTGTCCCCCTTTGTGGAGTTTTTTAAATTAAATGTTTTGTTCTGAGGTAGCCAGAGATCCACACATAGTTGTTGCCACTAATACAGAAGAGTTCTATGTACCCAGATTCCCCCAAGGACAACATCTTGGAAAACTGGAGTTCAGTATCATAGCAGGATACTGGCACTGGTACAGTCAAGATACAGAACATCACATCACCACAGAGATTTCTGCTCTTGTCCTTTTATACTAGCCATATTCAGGTCCCTCCTGCCCTTAACCCCTCATTCACCTCAGCAACTACTAATCTAGTCCCCATTTCTCTGGTTCTTTAATAATATGTATCAAAAATGTTGTATAAATATAATAATATAGTATTTAACATTTAGGGATTGACATTACTGAGCATAATTCTCTGGAGATTCATCCAGGTTGTTGTACATATCAGTAGTTTGTTCCTTTTTATTATTTTCTATAGTGTTTTAGAGTGTACCTCTTTGCATAGCTTTTTTAGTAATTTAGATATTATATTATGTGTGCATTGCTCATCACAGTCTACTGGTGCCATCATTTTCCCAGTTTGAAGGAGTGTTAAAAACTTACCTCCGTTTACATCTTACTGCTTTCCCTCATTTTCAAAGTAATTATCTTAAATATTTCCTCTAAATATATTTAGAATTACACCAGATAGTGTGATTTTTGCTTCAACCATCAAACATAATTTACAAAACTAAATTAAAGTGTACTGAATGTATTCACATTTTTGCATTTATTCACGTTTATTAATTATATTGCATTTATTCACATTTTTGCTTACCATATTCTTTCTTCCTGATGTTTTCAGTTTCCTTCTTTTATAATTTCTGGTAAAAAAAAAAAACTTTTAGAGTAGGTCTACTAGTGACAAATTCTCTTAGTGTCCCTTTATCTGATAATGTTTTGATTTCTACTTTAATTTTTTAATTTAAATTTATTTATTTTAATTGGAGGCTAATTACTTTACAATATTGTATTGGTTTTGCCATACATCAACATGAATCCACCACGGGTGTATAGGTGTTCCCCATCCTGAACCCCCCTCCACCTCCCTCCCCATACCATCCCTCTGGGTCATCCCAGTGCACCCTAAGCATCCTGTATCCTGCATCTTTTTTTTTTTTAATAGTTCTTGAGGTACCTTAGATTCTTAATTAGGTAATTCTTTTGTTGTATCTTCTGGTTCTCTGAGTGTTCTGTCTCTTTTCTGATATTGAGCTTGTCCACTAATTTTTTATTTCAGTAACTGTATTTTTCAATTCTAAAATTTCCAGTTGGTTCTTATTTATATCTTCTATTCTTTGCTAAGACTTTCTATTCTGTTTCAAGTGTATTTGTAATTGCTCACTGAAACATTTTATCATGGCTGCTTTAAAATCTTTGGTAATTCTAAGTTTTCTATCATCTTTGTATTGGCATCTGTTTATTTTTTTTCCATTCAGTTTAAAAAATTTCCTGGTTCTTTGTACAATATGTAGTCATCAGTTGAAACTTGGATGTTTGGGATACTGTTATGAGACTCTAGATCTTACTTGAATCTGTATTTGGTTATGGCTTTCTCTGACACCAAGAGGAGAGATGCTACCTCCTTACTGCCAGGTTCCTCCTCTCTGGCTCCTTTTACACAAGGTCAGGTATTCCTTGATACTGGGCAGAAATGTGTCTTCCAGCTCCCCACTGTGTCTTCACTGATATCCTTCTGTCTGGGAAGCACCTGCTTATTGCTATCTATCTGGCCACCACTGACACCACAGAGACAGGGGGAGTGATCTCATTTCTCCTGGAAAATGGCAGAGTCCTTACTCTGTGCTAGGGCTCTTTAACAGCACTCTAGCAGGAAGGCAGAGTGACACGGTATTACTGCTGGGTGAGAACAGAATTGTGGATGTATATATGAGAGGGTGGGCTTCCCTGGTGGCCCAGAGGTTAAAGTGTCTGCCTCTAATACGGGAGACCTGGGTTCGATCCCTGGGTCGGGAAGATTCCCTGGAGAAGGAAATGGCAACCCACTCCGGTATTCTTGCCTGGAGAATCCCATGGACGGAGGAGCCTGGTAGGCTACAGTCCATGGGGTCGCAGAGTCGGACACGACTGAGCGACCTAACTAACTAACTAACTAACTAACTAATATGAGAGGGTGGCTCATCACGGCCCAGCAGAGATAAATATCCCAGTTTCATACTTCTTTCTTTGATATTACTATGTTGGTAGGTGTTGGGCTGTCTTATTACAGCCTGATGACTATGGCGATCTAGGGTCCTCTCTTGTCCCCTACTGGTGGAGGTGAGGGTGAGGGTAGGGGTGGGGTCAATTTCTTCTGTGGGGCTTATTTTCTTTAGTGTTTATTTTCTACACATTTTCTCTCTTGTTATACTGCCCACTTCCTGGACCTTTGGCTAAAGAAAGCAGGCTGTTCTCGAGGTTTCAATTCAGTTAGGTTCAGTCACTCAGTCGTGTCTGACTCTATGACCCCATGAACCACAGCACGGCAGGCCTCCCTGTCCATCACCAACTCCCAGAGTTCACCCAAACCCATGTCCATTGAGTCAGTGATGCCATCCAACTATCTCATCCTCTGTTGTCCCCTTCTTCTCCTGCCCTCAATTTTTCCCAGCATCAGGGGCTTTTCAAATGAGTCAGTGCTTCACATCAGGTGGCCAAAGTATTGGAGTTTCAGCTTCAACATCAGTCTTTCCAAGGAACACCCAGGTCTGATCTCCTTTAGGATGGACTGGTTGGATCTCCCTGCAGTCCAAGGGATTCTCAATAGTCTTCTCCAATACCACAGTTCAAAAGCATCAATTCTTTGGTGCTCAGTCTTCTTTATAGTCCAACTCTCACATCCATACATGACCACTGGAAAAACCATAGCCTTGACTAGATGGACCTTTGTTGACAAAGTAATGTCTCTGCTTTTCAACATGCTATCTAGGTTGGTCATAACTTTTCTTCCAAGGAGTAAGCATCTTTTAATTTCATGGCTGCAGTCACCATCTGCAGTGATTTTGGAGCCCAGAAAAATAAAATCAGCCACTGTTTCCACTGTTTCCCCATCTATTTCCCATGAAGTGATGGGACCTGGTGCCATGATCTTAGTTTTCTGAATGTTGAGCTTTAAATCAACTTTTTCACTCTCCTCTTTCACCTTCATCAAGAGGCTCTTTAGTTCCTCTTCACTTTCTGCCATAAGGGTGGTGTCATCTGCATATCTGAGGTTATTGATATTTCTCTAAACTAAATTTGATTTTGATATTTCTCTAAATTAATTTGTGTTTCTGGGTTGCTGACTTCTTCACTTTTAAGTCTGGAATGTGCCAGGCTAAAAGAAAAAGAAAATGCAGAGAACTCACCCAAGCGAGTTTTCACCCATCTGCCTTCTTCTCTTCACTTTTCAGTCTTCTTACATTTGTTTTACATATAATATCCAGGGGTTTCTATCGTATTTAATGGGAGGAATAAGGAAAGATACATCTACTCTACCTGTTTAGAAGAGAGGTTGCTTGCAGAATTTATTTTTAAACATTCATTTAGATCTTCAGGATTCCAGATATTCTGAGTTGTATAATTCTTATACTTGTTTGTATGAAAGATGCTTTTTTATGTTGGTTTATCCCTTTAAAAGTTAATGAATTTTCTCTAAATAAGTGAGTTAGTAATTTTTTAAGATATTATTTTTTGCCACTTTATTTTTTTTAATTGACAGGTAATTGCTTTATAGAATTTTGTGGCTTTATGTCAAACATTAACAAGAGTCAGCCTTAGGAACTAATTTCAACTGAAGCATTAAATAGGAACTTAAAAAAACATACACTTCTATAAAGTGGCACCTTACTCTCCAATCAGTGTTTCTTATTCTCTTTTGGAGGAGTGGGAGAAGGTGTCAAAAGGCTCCTCTGTTCATGGAGTTCTCCAGGCAAGAATACTGAAGTGGATTGCCCTTCCCTTCTCTAGGGGGTCTTCCTGACCTAGGGATCAAACCTGGATCTCCTGCATTGCAGGTGAATTCTTTGCCATTTGAGCCTCCAGGGAAGCACTGGGAGAAGGTGTCAAAAGTCTTGCTTGAGAATCTGATTAAAACAATACACTTTACACTCCCAAATGTTTCTTACCATTTAGGATGTCCACAGATAGGATGTAGACCCATGGTAAGCAACCCTGTTCTATGTATTGGTAATGTAGGCTAAACTACCACAAATGGAAAAGGGGGGAAGTGATTAGGAAATACAGAAATCAAGGCTTTTTCTATAATAGGCTGAGCAGTCCTCACAGCCAGACTCTACAAAACTCCATTTCTGTTGGCCGAGAAAGATGATTCTTCCATGTACTGGAAAAAACTTCTGTCAATTTCTATTAATACAGTCCTTAAAATCAGTGGAGCTACCATTTCAATGTAGGTTTTCTTTACTTTGATTCTTATGTTCTATTTCTTATGTTTTAAACTCTCGAAGTATTTTCCAAATCTTTTATTAACAGCTCGTTGTTTGGGAGGTTTGTAGTCATGTAGGCCACACGCCTACCTTAGGATTGACCAAAATTTGGTGTAAAATGTAACCATCATGTGATTTAAAAAAGAAGAAGAAGAAGAATGTTTTAGTAAATTGAGATTTTCTTCCCTCTTGAGCAGCAGATTGAGGTAAAGTGCTGGATAACTGTTGCCAGGGAAGGACTGGGAAAGCCAGCTCTCCACACGGCAGTCATCTTCTGCTATATGACCAATCACCCCAAAACAGCAGTTTAAAGCCACAGCTATTTATAATTTTTTTCAAAATTCTCTGAATTGACCATCTGGATGGCTCTTCTGCTGGTCTTGACTGGGATCACATGATTATATTCGTATGATGACTTTCCCTAGTACTTCTGGAAACTGATGCTGGCAGTCAACTGGGCTACCTCGGTTCTCCTCTACATGGACTTTTATCCTCCCTTTGATGACACTGGACTTCTTCCAGGGATGGTGGCCTCAGGGTTCCAGGAAAGAGAGAAATGACAGTTGTAAGGCCCTGAGGGCCTGGCCCATAAAGTCACACAGGATGCTTCTGCATTCTGCTGGTCAAAGCAAGTCACGGGGTGAGCCCAGATTTAAGTAGAGGGTTAAGGGACTCCATCTCTCAATGGAAAGAGGGACAAAGTCACAACTCAAAAGGGCATATGAGATGGGAGAAATTGTGACCATTCCTGCAAACTGTCCACCCCAGGGAACAGGGAAGTGAAGTGCTGAGAACATAGAGAATTTGTACCAAAGACTGCAGTGAGTGGGGGGTGAGCTACTGACACAAGGCCATGTGTCCTGGAGCAAACTCAAGCTGTGAACCGCAGCCAAAGAAAAGAGTGTGAAGCAGCTGGCAGGGAAACATTCTGTGATGATTTTAGATAGCTCTGGGGACTATTTATTGAGACTCAGCCAGTGGACAGAACTAGGCTTTTTCTTCCCTAGAGTTTTTCCCTTAGTGCAGGCAAAGGCTGAAATCAACAGGCTACAGTTCAATTTGGATACATTATCAGACTGAGACGAAAAGGTTTTTCCCAAGCTAAGCACCTCACGGGCTTAAAAAAATTCAAGTATGAAACAAAACTGTCTGCTGAATACCTATTATGCAAACATTTTGGCTGCTAAAATAGTGTTGTAGGCTAAAAATGAAGACTGTGAGGTTTTGCAAAATAAATTATCGTTTTGGTGCATTCAATCCAATGGATGAACAACATCAGTAAACTAGCTCTAAAGCAGACACCATGGCTGTTTCTTGATGGTGCTGGTACTGTACCACCCCATAGTGTGCCAGCTGGATTGCTCTAGTGAGAGGCTCCTATCAAGCGTTCACTTTAGTGGTGTGACGGTGCCTGTGATAGAATCGGCTGCAGCCAGGAGGAATGTGCACATGACGAATCGCGTGGGTGAATTTCATGCTCCTGTGTCTCCAGCCCTGTCTTTTATAATGCCAGCCTTGCAAGTCTCACCATTTGGGATCTCTAAGCACTAGATATACAACCTTACTCTATCACAGCATTGAGGAACAGTTTAGTACATAACGAGACCAAAACATGGCAGTGATTACCGAGAGCTCTTCAGAAGTTACCAGATTGTTATGTATGTATTTCATTCCTTTAATTGAACTATTTATAGGTTGTTGGCAATAAGCAAGCCACTGTCATGGAAGATAAACATAAACAGCGTGTGAAGCTGTTCTTATACATGTCTGGAATAGCACAGTGATCTGAAGGATTTTAAGAAAGGAGCATTGGTGGCTCAATCGTGTCCAGCTCTTTGCAACCCCATCGACTGTAGCCCACCAGGCTCCTCTGTCCATGAAATTCTCTAGGCAAGAATACTGGAGTGGATAGTCTTTCCCTGCTCCACAGGATCTTTCCAACCTAAGGATCAAAGCCAGGTCTCCTACATAAGAAGCAAATTCTTTACCATCTGAGCCAGCAAGGAAGCCCTTTAAGAAAGGAGTTAATTCCCAAAGAGTATCCTTTCTGGCTCATTTCTGATGTCTGAAATTTTATCACTAAAAATTCTTTCTTTCCTTTCTTTCTAAAACTGTTTCCTGTAGGCTTTCTGTTTTAAAATGCAAACATTCCCAGTATGTTGCTGTATAAGGCTTCATGATATAGTGGAAATCATACAGTCCTTGATTTCTGACTCTGTTCTTATGAGCCATGTGATCATGGGCAAGTTACTAAACTTATGTTAGATCATTGGGTTGTGTGAGGATTAAATTTTAACATATTCTCACGAAATGCAGTGAGTGAGTAAATTTGGTAAATAACATATGTTCAATAAACATTAGTTTCCTGCTTCTTTTTTAAAATTTATTTTTTATTGAAGGATAATTGCTTTACAGCATTTTGCTGTTTTCTGTCAAACCTCAACATGAATCTGCCACACATATACATATATCCCCTCCCTTTTGAACCTCCTTACCAACATCTGCTGGATCATTGAAAAAGCAAGAGAGTTTCAGAAAAACATCTATTTCTGCTTTATTGACTATGCCAAAGCCTTTGACTGTGTAGATCACAATAAACTGGAAAATTCTGAAAGAGACAGGAATACCAGACCACCTGACCTGCCTCTTGAGAAACCTATATGCAGGTCAGGAAGCAACAGTTAGAACTGGACATGGAACAACAGACTGGTTCCAAATAGGAAAAGGAGTACGTCAAGGCTGTATATTGTCACCCTGCTTATTTAACTTATATGCAGAGTACGTCATGAGAAACGCTGGGCTGGAAGAAGCACAGGCTGGAATCAAGATTGCTGGGAGAAATATCAATAATCTCAGATATGCAGATGACACCACCCTTATGGCAGAAAGTGAAGAGGAACTAAAAAGCCTCTTGATGAAAGTGAGAGGAGAGTGAAAAAGTTGGCTTAAAGCTCAACATTCAGAAAACGAAGATCATGGCATCTGG